>VZRJ01001799.1:766788-820133 GCA_013397565.1 Ptilonorhynchus violaceus
AGGGGCCCCGCGCCCCGCGGATGTGCGGAGCTCCCCCCGGAGCCCTCCCGCCGCTTCTTTGTCCTCACGCACCTACAGCGTTTTTATTTTTATTTTTTTAACATTTTTTTTTTCAAGCAGACCTGAGCATCACCGGGGGCTGGGAGGGTGGGGGGCCCCGCGGCGCTGCCAGACCGACCCCTGCCCATCGCCCCTAAGGAACTCTCATGGCTTCACGGCTGCAGACAAGTTGCCGTGCATCGTGGTGGACTATCGGAGTTTGCATCCTGGCAGCCGCGCTCCTACCAGGTGAGCCGCTCCCCGGAGGGCGCTGGGCTCCGTCGCGGCGCTGCGGGGCTGGAGGCAGCCCCCGAGGGGCTTCGCGGGGTGCCCGTGGGGGAGAAGGGGTGCAGGGAGCGCTGCGGAGAGGCGGGGAAGGGTGGGAGCGGCTTTTTGGGGTGCGCGCCCGGGTCTGGAGCAGGTGTGGGAGCATCTGTGCGAGGGTGGGAGAGAGCCGGGGCCGGTTTCGGCGCCGGCTCGGCTCGGAACAACACGCTCGTTTGTTTTGGAAGCAGCTGCAGGCAGCGGGCTCCGGAGCCCCGGGAGCTGAGGCCGTTTGTTTGCTTTTTGGATCGAGCGGCGTCTAGCGAGGCACGGCAGCCAGGCTTGCCGGGAAAGGCAGCCACGAGGCTGGGCACGGAGCGCAGATGTTTCGGGAGGAGAGATGGAGGGTTGCAGCTCCCCGGCATCCCCCAAATCCCCGCTCCCTTCCGCACACACTTCCCACGGGCTCTTTTGCGGAGAGGCTGGACCGCTCCCAGGTTTCAGAGCTTCCTTTCGCTGCTTTTGAGCTTGGCTGCCTGATGGCATCTTATTCATCCCTTTGGTTCCGATCCATCCCCTTGGTTCTGATCCATCTCTGGAAAGGAGGAGATGGGTAAAGATGTGGATGGACTGCTCGCCGGCTCGTTGGACCCACCCGGGCGGTGGCAGAGCGGTCCGCGTGTCCCTTCCCTGGGCTCGGTCCTGCCCTGGGCTCCAGCACGGCTCTGGGAAGCGGGAGAGTGACCCACTTTGGGAAGTGCCATGCGGGGACTCATTTATTCTGCTCCAGTGCAGAACGGGTTAATGCCATCCTGGAGGGCTTTCCGGGAGCCGGAGCCATGGAAGGGGGATCGGCAGTCTGCGTTTACAGCTTGTGAATGAGCTGAGGGATGCGAACAGAGCCGATGTTTGTCTTTTTGGGGCTCGGCTGCTGGTGGCCGGGGCCGGAGCGCGGGCAGCGGGCACATGTGTGGATCCAGGCTCCTGCAGGGCTGAGAGGCAGCCTGTGCCTGCAGCAGAGCTGGGATCTGCAGCTGGAGAGAAGTTGCAGTGAAGGCAGGGTGGAATTGCATCCACTCCTCCTCTGTTCGGGCTGGGGCTGCGTCTGAGAAGAGCAGCCAGGCTGGCGGGGCTGTGACTCGGAGATGTGGCCACAGTGAGCGAGGTCCGGGCCATCGGAGCAAGTGCCAGGGCCCAGAGTTCCCTGGTGCTGGCAAAGACAGAGAGATGATAACATCGGGACATGGGAGATCAACAGATCACAGCGACTGGATGGTCTGGTTAAAATGGATGAGGACGGAGATGAAATGGGAGCGGGGGGTGATGCAGAAACCAGGGAGACTGTGAGAGGGAAAAGGTTAACAGGGTGATGAGAAAGCAGGGCTGGGCATACCTCAGCATTCCCAGGACAAAGGGATCTGCTGTGCATTGCAAAAAGAGGTGACGGAAGGGACAGCCCGGGGCTCCCTGCGCTCCCCTGTGCTCACAGGCAGGTGCCTGCCTGAGCTCTGGCTCCTCACAAGGAGTCTCAGAACTTTCCATGCCGTTCTCCACCTGCCCTTCCTTCCTTCCCATCCTTCCACCGGCAGCCCCGTGCAGAAAACCCTCCCCACAACCCCTGGGAAAGGCACTGGAAGTGGAGCAATGCTGTGGTGACCGTGCTGGGTAAACCAAAAGGAGTTTATGCTCCCCTGGGAATTGCTTTCACCAAGGAGACACGCAGTGACCCTGACACAGCCTGGCATCTCACCTTGTCCTGCCAAGAGAGACTTTTCCCCCCCGCTTCTCCTATTTTTGGCTGTTCTCGGGGCTTTGGTGCCAGCAGTCAGGCGGGCTCGTCTCCTGCCACTGCAGCAGCGTGGCAGTTTGTCTCGCACCGTCCCGCTGACAGCCCTGCCAGGAGAAGCCAGTGGTGCATCTCGTGGTGCCTTGCCAAGGCCAGGGTACAGCCAGCTCCGCAGTGTTCCAGGAGGATAATCCTTCCCACAGCCTGCCCGTGGTCAGCGGGTGCCCTGCAGCCTGTGTGGGCGACGCTCTCGGCCGGACCAGTTCGGTGGTGGGTGCACCGCAGCTGCAGGAGTGTCTGAGCCTGTATGAGGTGTTTATTCCTTCATTTATTTCATTTATTTGGGCGCCTGTGTGTGCTGTGCAGGGACCCAGAGCTGCAGGGAAGGAGCTTTGTGCTGTGGCACAAAGCCACAGCAGAGAGTCTTTGCTAGACCCCAGGTCTGGATGCTTTACTGAGGCACAGAGTTCCTCGAGTTATTGTGCCAAAATCAACTTTATACATATATACATAAAGCTGTATGTAAGCTTTGAATACAGACAAGGTTGCTTATCAAGGAGAGGGGGAGCGGGAAACTCAGGATCCTCTACTACCAAGTGAATCAGTAGCTGTGGGCTTGTTGGAAAATGTGTTTTGCTGCCCAGCACCCAAGAAGGGTGAGAGCAAAGCAGCAGGCACTGCCTGCTCTCTGGAAAACCTTTCATGTCCAGCTGATCAATGCCATTTCATTCTGTTCCCAGCCACGTACACACCTCCCCCTTCAGATAATGTCAGCTTTTTTTTTTTTTTCTGATAAGGAAATAAAAGTTCCCTGCTGTAAAAGCTGCAAGGAGTCTCTTATAAAAATCTGCTTTACAAATTATCTTTAATGTGATCAGTTCAATCGTCCAGAACGGATTCAATTCATGGTTCCTGCAGCCTTCCATGCCCATCCATTTGGAACCAGGTATCAACTCATGCTACATTAGGGCTTCGAGATACTGATACCAACAGGGGTAACTGGAAAGCCAGGGGGGAAGGGGAGGAGAGATCCCAGGCAGCTGATCTGCGGAGGTTAAGAACACTTGCAGTTAAATTTATGCTTTACAAGTCGTAACAATCTGTCTGTTTATCCCCGCCGCGAAGCTCCTGCAGCTTGAGATGCAGCCACACCGAGCAGAGGCATCATCTGTGCTTGGTCCTGCATCTGCACATCTGGGCCTCTGCTCCCAAGCGCTGTCTGGAGACAAATTCCTGTCTGCTATTGCTGGGCTACCTCCTGATCTCCCAGAGGGGCCTGGGAACGCTTGGCAGAGTGCTTTGAGGTGCTCCACAGGGGAGAGCTGCAGAGGTGGCTGCAGCTTTGACACGGGGTTTTTCCATCACGGCGCTTGAAAGCGGCATTGACTGAGCCCTGGTGACCTGGAGGGCTGAGGTCAAACTTGGCTGCAGCTGGAGGGAGGGTTCATTTTGGGGAGGTACAACAGCTCTCTGGAGCGCTGGGAATAGCCGAAGCGTGTCACTGCAGGATCTGCTCCACCTTGTACTTTATGGAGCTGCTTTAATATCCCAAAGCAGCTTCCAAAATGCAAAAAAGTTGCCAGACTCTTGTTCAGCCTTTGGTTTGAGTTCTTGGTTGTTATTTTTTTCTTCCCCCCACCCGCCCTGCCTGCCCCCTCCCAAAACTTAGAAACAGCAGCATCAGGCTATTTCAGGAAGCAAAAGCGTGTCTTTTGCTGATATTTTCTCATTAAACCTCCCTTAAACCGACCCGTCGGGTTTCACCCTGGCGTGAAATGATGAGCCCGTGAGTGTGTCAGCGCGGGTGAGGCGCCGGGCTGGGGCAGAGCCAGCTCAGCCCACGAGCAGGAGGGCGCCTGCCCCATGGCCAGAGCCAGGAGGGGCCCTGGCTGATGCTGTTTGCTCCCTGAACCGGCAGCGTTAATCAAGCACGAGCTCCCAGCCCGGCGCACACAGAACCATCAGCAGGGAGATTCCAGGAGCAGGGGCACATCCAGAGCGAGGGAAGCGCTTGGGATGAGCGGGATGCGGGTGCTGGCACAGCCTGGCACATCTCTGCTGGCATCACCCCTCCTCTGGGCTGCAGCTGGACCGGCCACAAAGCCACGCTTAAAGGGAGGCACCGCGGGGATCCTGTGAGCACCGTTCACACCTCGGCTGAATCACGGAGGGAACCAGAAGAGCCGGTTGTCCTGACCTGCTTCCCAGGCCTGCGCTGCCGCTGGCACCTCGTGCCCTCTGCTGAGGCTGGGGACAGCAGGGACAGCCCGGGGGGAGAGCAGCAAGTGGCCACCCCCAGCCAGGGGAAGGCTCTTTCCCACCTCCAGCGCCCCGGGGAGTTACACAGGGGAGCGCCAGGGGAAAAAGATGTTTCAATCATAGAGTCCAGAGTTGTTTGTGTTGGAAGGGACCTTAAAAATCGTCTCGTTCCAACACCCTGCCATGGGCAAGGACACCTTCCACCAGCCTAGTTTGCTCCCAGCCAAACATTTTTGGAAGAGCAGGACTCAGGCTGCCTGTGAGAGCTGCAGGGGTGACTTGGCCAGGCCTCAGAAGGATGGCCACAGTCCTCGGGGCTGCTGACAAAGGGTTTGAGTCTTGCAACATCCTTGCTCGAGGTCCTGATGGCTCTTGCTCAGTCCCTTTCACAGGCCAGCCGGGCTTATCGGTGCAAGAAAGCACAAACAAATGAGGGAGGGACGAAGGTACTCCAATCTCACAGCCCCTGGAGATCTTGCTTTTTCAAATACGTCAGATTAAATCAGGGCAGCTCCGCTGAAGGGCGAGCTGGTGCCGCCAGCCGCTGGAGCTGGGACCCAGTTTGCGCTGGAGACACCTCTCAGCGTTAATTACCCGAGCTCAGCCGTCCCAGCACGGAGGATTCCGAGCTCTGCGGCGCCGAGGGCTCCCTAACCCCCAGCAGCGTTTCAGGTGAAGATCTGTTTAACTAAGGAATGAAACGTCTCGTGACGCATTTCCTGCTGGCTGCTGTTAAACCACGGATATTCTCCCAGAGAAGGGTTAGTCCAGGCTGGATGAGGCACATCCCAGCACACACGTACCCTCCCAGCTGGGTTTTTTTGGGGGAACTCCTCGCCTCCGTAGCAGAAGAAAAACCCCTACAAAGCTGCTCGGATGCTGAAGCACCACTGGTGGGAGGAAGGGCAGTTTCCCCTCTGCCACCACACTGGGTTTAAAGTCCCTTCTGCGTCACGTGGAGAAATGGGAAGCGAAATGTGCCGCTGCAAGGGCCGCACGGTGTAACTTCCCGTGCCCTGTGCTGTGTCACAGCCTCCACAGGCGCTCGGGGACACGTGGGGAGCTCAACACCTGCTGCCCGTTCAGTGTTTGTGCCCGTCTCGGGGACAGGGACGGACCTGCAGCCGTTCCCGCAGACTGGCATCGTCAGAGCTGCGGCAGCTCCGGCTCTGCTGCAGTCCCAAGGCAGAAAAAAAGCAGCTACAGGGCATGAGAAGGGGACAGAGCTTCAGTCCCTTGCTGGCCCCAGCCCAGGGGACAGGAGGTCCACAGAGGGCCTGGCCAGCGGTCTCTGGTCTCGTTGGCAGCTCTGTGGGGTGCTGGGGATGGGGAGGAGGAACTGACCCGACTTGATGAGCCATCTCTTCTCCATTCCCCTACGACAAAGCAGTCCCTGCAGGAGGTTTATAATCCTCCCTTGACGTTATTTGGTGTGATGCAAGAGGGAAGCATTTCTGAGCACTACCCACCCCACTCTGCCTCTCTGCCTGGCTCTGCCGCGGGCCTGCCCTCCCTGGCCTTGAGCCAGACCAGTGGACAGCACTGCATCCCCACTCAGCAGCCAAGTGAGCTTAGGAGAGGCAGGATCAGTGTGTCTCTCCTCCCTGGGAGTTAGAACACAGGGTGGGGTTTTCTGTTCTCCATCCCAGCCTAGTTGCCTTTCTAGCTGCGGGAAACAGCAAAGTGCTTCCATCTGCTCCCGACCATGCAGGGATGCTCCAGATGCGGTCCAGGACCTGCAAATCACATCCCTGCCTTGGAGCAGCGGCAGGCACCAGATGGACCACCTGGCTAGGAGACAGCAGGTACTCCCAAGCCTGGTTAGGCAAGAGGACTCAGCCTCCATCTCTCTTCCCAGCAGTTCTCTCCCTACCTGGGGAAACCCTGTAATCAGGCTGATTTTGAGGCTATTTTGCTTTTCTCGTGGAAGATCCATCCTTCCCCTCCCCCAGTGCTAGAGCGAGGCATCCGAAGGCTCAGCCAGGAGTGACAGAGGGTCCATGCAGCTCGCAGCCAGTGGATAACATCCAGCCTTTCCAGAGCCTTCCCAGCACAAAGGCCTGTCTGTGAGGGGGCTGGAATGAAGTGCTGTGTGGCCACCTGAGAGCAGAACCAGCCTTGTTCCCTGTGTGAGTCCCCAGACAGTGGGGCTGCTGCAGTGCAGGGCCAGGTGGGCCCAGGGGGGATGCTGCATTTCACCTGGTACCTGCTTTTTGCACTGAGTTTCTCACACGTGGCAAAACCAGGTTTTGTTTCTTATCCCCTGTCAGGAGACCCTCTGGACCAAGGGAGATGCTGCTTGAGAAGCTTTTCCCTGACCATTTTCCCAGCCCAAGGGGACAGCCTGGGGGCAGAGTGCTGGCTGTGGACTCAGGGTCTGATGCTGATGTGTGCAAGAGGCTGGTGTGACTCCAGAGCTCAGGCCTGTAATTAGAGGTTGTTGTGTGAGTGTCCTGGCCAAGGCGGGGGTTACAAACGGTCCCTGATGGGCAGAAGTCACAGACCCAGGGGAGAGTTTAATAGGAGAAGTAGGGGTTACTGGGAGGCACGTACAGAGAGCTGGAGGTTGAGCAGAAAGGTCAGGGCTTCTGTCACTGTCTTTCCCTGATTTTTGTGTGGGGCAGCTTGCTACAGGATGGTTTTGCTGGCCTGTGTGAGGAACTGTGGCACTCAGGGGAGGGGAGGGCAGTGAGGGAGGGGATGGACGCTGCCCTGTCCTTGAGCAGCCCAGTGTGAGCCAGCTCAGCTCAGAGTCTGATGCCACATGAGTGATCAGCTCTGTGGAGTCATAACTCACCCCTCACCCAAACCCGTGAGCCTGATGGAGGTTCCCTTGCCTTGAAACATCTCCTGGAAAGAACATCCTAGAAAACCTGCAGTCAGGAGGGCACTTTCCACTCTTAACTGCATCAAGCTCTGCCTACTTTTTCCTTAGGAAGAGGCATCTAATGGGCTTTACTGTGACTTTCTTTGGGAAAAGATTGATTACACAATCAGGAGAAAACCCTTGTAGGCAAGCCCAGAGTCTTGTTCCCTCCACTGCTGATGACCTTCCTAACCCGCGGGTTCCAAAACTAGAAGAGATGTTAAAGACAGCTAATCAAGGTCAGTTTAGGGGCTGTAAGAACACACAAGAAGATCTCCCCCATTCTGGAGAGGTTTTATTTCCTTGCTCTTGCCTGTCCCCTCACTTAGCCAGGGCAGTGTGAGCAGCACTGTTGTTTCAGGGCTGGAACAGGAGGCAGCAGCGAGTGATTGGGTGATGCACAGCAGAGACAACTGCACAAGCTGCTCATTCCCGGGCCTCTTCGGGCTCTTCCCCTTGCCAGCTGCAGCTCCACGGTGGCTGGGGACCGTGCTGGAGGAAGGGGCATCCCTGGATAGGGGGGAGAACCGAGGCTGTGCCCATTTATGGCCACTCAGGATGGGGGATGTGTTGCATAGCAGCATCCCTGCCGTGCTGTAATTCCTATCAGCTGCCAGTTTCCATGGGATACGGGACCCCTCTTGGCTCCACAGCAGTGCTGCTGGGTGCTGTTAGCCTGTGCACTGCTCCCCGCAGCTGGACCTGATGGAGTGCTGGATATTTTCCTTGGGAATGGTGAGTTTTTGTGCGTGCCAAGGTGACCCGGAAAGGGCAGGGTGACCCTGGGATCCCTTTCCTGTCTCTCTCATCCGTGTGCTCCAGTGGGCTGGTGTGGGAGCAGGAGAGGCCAGGAGCTGTGTGAGTTTTATGGAGAGATTTTTCCCGGTGATGGGGCTGAGCTTTGCCAAGCTTTTCCTCGTGCTCAGGTTCAGCGAGAACCCCGGGAAAGTGGGGGAGGGCTTGTTGGGATCTCCTTGCAGGGGGAGCGATTACGGTGTGCTCTGATCTTTAGAGGCGGCTTGTTTGGGGATTTGCGGGATGCTGTGATGCCTGATGGGTGTGCTCGTGTATCCCTTTGATAGGAGCTGAATGGATCCTTTGGGGAGGATGGCAGCACTCCTGGGGAGGGGTGGGAGGGATGGGAGGCAGGGGGAGAGGCTTGCACAGAGCGTAGCTTGTAAAAGGGGGGATGTTCTCCGTGCCTGAGGAGGGAGTGAGGAGCAGGACTGAGGAAAAGGAAGGCTGCAGTGGTTGGAGGGAAGGGCAGTGCCCTGGCAGTTCATCTTTGGGGTTCTCCAGGAGAGCCAGGCTGGGAAGTCTCACATCGAGTCACCTGCAGCCTCATTCAGCCCGTGACAGTCACCTGTTGGCAAGATTCCCTAGATGTCCACCCAAAAACCAGCCCACCCTGTGCGGGGCAGGACGCACTGACCACCTGGAGCACAGCAAAGCATCAGAAAGGAAAACTGGCCCGGTGATCCTGCACATGCTGATCCATGGATTCACTGCTCCAAAGCTCAGGTGGCCTGGCCAGGCTGGGACGCTCCCACGGGACATCATCCCAGACACCAGGCAAGCAGGGACAGGGCAGGAGTCACCCCTGAGGACTCAAAGGAGTCACTTTGCATTTGCTGTTGATTCAGTCGGGAGCTGAAGTAGCAATTTGCCAGCGAAAGAACCTTTATCCCTCTGACTCCCCCAGTCCTTCTGGGAGTTTGGTTTCTCAGCTTACAACAGAATGATGGTGGTAGCAGTGAATTCTCTGGGGCTAATACTGCCAGCTATCACACTATAGAAAGAAAATTCTTTATTTCTTGGCGTGGCAGGAACAGACTTTGGAAAATGTACCCTGATTTTTAAATACCCATTTCGCCTGTGGTGTAAATACTAAAATGTGTTTTTCCTCTCTCCTCTCTCTCTCTCTCTCTCTCTGAGTTGAAAAATATCGCCAGCCTGGGGAGGTGCATCTTTCA
Organism: Ptilonorhynchus violaceus; assembly: GCA_013397565.1. Classification (NCBI taxonomy): domain Eukaryota; kingdom Metazoa; phylum Chordata; class Aves; order Passeriformes; family Ptilonorhynchidae; genus Ptilonorhynchus; species Ptilonorhynchus violaceus. The sequence goes on from VZRJ01001799.1 coordinate 775,976, forward strand.
CTGAGATTTATAACGGCTGCTCTCAAGTGATCTGGAAAATGAGCCTCCCTCTGCCCCATCCAGCCTGGCACCTTCCAAGGATTTATTTCCTTTATTTGCGTGAGCCCAAGAATACTTAGAGGCTGCATCTCCGCCCAAGCACTCCAATTATTTAAGTTTTGTTTATGGCCACTCTCTGGGCAGCTGGGTAGGTCCAGGCTGCTGCTCCTTCCCTCCTCTGGGTAATTCAGCCCTGCATTACAGCCGCTTAATAATGACCAACAAATCACAGATGCTGCACCATTTGCCCACGATGGATCACCCTGGCTCCCTAAACTGGCCGAGCCTTTGGGGCCGGGGTGAGGGAGATGTGTGAGCACGGAGCTTTGGCTCTGAGTCCTGCTCGGTGCCCTGTGCCCCTGCCAAGCTGCCTCGTGGCTTTTCCAGTGATCCCCTGCTCGCTTTTGGCTCTGGCAGCGGGTGGGAACCTGTTTGCAGCAGGGAGGCAGGAGCCTGGCATGCCAGGAGGTAGCAAGGAAGGGGAGGGAGGCTCCTTCCCGGGCTCTGTCCGCCTCTGCAACCAACCTGTGGCTGCCTCTGCCCTTCCCCTGGTGCTGCACCCCCTTCCCACAGCACCCCACGTCCCATCTCTGCCTCCCTGCTCTGCCCAGCCCCTCTGGGGGTTTCAGGCCACATCTCCCACTCTCCTGCCCATCCAAAAGCTGGAGGGTTTTGGCAGTGAGGGGCTCTTTTCCCAGCCCCGTGGCAGAGCTCCGCAGCCCCAGCGAGGTGTGAAGGAATCTGTAGTCTCGTGGCTGCCAGCGCCTCTGCTCCCGTCACGCTCCGTGAGGAAGGGGGAGAGAGAGAGATTTTGATTACACTGTGACAAGCAACAGGGAGATGGAGTGAAAGCTGCAGTCTGCCTGTTGTAATTCCAATTAGCAGGGGTAACGTGGCCAGAGCCTGACAGCTGTATCGATCCCGCCTTGGGATGGGGAGAGCCTTTCCAGAGGTCCCTGGGGCACGGGGCCGGGCACATGTGCAGCTGTGGGGCAGGGCAGGGGGAGAAAGGCCTCTTTATAGTGGAGCACTTGAGCAGGCAACTGCACCCCACCTTCCAAAATGCCACAGCCAGCCTGGCAGTTGAGCCTTCCTCTGGATTCACCTCAAAATCCGTGCTGCAAGCCCCCCTTGGGGTTTCTCTCTACCTGCACGATGAAGCGGGTTTCTCCTCGGTGTGCACGTGGAGTGAGTTCCTCGGGACTCAGATCCCTCCCTAGACAGAGTGTACCCGAGTAAAACAAATCAGCAGCCGCCTCCCTGGCGGGGAACAAAAGCCCGGGGGAAGGGGAGGAAGGGGGAGTTTCCCTCTCCCACTGGAAGGCAGCTCCTCAAGGTCAGAGCTGAGGCGGGCTGGCAGGGGCTGTGGGCAGGCTGTTTGTGCAGATGCTGTCTCAGCTGTACCCTCTCTGTGGCAGGGGGGAGGACTCCAATTTGCAGTTTTGCTGGTATTGATCTGAGACCTTTCGCTGCCTCTAAACTCACTCTGGAAATAAAAGGCTAAAATCATTCTCTTTAAGTACATATATTTTTTTGTATTCTTGACATTTCAAATGCTGCCGTGCCCGGGGAGTACCTTACAGCACCTCACTGGAAATGGGAATATCTGCTGCCTCACACCGACTCCTACCAGGCGTGAATCAGCTTTTACTTACAGGGAAAGAATGGCCTGGAGGTGATGGCAAAGGCAGGCTGAGCTCAGAAGGGCTGGCAGCGTTTCCTGGCTTTGCCACGAGCTCCCTGGAATCTCCTTGGCCAGCTCGCTTCACCTCTGAGTGCCTTTCCTCGTCAGGAGCTGCCGGAGCCGTCCCTCTCTGCCCTGCTCACGGTGCCCCGTGCCTGCAGGGTGCCTTGCACACCCGATCCTCCCTGATCCAGGCAGGAGACATCTGCAGAGCACAGGGAAAGGTGACTCCCCTTTATCTGGTCATTTTTGGTCCTTGCCCGGGGATTTTAGAAGGCAGGAAATGCTTTTGCATGGATCCACGTACCAATATTCTGTCAGTGCAGATGCTGGGCCTGGTTTCTGGCTGCTCTGGGTGTGGGGTGTGTGGGGTGTGTGGGGTGACACCATGGAGGTGGCTGAACACAGTCCATTGGCTTCCCTGCCTGCCTTCATTCAAAGGTCTCTCCATTTCTCGCTCCACTGGTTTTGCGTTTGGGTCGCTTGTGGTTTCCAGTCCCTGTCTTGAGGGGGTTGCAGGTGGGTGAGAGGTGTGGGCTGGACATCTCTGCACAGCCCTGCTGCCTTCCCACCCACACCCTGGCTCTTTGCTGGACAGTACACCAAGAATGACTGTCACAGGGGTTCACACTGTGCCCTATCCTTGGATTTGCAGTGGGTGCTGAGGCAGGAAGGATGCCAGGCCATGGCAGCAATGGGAGTCTCCACACAGCTGCAGTGTGCTTTGATTCACCAATAATTCCCCACATGGCTGTGAGCAGGATTCCTGACACTTGAGTTGCCCCGTGGTGGGATGCAGATAACAGAAACATCCTTTATTGCATGAGCCAGCACTCCCAGAACTCTGTGGCCCTTCCATGAGGTAGTGATGGAATCCAGGCCCGATGAGCCACCCAACTTGTCCCACGTGTGAGCCAGCACATGGCACTGGCTGTAGCTGCCTCAGACAGCAGATGGATTTAACAAGTGTCTCTGTGCTAGGAAAGCTCCCCAGTCTCTCTCCTGGGTATGACGATTTTAGCCATATGCAAGAGTCTATGGCATTCCAAGGCTGGGAGAAACCTCCCTGGGAAGAACCACAAAGAGCCATTTCATTCTGTGGCCAAAGGAGCTGCAGGATCCATTGGAGGAAGGAAGGGAGGTTCATATCCAAGCTCAGTGGAGAAGCAGGGAAGCAGCAGACTCAGCAGCTGCCCACGGAGTCTGTCTGCATCCTCCTCCTCACCCCACAGCCCCAGTGCACCCCAGCACCCTGGGCTGGGAGTGTTCCAGACAGGGAGAGTGATTACCAAACCCTGGTCAGGACACAGAGAGAGATGGAGGGTTTAAGGTTCGATAATTGTTAATTATTACCCAGCTTCCCATGAGGCTTCCTGGGAAAAAGACGTGGCTCTCTTTGGCAAAGGTGTTTTGTGGAACATTAGTCTCTGTCCTGGCCACACTAAGCCCTTTCACTCTGCTTCTTTCTGCCTCCAGTGGGATTAATAAAGTGCTGCTGGAGAGCTTCTTATCTGGGAGCTGAATAATGTTTGCAGTACGGGGAGGGGAGGCAGCTTTGGTCCGGGAAAGGGAGCAGAGGGAAGGACAGAGGTGGGCTCTGGGGGCAGGGGGAGGGCGTGGGGCAGGCTGGGCTGTGCTGGCGCATGGGAAGCGTCGGCTGCTCCCGCACCCAACCTGTTCTGCAGAGAAAAGACCAGGGCCTGTCGGGCTGAGCCCAGACACCGGCGGAAAAAAAGGTCTGGGAAGCCCCCAAAAGGGGTGCTGGAGCTGCCATCCACCCCGGGAGGTGTTCCAGCCTGGCAGAGCCCGGTGGCTGCTGCTCCCTGCCCCGTGCGGCTCCCAGGCTGGCACCGGAGCCCTCTCCGGGCGGGAGCCCGCGGGCCAAGGGCCACACCTGAGAGGCAGGACGGGCTCCGGAGCTTCCCACGGGTGTGGGCTGGGAGCCGGTTGGGCCGGGCTGGGCCCCCCAGGCCAGCACCCAGCATCCCTGACGGCGTGCCAGGGCCGCGGAGAGGGAGCAGCTCCGCAGGGATTGGCAGGAGGGGTTCGGCTCCCCGCTCCTTGCAGCCTCCCAACACCATCATCTCCCACCCTGCTTCCCGTCCCCAGTCTCCTCTGGCTCCTGAGCCCTGGGAGACGCCGCTTCCCGGGTGGGATGGAGTCTCCGGGGGGCTCCGTGGGCAAGGGAAGCAGCGGTGGGACTGGGGACAGGGCTGCAGAACTCAGCCACGATCCACAGGGATTTGTCTGCGGCTCTGGAGAGCGAGTGTTGCTGTGGGTTTTCCAGGAGAAAATGGGTTTGAGCAGCTGAGACAGCCTGGGCTGAAGTTCCTAAAGGAGCAGCCATTTCTTTTATTTTTCCTTTCCTTGCTGTGGAGTTTCTCGAAGCCTTCAGCCTGTGTTTGCCCACAGAGAGTCCCTCACCTCTGCAGGCCCAGGCAGCTTTGGAGGCTTTGAAGTGCAGCCTCACGCTCGCTGCTTTGCCCCGAAAAGAAACCAGTTCTGGGGCTGAGCACAACAAGCTGGATCAGGTTTGCAGCTCCCTCTGCAAACAGGGTGAGGAAAGAGGAGGTGAGAGATGGGGTGAAAAACACCCTCTTCTCTCTGAGTGCCCGGGACAGGCCTGGCCGCTCCTCTCCGATATTCCAGAGGAGCCGTGGGATCTCCGGGAGGGCTCGGATGTTGTTTGCCTGCTCCAAAGCCCCACACCACGGCCCCACGTGCACGGTTAATCCACAGGGGGATTAGTGGCTGAGTTTTATCTTCACCCACCCCGCTCCTCATCCCAGTCTGGTCGGATGAATCCGTCTGGGAAAGCTGGGGAGGCTGGGGAAGTCTGTCCCCTGTGCCTGTCGTGCAGTCCCCTGGTTTAGGGGTGAGGTTTGAGAGGGGCGGGCAGGGAGATGCTCCAGATGCCTGAGAAAACGTGGGTTTTCCATAGCCAGGGGAGCCCAGGTGGATCCCAGAGGTTCAGGCCCCTTGAGAGGGGAGCATCCCCATCCCTCCCTCCTGCACGGACACCCCGAGGGGACACCGATGTCTGCCATGGCCGGAGGACAGGGAAGGAGGGCGAGGGTGTGACCTCCCTGTCCCCAAGGCGTGTGGCCCTGGGCACTCCCCTCGAAGGGGGATTTGGCCGCCAGGACCATCTGTTCCTTCGGCCCGTTGCCGTGGCGACGGGGTGGCTTGGGATGGGCTGATGAGCGGCGGGGCCGGGAGACGCCGGGAAAAAAATCCAGGCAGGAAAAGTCTTCCTTCTTTTTTTTTTTTTTTATCCTGGGCGGAAATGGAGGGGAGAGGGAGGGATCCTTCTGGCTCCTCCCTGTGCCCCCCCTCAGGGCTGTCCTGTCCCCAGGCTCCTCCTGCTCTCCCCCTTTCTCTTCCCACCAAGTTTGGGTCTCCCATCCAGGTGTGTGGCAGCAGCCAGGTGAGGGCTGGGAGCCCCCCTGCCCCCCCGGCATGGCCACAGGCAGTGAGGATGCTGTGACAGGGGGCTGCTCTGCCTGTCCCCCAGCCCTGGTGCCATTCCCATGGAATCCCAGACTGGTTTGGGTTGGAGGGACCTTAAAGATCATCTCTGCACCAGCCAGGCCCAGCTGAGATCCCCTCAGCTTGCCCAGGTGTGCAGCCAGGAGGAGCCTGGGCAGTTCAGTTTTAATGCAAGGAGTCACTTGTCAGAGCGAGTTATTCCCAGGCTTTCCGCTAAAAAAAGCCTGGAATGGAGTGAGCCTGGTGAAAATGGTGCCCCGCTATTTGTGTGCGTATGGCTCTGCCTGCCTGGGTGTATTTCAAGTGGAAATGGCCTGGAAAAACAAAAAAAAGCAAACAAAAGAGGAAACAATAAATAAATATCTGCTTGTTGACAGTGAGATCTGGGCTAACGTTTGACAGACGAAAATGAAAGGAACGCGAAGTGACAGATTGACAGAAAGACAGACATGTTTTTGTGCTAGTTTAGCATCCTGATAGAAAGAGAAGATAATTCGGGTTGCAGAGGACCTTGGGAGGTCACCTGGCTGCCTGCTGAGGCGGGTGGGTGTGCTAAACACCCGCTGGCGAGAGCTCAGCACCCCTGGTCCCCGTTCCCTTGGCACCAGGAGGCAGTGGCAGGGCTGGCAGGAGCTGGTTCCTGCTGATTCCAAACTGGTGGGACTGGGGCTGGGAGCAGCGTGGACCTGGGAAAGGCAAGGGGGCAACAGGAGCAGGCTGGGGGAAGCTCTGTGGTTTGCTGATAAGGTGGTGTTTGGTCAAAGACTGGACTTGAAGACCTTGGAGGGCTTTTCCAACCCTAACGATCCTGTGAGTCTAAACCCGGAGCTCTGTTTGGGAGCTGCAAAGGCAGTCTGGGGTTTTTGATGAGGAGGCTTTTTGTTTGTCTCTCCTAAAGCCAGGAGAGCGGGATCGATGGGGTGAGCTCTCTCTGTGCACTGTTGTGGTGGAGCCTGTGCTGGCTGCGGTCCCAGTGGGAGATTTTCCCATCTCTGCCTTTCCCATCCCTGCCCCAGACACATCCCAGGACATGGCTGCTCCCAGAGAGGAGGCATTCCAGGTTGGATGGGGCTTGGAACAACCTGTCCTACTGGAAGGTGTCCCTGTCCATGGCAGGGGGGCTGGAACAAGCTGATCTTTAAGTTCCCTTCCAACCCATTCTGTGATTTTAGGCTTTGCAGTCAGGGTCGGTTGTTGAAGGTAAGCCTTGTTTTCCCAGTATCCTTGCTTCCCTTGTTATCCCAGAGCTGAGGCTTGTGCTGGGAGCTGGGAGGAGGAAGCAGGTGCTCACATGGCCCTCGTGAGTGCAGAGCTGGCTTAAAGTCACCTTTCTGTCCCCCCTTATCCCAGATCTGAGTGCAGCAGGGCTGAATGTCACCTGTTCCCTTGTGACCAGCGATTTACAAGCGCTCATCCTGCTTCTTGTTTGCAGAGCAAATGCCCTTTTCCTGTTGGCTCTGCCCTCCCTGCAGTGGGGAATCAGCAGATTCTGGGCTTGAAGCTTCTCCCAGATTTATGAGCTTGCTCTTCACCTTGAGAGTAAGGCTCCCTTGCCCTGAGAAAGCTTTGAAACCCAAAACACCAATTGCTGACTTAAGCAAACGCCATTGATCCTCCTGCAAATAAAATTTCTTTCTTTTTCCCTTTTAGGACACGGGTTGTGGGGGTTTTGTTGTTGTCCTCTCTGTATTTCTGTTTTTATCTGGAGACACGAGTCCCGAATGGTTCTGAGCAAAATCAATGTGATTTGAAAAGAACTCATCGATTGTCCTTATGGGGGATATTTCCTACCTGCCAGACACCAACAAAAACCCCACAAAAGCCCCTCCTCTCAGTTTCCTCTCCCCTTGAAAAGCGAGATTCTTTAATTGGCTTTTAATCCGGGGAAGACGAGAGCTGTTTGCGTGGAATTGGTAATGGGGGATAATATCTTAGCCTGAGTGATGGGTTATTTGATCCTGGGCGGCAGAAACCTGAGCTCCTGCCTGGGAAATCAGGTGGGGAGGGGGATCCCAGCCTGGCTCGGCGCCCAACCAGAGGCACAGCTGCTTTTTTATTTCCAATCATCGTTAGGAATAAGACAGGGAACAATCCCCTTTTGTCCTGTTGCTCCAGGGGATCGAATGATACCGGGGGAAAACCTTCTTGGATGTGTGGGGTGTTCCAAGGGGGGTCACATGGGCAGTTTGGGCATGGGGACGTTGTTCTGACCTTGGTTCCCAGTGGTGTCCCACGCTTGGCCTGGCTGTGACTGCACAGGAGCTGGTTCCTGCTGATTCCAAACTGGTGGGACTGGGGCTGGGAGCAGCGTGGACCTGGGAAAGGCAAGGGGGCAACAGGAGCAGGCTGGGGGAAGCAGCAATGGAAACATTGGCCCCTGTGGCTGCTGGTGCAAGGGGCTGGTGGCCTCAGTGCCCCCTGCACGCCCTCATCTCCTCCTGTGTCCCCAAATGTCACTGCCAGCCCTCTGCCAGCCCCACACTGGGCTTAGAAAAGGGTATGAGAGGGTGACAAATCCGTCCAGTCACCAGCTCACCCTCACCGAGCTCTTCAGGCATCTCAGGGATTTTGCAGTGAGATCCAAAGTGAAGCCCATTGACGTCACCAGCCCAAGGATGGGGCTGGAGCGCTCGAGCAGTGGGAGCTGGGGGGCATCTGGGTCTGGGGGGGCTCTGACAGCGCCAGGTCCCCGAGCCCTGAGCCCAGTGAAACGTGCTCTAAATGCCCCCTGGCCCCGAGCTGACTCAAGCACACGAGGGGAACTTGTTGATGTGGATGAGACCGTTCGTTCCTGGCTGGTTGGGGTTTGTTTTGTTTTGTGTTCCTTGCTGCAGCTGCCTTTGGAGCAATAAATAGCTGTGGAGCTCGCTTGTGGTCTGTGCTAAGTTGTTAATATTTAATCAGAGGTCTGAAGCTGGATTTGTTTGGTTGGCAAAAGATAAAAATGGCTTTTTCTGGTTTTAGAGCTAGGGACAGGCTTTCAAAAAAAGCTCAGGGTCAGCTTTTAATGAATCAATTGTTTTAAGATCGGAGCACGCTGGTCAGTGACAGATTTTCTGAACACCTCAGCTCCCAGCAAACCTAATAAATGCCAAAGCACCAGAACTGACTGGCACTCAGCATGGCCCTGGTGTGAAATATTATTTATAGAGGAAGCCCTGCTGACATGTGCCAGCAAAGTGTTACCTGCATCCACTCCCCCTCCTCCCATTCCTTCTTGGGGTTTTCCTCCAGGTTGGATTCTGCTCTCCCAGACAGAGGAGAGAGGGATATCCTTCCTACAGCAGGATCTAGCTTCCCTCTGGCTTTGTTGGGATTAGGGATCCAGGCCCTTGCCAGCAGCTCATGTAGAAACCCTGTTGCAAACTCCCGAGGGAGAGAGGTTGAGCTTTTGTTCCCCCGTTAAGAATTCTTGCCACGTTCGGAAACGTTTCCAGCAGGTACCTGCAGCTGGACTCCATGGCCAGGCTGCATGAAAAAACACTGGCACACACACCAATTGGCTGTTCCCACTATTTCCAGGGAGGACAGAGTGAATTCTGAGGGTACCCAGAGCCAGCCAGACCCCACAGCTCAATCCCTGCTTGAGGGATCCTGTCCCAGCTCCCCGGCTGGGTCCCAGTTGCTCCCATTTGCAACATTTCCACGTTGACTTTGGCTTGGTGCGGGGATTTGGCAATCCATGGCGTTCTCCAGTGTGTTCTGCAGTGCCAGCTCTCTGGATTGTTATCCCTTGGGACTAAGCAGGGGGATGGCCGAGCCTTGGCCAGCTGGTGTTTTCCTTGTGGAGGAGGGCACGGCTTATTTGTGAGCAGGACCAAGCACCAGCTTGTCAGCTCTGGTGCCTGCTGATCCCAACATCCTGCCTGCTAAAACCCGCGGGATGAGCTCATGGAGTCCAGCTGTCCACTCCAGGGGCCAGTGCCTTGTCAGGGCTCGTGTCTGAGGTGCTGGACAGCCGTGCACAGGATAACTGAGGTGCTCAGCCTGTTGGTTGAAGCACTCCCTGCCTGGGGGACAGATCTTGGCCAGGCTCACCTTGCCCTGCGTGTTGTCACCGTGCAGGTGACACTCAGTGCGGGAGCCGGCCCACAGCCCTGTCTGCACAGTCACAGCCTGGGAGAGATACGGGATGGGGATGGGAGGGATGCAGGATGGGGATGCAGGGCTTGCAGGATGGAATGTGAGGGATGCAGGATGGGGATGTGAGGGGTGGAGGATAGGGATGTGAGGGTTGAAGGATGGGGATGCAGGTTTTGTTGGTTGTGGATGCAGGAGATGAAGGATGGGGATGCAGGTTTTGCAGGTTGTGGATGCAGGAGTTGCAGGATGGGGATGCAGAGGTTGCAGGATGGGGATGTAGATTTTGCAGGATGGGGATGCACATTTTGCAGGATGGGGATGCAGGGGTTGCAGGGTATGGATGCAGATTTTGCAGGATGGGGATATGAGGGATGCAGGATGGGGATGCAGGGGTTGCACTTTGGGGACTGAGGGTTGCAGGATGGGGATATGAGGAGTGCAGGATGGGGATATGAGGGATGCAGGATGGGGATGTGAGGAATGAAGGATGGGGATGCAGAGATTGCAGGATAGGGATGTGTGGAGGACAGGATTGGGATGCAGGGGTTGCAGTTTGGAGATACAGGGCTTGCAGGATGGGGATGTGAGAGGTGCAGGGTGGGGACACGAGGGATGCAAGATGAGAATGCGGGGGTTTCAGGATGGAATGCGAGGGCTGGAGGATGGGGATTCCGAGGTTTCAGGATGGGGATTCTGAGGTTTCAGGATGAGGATTCCGAGGTTTCAGGATGGGGTTAATGCTCTGCACCAAGGCATCCTTTGTTCTGGGCAGGCTGCTGAGGTTTGGAAATGGAGCGCTGAGGAGCGAACACCACAAAACAGAAACGTCCGCACTTTCTGCTGCTGATTTTCAGTTTCAACAGCTGCTCCATTTGGAACGAATGGAAATGCGCTCCGGCTTAGTAGGAGTCAATTAAAAATAAACCGAGGGAGAGGATTGGTGTCGGAGCCCAGCGACGCTCATCGGACATAAAAGTTGCATCCTCTCAAGCCCGGATTTTCGCTCCAATTTGCCACGGGCGGCAGGATGGAACCGGGAGCGCTCATTAGCATGGAAATGCGGTCGGCTGCGCCGGATTCCCGGCCCCGGCGCTTTGTTCCTGCCGGCGGTGGGAGCGGGGATGAGCCGGCCCCGGCCCCTCTGACCCTCCCCCGTGTGCGGGGCGCCGGGAGGGGACAGCGCTGTCCCCCCGCGGGTGGCACTGCTGCCCGGCCGCCCGGGCGGATTAGCCGGCAGCCAGCGGACATCTGCAGGGAGGGGGCAGGGAGCCGCTGCTGCCTTTTGTTCTGGCTTTCTTTTTACCTTCTGTGCCCGGAATATGGCCATGGGTTGCGGCCGTCCTTGGGGGATTTTTCCTCCTGCTGCCCCAAAATAACGAGGGAAGGCGCTGGCTTAGCCCTGCACCTGCACCGGTGAGGGTGCTGCCGTCTGGGATGCGCAGGAGAGGAACACTTTGGGCTGGAGGGGTTGGTTATGTTGACTTCTTTAACGTCCCTGCTCTTATTCCCGGTCTGACCACGTATTTTTTACCTCTCATCTTCCCGCTTGTGTATTTGCCAGCAAGAAATTGCAAGCAAGGCAGGGAACACAGGGTCGTCCCAGGGATGTGTGACTGGGAAAGGACTGGAAAAGACCTGATGGCCCGCAGTAGGATCTTAATTTTTCTCCCCTTCCTATTATTTCTACATGGATGCTTCGCTTGAGCTCTGCTGAGCTGGGAAATGGGGGCAGGTCCTTGCAGCATCAGGCAGTGCCTCCTCTCCTGCAACAAACCCGGCCGGGCTTCCACTGCCTCTGCCTCACAGACCGCTCCAGGAGGGCAGGAGGGGGGTGGGCCCGAGCATCGTTTTACAGAGGCTGGACTGAGCGTTGGGCCAAAATGCATCATCTTTAAGTGATGAGTCAGAAATGTGATCCACAGCCCGTGTCACTTTTCACAGAGGGGCAGTCTGCAAAGGGAGAAGAGAAGAGACACGTGCTGTGCTCCGAAATTTGGGCAGCAATCAGGAGGAAGAGGCTCTGGAGGAGCAGACGGGCTCGGCTGATGTTCCCCTTGTGCCTGGTGGTTTGGGCTGTCCTGGTTGAGACCCTCTAAGGACAGCAGCACTTCAGAAGTCATTTCTGAAGAGGACAGGCTCTCCTGGAATGGGATCTCCAGCTCAGCAGCTCCTTTAGAAGACAGGCTGAGGTCTCCTGAACAAGTGTTTTTAGCAGTTGTTGGGGCAGTCTCTGGGTGAGCAAAGCTCTCCCTCTTGTCCAGGTCAGTGAGAAAGCCTCGATTCCACTGGCACAGTTCCCTGCAAGACCCTGCTTTGACACCAAGCAGGAATATGGAGCTAATCAGCCAGACTCCCTCGTGTCCAAGGAAATAAATAGGCACTTCCAAGCTCAGATTTATCCAGCCCGAGGTTGATTTCTTATGCACAGCGCCTGAATTAGGAATTTCTCTTCATTGACTCTGCAGTGAGTGCAGCCAGCCAGCCAAGATGAAGGTGTCTGCACTGTGAGCTGTGTTTTTCCATCAAGGGGGGCTGCTTCTTGAGCAGGCAGAGTTTCTCCTCCTCTCACCTTTCTGCAACTTTAGGAGCCATTGCAGTGGCTTGGAGATGCTAAACAGCTTCACAGTGGGGCAGGTGGCCCTTTCTTGGAGCATCCTTCTCCCCTTCCCTGCTCCTCTCAGTCACCCCTTGTGCCTTCCCATATTTTTTAGTGCTGAGTTCGTGTGACAGGAAGAGAAAACGCGGGGATTGGAAATTAAATCTGGAGAATAAATGAGATATTTATTAATTTATTAATCTGACAGAAGTAATTACTGTCTCTCCAAGATTCATCTCCTTGCCTGGGTTCCCACATGGTCCCAGGAGCCACATTACTGTGACAGCAAGGCTGGGAAGAGCTTCCCGAGGGGAATGAAGAGCAGAACGCACAGCCAGGGTGGACAGGGCACAGGGGCATCCCAAGGCTCCCATAGGCCAGGGCAGGGATGACTGGAATGGAGCTGTCCATCATCTCCTGTGCTCACTACAGGCAATTCCCAGCCCTGAGCCTCCTCTGGGGCAGCAGCTGTGGAGTTGAAGGGGACAACCCGAGCCAAAGGCCCTGGCTGGGAGCTGCTGCCTGCACTGCAGGAGTTGCTCTCCATAGGTTGACTCTGAAAGCTGAATTCTGGCAGCGGCTTCTGTTGTTCTTTGAGCTGCTGAGAGTCCTTGCACTCCTCTTGCACTCCTGCTCCTGTTAATGTGTCATTTAACACTGGGATGGGCAGAATCCTGCAGTCCTGAGAGATGCCAAAACACGCTGATGAATCCCCTGGCTTCAGCTCCTGGCATTATCAATGAAAAAGCCATTTGTCCTCGGTGTGTGCATTGAAAAAACTCTCAGTTCATTTTATTCTTCATCACCCTCAGCATAGGAAGGCCTGGGACTCCATTTAAAATCTATTTGAGCAGTGGTTCAGAGGTTTCACAATGACTTGGCAAGGTTTCTCAGGCTGTGGATTCAGCCAGTGACTTCTCTGCATCCCTCAAGATCTTTTGCTGTTTCTACCTCTGTAAAAAAAACAAAGGCAGTGGATCAAGAGGAGTTTTCAAACAAGCTCTGTGCGTGCTTGGGCCTGATCCTGCCTCGTCTGGCGGTGTCAAACAAGGACAGTGTGGGCTTTTTGCTGTTTTGTGGCTAAAATCTCCCGCTGTGGTGCTCCCAGTTGCTGGGTGTCTTTGCATCCGTGTTTGTGAAGCGCAGAGGTTTCAAGGCAGGGGTGACAGGGGAGTGTTTCTGCAGCGTGACAGGGCCAAGGGAGCCCCCCCAGCCCTCCCCTCCCCACACCCCTGCCTCCCTGTGCTGAGTTCTGCTGCTGTGAATGTGTCAGGCTGCTCTTCCTGGCACAGCGGAGCGATGCTGCTGTGTGCAGAGGCGCCAGGAAGGCAGAGCCAGAGGTGGTGTGGAGGGTGGGAGACGAGGAAAAGACACAGCAAGTGTGAGTCAGGTGCCTCTGTGCGTGTCTCTGAGCCTGCCACTCCGCTTCCTCCCCTTCCTCTTGGGAAGGCAGAGCTGAGAGACGGAGGGGGAGCCGCTGCTGTGCTGGCTGCCCTTGACACGCGAGGGGGAAATCACCCTCCTGGCAGCGACCCCAAGGCGAGCAGCTCCCGCACAGCCTGCCTCCCCCACACGCCAGCCCCAGGAGCAGGCAGGCCCTGGCACCACTGCCAGGCTGAGCAGCTCTAGAGAGAGCCACGAGCTCCCCTCGGGGCAGCCCTGGCCAAGGGAGTGATGGGGCCACCAAAAAGAGCTGGAGCTCTGATGGACCAAGCTGTGACCCAGCGTGAAGTCATCAAACAGGGGAGCCCAGCCCCTGCTCCTTCCCCTGCTCCTCAGGATGTCCCAGCTCTGTGGATGCTGGTACTGCCCAGGATCTCCTCCAGTGCAGGACACAGTGGCCTGGTGGCAATGGGACAGTTCTCAGTGCCCCTGCGGGGGTTACTCACCGAGCCACGCTGCACAGGGGTCAGAGAGTCACGGAATATCCTGAGTTTAAGGGATCCACGGGAACCATGGATCCCTGCATCCCAGCACGATGGTGTGAGCTGTTTGAAGTCACTCCTTTGTGGGATATAACACAACCCCTGCCCTTTCAGCCCAGGGCAAGTGCTTGGTGCTGGCGGCAGGGAAGAATGGACAGCAAGGAACATGCCTGGAAGGGGCTGTTCCTCCCTGCTGTGGCAAGCCATGCTCAGCTCCTACCCTGAAGCACAAGGGCTGTGTTCTCCTCCAGAGCTGTGGCTGAGGGGGCTTCTTTGAGGGTCCTGTGGGGCAGGATGGACCCACCAGGGGTCTTGGCCACCCTGGGCACTTGGCACAGATGATGTTGCTGTGCTTGCAGCCCAAGGCAGCTCCAGCACAAATGAGGTCAGGCCGGGGAGCCTCGTCCCTGCCCTCCTCCTGCTGCCTGGCCCAGCTGCTCAGCGCCGAGCTGAGTCTCCAGGACGGTTTCTCATTTCTGGGCTGGGTTTCTCCCTTGGCTGCTTTGTTTACGGGGGAATAAATGACACAATCAAGCGGCCTGATCTGGTGTGCTGGGAGGGAGGAGAGGGTTGATGCAGATCTTCGGGGCTGTTGCAATCGGCTCAGCCTTTCCCAGGATCAGGGGCCGCGGAGATCAGCCCCGGGGAGGGAGGCTGAGACCCTGCTCTGCCAGCGTGAGAGCACGACCAAACCCAGCATCTGTAGCCAGGATTTCCCAGTCTTCCAGCCCTTTTTTCCCTACAGCAGTGCCACGCTTTTCAAGGCCCATCCCTGTGGACAGGCCTGTGAGTTGCTCCCCTCCTATTCCCTCCGTGCTGGCTCGCTCTGTGTCCCCCGTTTTTGGGTGACGCTCCTTCCTCTGCAGCTCCTGGCGCTCTGCCCCCATCTCCCATCTCGTGTTCCTGTTTGCTCCCTTGTGCTATGGCTGCGGGGATGGAGCCCAGGGAACAGGGACACCCCTGAACCGGCAGCCCCCGGGGGCACAAGGCTGCCACGCTGCCACGGGAGCCACGGCCGGACGTGGGACGGGGAAGGTGGATGGGGAGGGAGCGTGGGAGAAAGAAGGGCCTGTGCGTGAAATATTCCAAGTGGGGAAAATTGGCAGGATTGCTAATGCTCTGAAGGAGGAGGCAGCCCTTTCTCAAGCCCTGGGGCAGATAGGGAGGCAGTAAAGGAGAAAAATACAGGAGAAATGAGATCCGCCAAGCTGACGGCCCAAGCAAGCCGAAACCTGCCTGGGAAGGCAGCTTGTTCCAGAGTGGGAAGGGGCAGATTCCCAGTCAGGACTGGCTCTGCACAGTGCCTTTCTCATGGTAACAGAGCCCCAGGTTTCCAGGAAAAACTGGGCTTTCAGTATCTGGAGGGGAACTCTGCCCCCAACCCTTAACCCTGACTCCAGGCTGCCTCGAGCCTGCGGAAGCCTGTGAGCCCAGTTTATGGCCAGTTGGAAATGCAGGCCCAACCCTACAGCTCCTCTGTGCAAGTCACAACTCCCAGAGCTTATCTGGGTCCGATCTGAAGCCACGCTGGGGCTCATTCGCAATGACAGAATAAAAGCAGGCTCATTCCAGCACCACGCCAGGACCTTTCACTTGTGCTCCAGCACAGAGAGCCCACCAGAATAGGAATGAGAAGGGTGGGTCTGCTGTGGCAGCTGTGTTTTCCCTTTGGAGAGGATTCATGCAGCCCCAAATATCACCCCACTACCAGCCTGCACTGCTCCTTGCCCTGGTTCATGTGGAATTTGTGCAAATGTCCTCGATTCTCACACCAGCCACCTTCAGCCTGCCCACCCTTGCTGGGGCTGGAGCAGGGGAGAGCACTGCTTTCGGTCTGATATGTCCCAAGCAAGAGGGACAGATTCCACGTCCCTCCTGCTTTCCCTGTGACATTTCTCCCTAAATCTGCCTTCCTGGGGCAGGTCGTAGCAGGCAGCCCCGTTTCTGGTCGGGCAGGCTCTGTGTGTGCTCCGGGAGGAGCGGGAGGTTGGGAGCTGGGCTGGGAGGTGCTCGCTTTGTGGCCTGGGAGAGAAGGGGACGTGTTGCGACTTGCTGCCCATCGCTCCCCCTCTCCCGTGTTCCATCTCAAGGTTTTGAGCTTTGGGAATGTCTTCCTGAGAAAAAAAAAAGGGGTGTGAAACGGTGCCAGAGGGAAGCAAAGAGTGGAAAAGGGGAACAGCAGGAGCAGGTGATTGGCTCGTGGGGGGAGCGTGAGCACTGAGTGCCAGTCCAGGCTGTCCGGTTTGGAGACACAGGGAGCAACCAGCCACCCCCATGAGCCAACACTCCAGGCTCTGGAATTAAATGGTTATGAGGAGAAGGAAAGGCATTGTTTACCTTTCCCTGCTTCCCTCTCTTCTACTCAGCTCCTTCTCCATTTTAAATGTGCTTTTTCTCCCCCAATCCCTTCTCTTCCCAGCGCTCTCCTCTCTGTGCCATCCTTTTGTCCCTCTCTGTGTGAACCCCTCTCCTGCAGAATTCCTGTGCCCAGACACAACAGATGCTGAAGGGCAGGACCGGAGCTACTCTAGATGCAATCTGCATTTTGCTCAAGGATCATTAATTACCTTGATGATTAAATACAATTAAAGATCCGTAAGACCTTTCTGATATCAGGGCCTTCAGCAAGGGCAGCTTTTAGGAGCCTGCACCAACAGTAAAACAAAAGGAGGAGACAGACCAGTAAATCGGGGAATCCCAATTAAAATCCGTGCTTAGCTCATTAACCTAATTACACATTGTGTCTTGCTGGCCTCAGCTCTGCTGAGGGGGAAGCGAGGCAGCGGCGGGGGCGGGCTGGGTATCCATGTGCTGATCCTACGGGATTGTTTGTGTCAGGTCTCTATTGTGTCTTTGGCTGAGAAAATGGCCTTGGTGGGGGATTTGGAGCCGGGCTGCGGAAATCCAGGAGCGTTCGTTCCAAGCCCTGGAAGCGGCTGTGAGTACTTGGAATACAGCAAGAGTTTCCTCTTCCCCAGAACGTTCCCTCTGCCCACACCCTGTCTGTGGCTCCTTCCCACACCCAGGTCACCTTCATCCCTCCTTGGGAGGCACTGGCAGAGCTGGGGGAGAAGGAGAGGGGATGAATGGGATGATTATGGGTTTGACGAGCAGAGGGGGTCTCTGAGAAAGGGGAAATGGATCAGTGCTGAGCAGGGAGAATCTCTCAGCCAGGCAGGCTCCTTTGCTGAGGCTGAGGAACACCAGACCCCCCTGACCTGGGGCTTGCTGTCTGCTCTGGGTATCTGCTGTGGCACCAGGACTCCCTGTCCCTGCTCCCCTTCCCCCTTCCCCCAGCAGGCTGCACAAAGGCCTCTCTTTCTCCCATCCTCAGGTCCAAGATCCTGTTCCCAAAACCTGCCCTCGAAGCCTGTGTCCACAAGAGCTCATGCCCAGGAGTTCTTGGGAAGGGAGTCACGTTGTCCCGGGTCTGTCTGTCCCACCGAGAGCGGGAACAGGAGCATTCCCAGGCTGAAGGCAGGTGACTCATGGATCCGTGGCTTTTCCACACCAAAGTCTGAGGGCTGTGGGGTGCAGCTGCCTACGTGGCCGCATTCAAAGGCCCGGGGAGGAGGCGGCAGGTCCCGGCACGTCCTGCCCAAACCCGGCTGGATTCAGGAAAGCAAGTCGGAGCTGGAAGAGGTCAGGGCGCGGCTTCCCATGCGGCAGGGCAGGGGAAACGGGAGTGGGGACCCTGAGTCCCGTGGGACCAGGCTGTGGCCGTCTCAGGACCTGCAGGCACAGGGGTAGAAGGGATGGAGGCAGGGAGGTCTGTGCAGCAGAGCCTTTGGCAGCTGGGACGGGACAGGATTCCCTGGATCGGCTTGGACTGCCCTGTGGAGTGCTTGGGAAGGAGGCAGGGGAAGAGCAGAGCGGAGTTGGGCACATGTAGGAGGTTTTGACAGCACAGTTTGCCAAATTCCTGGTGGGAAGAAGCCCTGCCATAGCCCCAGATGGGTCAGGGTGACCCCAGTGGCCATCCCTGCTCTGGGAAGAGCTGCTGCTCCGCACTGGCTCCCATCTGAGTCCCTTGGGAAAGATATTTTCCTTCCCTCTGCCCACGTACAAACACACCCAAACACCACTTTCCTTCCCATGGGTTTGCTGTGGGGATTGGGGAAGATGGCAGGGATATGAGGGGAGCAGAAGCCACTGGGATCTGCTGGGAGTTGGGTAGGGCTGGCTAGGATGGGGACAGATGGAAACCAGGGCTCTGCCTCTCTGCAATATCAGGAATGGAAGAGCAACAACCTCAAACCCTGCTGAAGTTCCTTGGATTTTGCAGCGTTGCAATCCAGGTGGGAGGTTTGCCGTTCCCTGCTCTGGGATCACAGGCATTTCCCCCAAACCAAACACGGGGCTCGGGAGGTGCAGGAGAGTCATCCCCACTGCCATAAAACCGTAGGGCAGCTCTCACAAAAGAATTTAATCTGGCAGAGGATCAGCAGGAGCCTGGTGAGACATCCCAGCCCCGCTGGGACAGCAGGGCTTGCTCTACACATCGGCCATTCCTTGGCTGGTGCTCTGCTGCCAGGTAATTAAAATGGCTTAACCCTGCAGCCCCAACAGCTGCCTGCAGATCATTTATCTTTATGCCCAGGGGACCCTCCCCTCTCTGGCTGCTCCAGAGAACCCCTCCACTGCAAGGCAGGGTTGGAGGACACAGAGATTTCATTACACAGGGAGAGAGCGAAGGCGAGAAACTCAAACGCCTTTTTCTAAGATCAGGGCGATGGAAAGAAAGAAGGCATGGGAGGAGAGGAAAAGAACCAGATCCTCGGGATGGGAAAGAACAGGGGGGTTGTAGATCCTGCAATGAGAGAATTTTGAGTGTTCCTCTGTTACGCCGAGTGTATCTGGAGTATTCCCAGAGCAAACAATGCAATTACTTTGGATTCGCACTTTGCCACGGAGTTGTCAGGCCCGAGGTTCCAGCTCCCAGAGGGTGCTGTGCAGACTTGCAGATGAGTTGTTGTGCTTTCCCAGGGGATGGGGAAGCTCTGAGAGGAAAGGCCACGTTGACTTTTCTGAGGACGACTGTAAACTTCCTCTTCCTCTTGGGCTTTCTGTTGCTTCCCCGTCTGAGTCCTTCGCTTGGGGACACGCACGGCAAAATATCCCGGTCCTTTTCTGGGTGTTTATTGAGCCTGGATAGCCCACGGGGCTGGGAACAGCTGTGGGGATCACATTGGGCTCCCTCTCAGCTCACCCTGCAGAGAGCCTGTTATTTTCCTTTTCAGGGGAGTTGTTTCTTCCTGATGGGATCTCTCCTGAGGAAGGTGTGTCCCTCCCCTAAATGAAGGCTCTTCCCTTCCCTTTGGGGCACAGGGTTCTCATCCTCTGGGCTGTGTCCTCCATCCCTGTGTTTGCTGGGTCAGGGCACAGGGTGACTTCAGATGCAGAAACTTTGCATTTTTGGTTGATCTGCTCCCCCCACTCTTGATCTGCTGAGAGTTCCCTGTGGCTGTCACAGACCTGGGGTTGTGACAGCACCAGAAACAGGAGATTCTCAAGTCTGGTGCCTTCCCAGGGCTAGGAATAAACTTTTGGTTTATTTAAGTGCCTCCTCTCAGAGTTTCTACAGACAGGCCTCTGCTGCCAGACTCAGTCCCTGAGACCTCCACCCTTCCCTGCAGATTGAGCCTTTGAACTCTCTAACCCCCCCACTAAAAGGAGTTAATGACATTTATCTACACACTTATCTCTCTTCTCCACTGCCTCCCTGTCACTCTGAAGCACGTGGGTGCCTCACCTCCAGTAACAGGTTTGTGGCACCCGGGTGACATTGACTCTTTTTCCAGGATGGGAGAATTACTGCTCAAACAAGTTCAGCAGCTCTTTTTAGTCTCCTTTCCCTGTCTTCTCTTTCCTTTTAATTTATTTTCCATTCATTTAATACCCACATGGTTATTTCTGGAAGTCTTTCTCCACTACTATTCTGGTCAGTTTTTTACCAGATTGGAAATGGGACTTTTTGTCCTCTTTCCTCTTGCCATGAGCTATTTATATCCTTCCATCCATCTCCTCAGGTAGCCAAGCATCCAGCTGTGTTCTATCTGTCACTTGGTACCTAAGCAACAAGTAGAGGTTCTGAGCAGTTCTTAGCTCAAGCGCTGAGGTGGCAAACAAGTGACACGTGAGCTGCTCCTGTGGGAAATGTGGTATTTTGGAGCATCCATCCTCGCCCCAGCCCTTGGGGGAGGCAGCAGGCAGGTGGGGTGCTGTGCTGGGGAAGGTGCTCGAGGTGTTTCCAGCTTTTCCAAGATAAAAGTTCTGCCGGAAACCTGAAGGACCCTTTCATTTCTTCGTTTTTCCTCCCACCAGGGGAGGTGGCTGACATTCCGGGGGTAAAGTTTGTCTTAAAATATGCACAGTGTTCTGCAGGAACTGTGTCCATATTGTCGTGTCTGCTAAAAAATGTAATAGTCTGGTTTGCGTCCTTTCTCTCCCTTTCTCTCTCTCGCTCTTTTTTGCCCCCAAATCTGAAAAGAACAGGAGTTCTCTTAAATACTTGTTAGAGAGTGGAAAGGCACAAGCAGCAGACGGAGGAGGAGGAGGAGGTGGGCACAGCAGGCAGGTGCAGGGTGGGAGCAAATCCGTCTGTCAGGAAGGAGGGAGAGACAGGGATCCCAGAGGGACAGGTGCTGGAGCAGGGCTGGGGGTCCCACACAGCTTGGAGGGCTGGCCCAAGCCCCCCAGAAAACTCCTAACCCAGGGACGGGGCGGGATGAGACCCAAAAGGGAACGGATCCAGATGGATTGGAGCCCAGAGTGGGCTGTGGAAAGTGAAGGTGGGGAGAGTGACAGGGAGGTGCTTTCTTGTTGGGGGTGAGAGCTGCTGGAAAGGTCAGGCTGTGGGGATGACTAAACGCAGGATGGGATGGCACAGTGGGGATTTTGGGCGTTTCAGAGGGAGTTCTCCTTCTGCTTTGAGACTGTCATTTGAGACCTTCCACAGAAATGAAATTTCAAAAGAAAACTCTGGCCTGGCTTAATCCAAAAAGTCCCCATTCCATGGCAACCAAGGCGTTCCATTCCGGCTGCAGTCCTGGTCGGTGTTTTACCATAATGCCATTTGAAAGAAATGAGAGTCCACAAGGAAAAACCATCTCAAACTTATCAAAAGGCTTTTTATTTTATTTTATTTTTTTTAAATCGAATTTTGCCAAAATCAGCACGTTCCAGTGGATAGTTTTGGCTTGCACTAAGTGACACTTTCCATCAGAAAAATATGCTGTGTTGGAAAATTTTCCAGCAGCTCCGGTTATTTTTTTCCTCACATGCTTTCCATTTTTGTGGCAGCCCCCAGTCTGAGCTGGGACAAAGCACGCAGGAGTTCCCAGAGAGCAGTCGACCTCCTGGTCTTTTGAAGTCCAGGATGCCTCACTGGGGCTCTCACCAGTGGCACAGGAAAATCCATCTGGCATCCTCATCCTTCTGAACGTGGCTTGTTGCTCCCTGAGAAGGAAACAGGGAGCCTGGTGCCAGTGTAGTTGAACAGAAGTCAATGAAATCACTATGAAAGTCAATAAAAGATGTCAATGAAGGCCAAGTGAGCTGTTTAACCCTCGGTCTCTGGGCCTGGTTTCTCCAGCAGGAGGCTGGAAAGGGGCTGTTGGCTCTTGGCTTGCTCCATCCTGCTGCCTGTTAATGGATCTTCGTGGGGAGCTGATTGTTTTTTGGTCCTGACTTGTCTCTCGTGAATCAGGACTTGTGGAACAGCAGGTTTAGAGCCAATGTGTGATTCCAGCCTGCCACGGGGAATCGGGCCTGTCAGAGCCGTTGTATCCCAGCCTTCCTCCTCGGGCATCCCCAGAGTTGGGATGAAAGTGAAACGTCCTGGGAGAGACCCCCAAAACCAGGCCAGTGTGGCTGCTGGGACAGCTTTGAGGGGACAGCTTTGTCCCAGGGCACCGAGGTCGGGTGAGTCACTCAGCACCGGTGTCGTTCCACCTCCCCAGGGACGTTTGTCATCGAATTCCCCCGAGTGCTGTGTCACAACCCAGCTCCTCCCTGGGGCTACCTGGAAGCACAAAGCCACCTTGTTTGGGAATGGGATAATCAGGCATGGAGAAATGCTGAGTTTCTCTTCCTGGAAGTTTCCCTGTGTCCCTCATTGCACTACAATCACTAAGGTTATACAACTTTTGGGTCAAAGTCCCCAGTTACCCCACCAGAAGGAGTAATGCTCCTGCTGAGAGGTGTCCAGAGGGAAATGGGAGTTTGTGAACTCCTCTCTGCAGGAAAAATCATCTTTTTCCTGCACAAATCCCTGCTCCTTCTGACTTGCCCCCTGCTCTGGGCTGTCTCTCCGGGCCCCTCTGGCTGCCCTCACCTTCCTGGGCAGGGAAGAGTGGGTGTAACTCTGTTGGTCTCCCAGGAAAGCGAAGCATCCCAGAGCAGGGAGGATGGGGCAGGGAGCGTGACCCCGGCTGGGAGGTCTCCCTGCTGGGCTCTGACCCTCCCTCCGTGCCTCCCCCCCCCCTTCAGATGCTCAGCCTGCCTTTAATGGGTGGTCTTGTCACTTGTTTACAGTCCTGGCTCTTCCAGGCCCCTCTAAGCTCAGCAATCATTCCCAGACAGCCTGGATGGAGGCTGGGATCTTAATGGATGTGAGAGCTGCATCTCCACCCAGCATGGGGGTCACAGGATGGTTTGGGTTGGAAGGGACCTTAAAGCCCATCCAGTTCCATCCCTGCCATGGGCAGGGACACCTCCCACTATCCCAGGTTGTTCAGAGCTCCATCCAGCCTGGCCCTGGACACTTCCAGGAATGGGGCAGCCACAGCTTCTCTGGGCAACCTGTGCTGGTGCTTTCCCACCTTCACAGTAAAGAATTTATTCCTAAAAACTAATCTAACCCCACTCTTTTTCATTATGTGGAATATTTCAGAAATGTGGGGCTGGCTTTGCTCAGAGGGTGAATGAGACACTCACCCCCAGCCTCAAAGTCTCTCCTAACTTCTGGCACGTTCTTAACACGAAATGCCAGAGATTTGGTTGTAACCAGTTTGCTCATTGTTGGGAAAAACGTGAGCACCTTTTGGGAACCTTTACTGGAGCCTTTGACTGGGTAATGTTCAGGTTTCCACGCTCTGCCTGTTAAATAAGTGTTCCACTTCATCTCCCTCGGTTTCCTCAGCCAGGAAAATGAGGTGACTTTGCCATTTGCATGAGTGGTGGGTGGGGCTGTGGGGCCATCCCGCAAATGCCTCCGTCCCTGCTTCCTCAGGTGAGAACTGCCACCGTCCCATGCACATCCCCACCTCTAACCGAGCCATCCAGGGGAGATTGCCGGTGCTTGCCTGGGTGGCCCTGGGCACATCTCTTTGTCATTCAGCACCTCTGATTTCCCCATCCCTGAAAGCAGGGGTAATAATGCTTCCCTGCCTCTCAGGGTGTTGGAGGATTAATTAGTTGCTGTTTGAAAAGCCTTTTGAAGATGCAAAGCTTTTTTCCATAAATATGCAGAGTTACTCCTGCAGATGAGGCCCAGGTAGGACTGAAGCTGTGTCTGCCTCTGCTTTGGGAGATCATAAATCCGGGAAGAGGTGAAATTTGTAGAATTAGTGCCGTGCACAGGGACTCGTTGATAAGAAAGCTGAGCAGCAGCAGCAGCGGGCTGGAAATCAAACAGGGCACTGAATTTTGGGTTATTTGTGCTCACTGTTCTTTACTGTTCATGGGCAGGAATCCTTGAACAACCCAGGGAAAGCTGGGAGGTCTGAGCCTTTTCCACTTCCCTGCAGAGATATCTCTAGGGCAAGATAAAACACATTAAAAGAGAAATCGCAGGCAGAGAGCCAGCCAAGGGTGTCTGTCCACTGGATCTGTCGGTGCCATGTTTGCATTTGTCTTGTTTGCAAAGCTTTTTCCTGCTTGTCAGCCAACCAGAACATATATCACATTTTCCTGGTTACAAAAAAACTTGCTTGTTTCTATCTTTTGAACAAATTGCAGAAGAACAGAGCGTGGCATTCCCGCTTGCGATAGGAGAAAACATTTCTTTTTAACTTCAGGTGATAGGGAGATATCAGCAATATGTTATATCCTGAGAGATAATGGGAGCAGAGCAAAGCCACAGTCAGAAAGCTGTGACTGTTAAACATGCACTTAAACTCTAGGGAAGTAGGACTTTTGATCTTCTCCATGAAAATTAAAGGCCTGGACAGCACCAGCGTGGTTTGGCAGGGTTGCATTTTTCACCATGTTTTGGACAGAGGACCAGGGTTGGCATCCTTTGGTCATTTCCCTTGATCGGGCGTCTATCCTGATAAAAGAGGCTCGGTTTGAGTGGGAACAGAGGGAACTGGCTGGTGGGGACAGCCGGAGGAGGCTGCCGGTCGTTAACCCTGGCGCTGAAGTCACGCCTGAGTCAGCGGAGTTTCGGCTTTGTCCCGTTCCCAGTTCCCATTGTGGAGGCGAGTGAGTCATCCCAGCCCCGAGAGCTCCCCGGCTTCCTGCTCCAGCCCCGAGCCCACAGACCAGCGAGGCAAGGAAGGATCTGATATTCTCTCTTTTTATTTTCTGTGCCATCAAGTTTATTTTTGTTTTTTATTGAGTCTCTTCAGTCTCAAGTTCCCTGGTTTCGGAAATGAGGCTCTCCTTGGGTTACTATCTTGATCCCCTCTTCACAGCTCCTCATTGAATCCCTCCTCCTTAGCACCTGGAGAGCTCTAATAGCGAGGATATTCAGCACTGGACCAGAACTCCTTGAACAACATCCAAGGCAGCAAGGGAGTCCAAGAAAGAGGCAGTGCAGAGAAAACCCTCGTGTGCATTTGGGGACTCAGCCCATCAAGATAAGGTCTCAGGACAGTCTCGGCTTAATTAGCTTCCCTCTTTTCAAAGCTCCAGCTTCTTTCCCATCCTCCACACTTGATTTTCCAGCTTTTCTTCCCCACCCAACCACCAAATAAGCATTGGCTCTGCATGTGGTCCCCTTTCTCTTGCTTACAGGTTAAAGTTGGGAAGCAAAAAGACCTTGGATTTTTCCTTGCTGGCAGGCAACGAGATGACTCTGAGAAGGGTCTTGGATTTTTGGTTCTTTGGCTTTGCCTGGCCAGCTGCCTGCTTTTCCTAGGGCAGAATTAAGATCCTGGACATGCTCACCGGTCAATAGTGGCTAGGGATGAGAAGAGCAGGCTGGGGTGTGATGAGGGTGTTGGAGAGACACAATAGGGGTGGGAAAAATTTTAAGGCTACAATGAAGGGAGGGCAAATCAAAGAAAAGCACAAGCATTGACCAGAGGAGACAGGCAGTGGGGACAGAAGGAGATGTGACCCAGAAGTTGCGGGAGAAAGGAGATTGGAGCTGTGAACCACGTGCGAGCAAGAGCAGTGGGAAAAGAGCTGAGGAAGGAGCTGGAGTCACGTCCAGCCCGAAAGGCCTGGAGGGCCAGGCTGCGTGGAGGGGAAAATGGGCCGAGTGCCCGGCGCTGGGGCACATCGGGCAGGGGCACGGGGCAGCCCGGTGTCTGCTCAGGTGTGTGGGAACCGGCAGCTGGATCCAGGATTAGCTGACGTGCCGTGGGGCGGGACGGGAGCTGCTCCGCGGGGACGGGCAGCCTTTGTGCTTTGTTGCTGAGCATGGGCTTTCAGAGCTTTATTGCAGGAAGGCCTTTCCCAGTGCTGTGTCAGCGCTTTCTGCTCTGCCAGCCTTTTGCCACGGGGCACGTTCCCCTCCCCTTGACTCGGGGGGTGAAGCAAAGCAGCTGTGAGAAAGCCAGGGAAGGTAAGGCAGGGAGGGAGGGCTGGGAGCAGAGGCAGGCTGCTGTTCCCATCCCACTCCTCTGGTTTGCAGCCCTTTTTCCTGGCTGGATGCAGCTGGGGGTGTTTGCAAGGTTGAAAAACTCGTGGTCTAGGCTGGTGGTCATCTCTGTCTCTTCGATCTGTGGCCCATCCCACCCTGGCCCCTGCTTTTCTTTCATCTCCCCTGCCTGGGACAAGCTTGGCCTTGGTCTTGTTTAGGGCCTGTGTGTGAATCCCAGTGGTGCCTCAATGACCAGACTTCCCGAACCGTAACAGGGAACAAGTGGAGCATCGATGGATCAGGCCCTTTGGGAAAGAGCTTTCATTCAAGTGGATCCTGAGGCTGCTTTGTGCTCCATTTATCCAAAGAGGAAATATTGCATAGGCAGGAGAAGGCTTTATCCCAAAGGCATCTCCACTGCCCCGTCCCAGCAGGCAGCCAATGAAGGGCTGGCTGGAGACCTCGCTCGATACAAGTCATTGACTGATCCTGGGATAAAAACATCTCTGCCGCTGCTGCCATGGGCTGGATCTGGGTCTGAACCAGTGACCTCGAGGAAAGGGCCCCGTGTTCCCCTTTTGCAGGCCAAAGCCAAGCCCAGTTCTTTCTTGTTGGAGAGGGATTTATTTGGCTGAGGGCCAGGCAGGCCATTGTACACGCTGCCACTTCCCGACAGCTCCCATAAATCTCTCCCAGCTCCCAGCTGGGGGAAGGGATGCCTGGGCGTGCAGTTTCTCTCTTGGGGTGCCCCCACCCCACCCCGGTGTTATCTCAGGCCTTTCATGTGCAGCCATGTCACCCGGAGCTATGATCTTGCCACATCTCTCTCATCTCCCTCCTCAGGCTCCCCCTCCCCTCGTGCTGGAAACCCAAGTTTTACAATCCCCGTGCTGCTCAAGCTCCATGTTTAAGTGGGGCAGGAGTGAATCAGTGGATGACAGAGAGACCTCCAGTGGAAGTCTGCAGCCACAGGAAGGGCATGGAGGTGACTCACTGGAGCCCACTGACTCACTGGAGCCCACTCCTTCATTGCAATGGGCTCCCAGCAGGGTGAGGCAGGCCCTGAGCTCTTGGAAGAGCAGCAGAATTCTGATTTAAATGCCTGGCAATCAATGCAAAGCCTCCCTGGCAAGAGGACAGGCATTAACCCCAACACCTTGGCCAAGCGCCACCTCGCACCTTTGCCTCTTGCCACCTGAAATTCCCCTGCTGGGATTTAGGATCTTCTTTCCCGTGTTTCCCACCCTGCCTAACACACCTGGGATGTTCCTTTGGGCTGTTGGAGGCCGCCTGCGCTCTGCCCCACAAGAGTTGTGTTTCAGACCTTGTTTTCCACTTGGAAATCGGGAGGACTTGACAGATGAGTTCAGAAATACGAAGTGGAAAGTTTTGGGCTCCTGTTCCACCCGACTTTTCCCTTCATAGAAAGTTCTTGGACATCTGCTTTCAGTGTCTGTGAGGCCTGTGGGATCATGGATGGGACATCATTGCCCGTGGCCAAGGTGCTGTCACAAAATCGGGTGCTTTCTGTAGGACTTTTTGAAGTGTGATGCATTGATCTGTCCTTCTGTAAGATCCCAGCTGCTGTGACTAAGAGTATCAGGAGTGATCCCTGTGACACCTGCATCAGTCATGATATTGCCACACCGAAGGGTGGCTCATCACACTCCTGCCAAGGGCTGTTTCAGTGCCCTTGGGGTGAGATGAGTATCAGGGAACAGGAGGGAGAGAAATCGGTGAGAGGCTCGGCAGAGGCGAGGTTGTGCAAAGCAGAGTGGAGTTCACATGGCTGTTAACAAAGAGGCGTTGAATGAGGTTGTGACAGAGCTCACCCAGTGCCTGGAGATCGTTTTCAGAGCTTTCTCTATGGGGGAGCAAGAACCAGATTGGCAAGTGTGGAACAGCACCTCCCAGGCTTTTAGGAGAAAGGGTTTTCAGGTCCGAGAGCCACCACCTGCCTCTTTCTGCTCCGTCCCCAGTGTCCCTCGCAGCCGGGGAGTCCAGCCCTTCCTTCCCAGCCCCCGTGCCCCAGGGCACCCCGAGCTCTGCACGGTGCCCCCGAGGCCTCGGTGAATATCTGGGTTTGGGATCGTGGGGAAAGGCATCGGCACAAACCACTTCAGAGGCCAAGGTGGAGGAGTAGGATCTCAGAGGTCTCCACTAATGAGGTCTTGGCACCAACACGCCTTTGGCACACAGCTGGGCCTTTTTGGTCCCCGACAGAAAAACACCACCACAAAACTAATGAATAAAACGCAGCCCGGCAAGCTGCGACCTATCCAGCTAATCCTTGCTGGGGTGCTGGCTGCCCCCAGGAGGTGTCAGCACGGATTGGTGGGCACTGGGAGATCTGGCACGGGGCGTGCAAACGGCAGGATTCATCCCAAGCCTTTTCCCTGCCGTGCCAACCACATGCAGCAGAGAAAGGAGGCGAATCCCAGCGCTTCACACACACACACACACACACACACACACACACATCCAGTTTAATATGTTCAAACCTCTCCAGAGGCTGATTAGTGATTTTATTTTCTCCTCCTCTGCCGGCCTTGCGTGCTCATTGCCATCAATTATCTATGCATTTGCCCTGATGAATTATTGAGTGTGTAACGGGGCGAGGGAAGGCCCGCCAGCCCAGCTCAGTCACCTTGCAAACAAGTGCTCCCCAGAGCATGGCAGCAGCTCAGTTTGCCCTCTGGCTTCTGGTTTAGGATGGGAAGCTGATCCAGCGACTTGCAAAACCCCTTTCCTCCATCTGTCCCCCTCCCTCATCACTGCTGTTGGGGTGTGGGTGCTGCTGCCCTGGTACGGGGCAGAACGGGTGCGTTGTTTTCCTGATTTAAGGCTTGGGTGAGTGGAACAGAAAGAGTTTTTCCTGTCTTGCAAAAGAGCCGTGACTTACTCAGTCACCTGGAAAGGAAACGCGATTTCCGCGCTCTGTTTGGGGTTTTTCAGGGTATTTTTTGTTTGTTTTGTTTTGTTATTTCTTCTGCCGGGTGTTGTTTGGTTTTTTTTTTTCCCTTTTCCCCTGAAGCCTCGAGAAAGTTTGGAATGTGTTGTTGTTAAAGCTGCTGCATGTAAGGGCCTGAATCACAGCTTTGGCAGCGTTTGGCTGTTGGCAAGCAGTCCTCACTCGACTGGCACCAGTTTTTCCCTGGCCAAAAGTCTGGCTCTTTACACCTGGGCACAGGAGTTTTCTGCTGGACCATCCCGAGGTCTGGATCTGTTCATCAGCTCCAAAATCCACTTTTTCTCCAGTTTGTGTTCAAGTCAAGCCTGCATTGATGTCTGGATCCCATGGCAGGGGGAGGGTAGAACTGGGAATTGTTGCTACCGCTCAAGGTCGAGATGAATAACTTGATTTTTAAAAGGGTCAGTTCATTAATTTGCAGGGAAATGGTAGTGTAAAGGAAGGGCACAGTAATGATGGATGGAGTGAGGGATTGGATTGACCTCTCCTGTGCCATCCATCACATTCCCTGCTGGAATGACTGTGGGTTGAATGACTTTATCTTCATTTAAGGCGCACATCTCGGTTGCCCATTAGTGGTGGCCTTCAGCCTGGCGGTGTCTCCTGTGTGCAGTGCTCATCCAGACGTGCCACGAGGGACTGTCTGTCCTTCTGAGGAGACGCTGGTGGCTTTCCACCCTCTCCTCCCTGCAGTTTGGCTCCTGTCCTGCTGCCCTGGCACCACGAGGAGATGCTGGGCCACGACTTCGCGCTGTCATCGACGGGGCCTCACTCTTTGTTGGGGTGTGGAAATCCCGGTTCAAAGGGGCCCGTGGGGGGTCAGGGAGCTTGTGTGGGAGCAGGGCCAGCCGTGCCAGCGCCCCAGCCCCGGGCAGGCTCCGCTTGGGGCCACGAGCCCTGCATGAAAGAGGCGCTGACGGATCCGCGCCCCCCCAGCCTTGGGAGCGGGAGGGAGTGCTGAGCACACCTACAGCCAGGCAGGGCCGGGATGGGCTGTTCCCAAGGCCCTGGCTACGTGATTGAAGTGCTCTCCAGCAAGCTCCCACACGCTCTGGGAGGCTCTGGAGCCTTCCGAGCCAGACTGCTTGGCAAAGCTGTTCCTCACCTCCGCGGGTGTGGGCAATGCTGCAAGAGGCTCGCTCACCTCCGGGCTGGAAGGAGCAGCATATGCTGCAAAGCATGTTGGAGGCATCTCCCCCCTCCCTATCCACCCATTCTTTCCTCAAATCCCAGCGTGGCCTCATCTAAACCCAGCCTGTGCCCTCGTTTCATCAGGGATGGTATTGTGGGCACTGGTGGCAGAAAAGTCCTTCACTGTGTCCTGCTGCTGGGACGTCCTTCTCCAGAGGGGAAACATGGTCCAGGCATGACTTTCCCAGAGCGGGAACATCCCTACCCTCTGGTTTGTGGAGGGAAAACCATGGGGAAAATGTCCCTGGCTGTGCTGGGAGGGGAAGGTGCACCCTGCCAGCCCCGGAGGACGCGGTGGCTCCGTGCGTGCAGGCACTTGAGGGCACCAGTGCTTTGCTGTGGCTGTGAGAAGCTCTGGAAAACATTCCTGAGCACCCAGCTGCAGCGCTGGGGTGTGGGGCAGAGCAGGGCTTGGCTCAGGGAAGAGGGGGCAAGTCCACACAAAGCTCTGGAGGCCGAGTTTCGGTCGGAACTGCTGATGGCTGTGGTCAGCTGGTGGCGTCTCGTGGCCGGGCTGGGCTGTTGGGGCTTGTCCTCAGGGTCACAGGAAGGAGAAGGGAGAAAGAAGAGGCGTGGATGAGATGTGGGGATTGGGATAAGGCTGGGAACAGCAGGCAGGGAGTGAGGGGGCAACGGGGAGTGTGTGTGTTTGTGGGTGGAGAAGAGTTTTGTCTGCCTGCGCTTGTGTGTGTGTGTGGGAAACTGCAGGAAGGAGACTCTTGGAGAAGTCCCAGGGCACATCTGCCAGGGGTCTGTGGGGGCCAGCACTGAGGAGTTCATTTTGGCCTTGGACAGGGAGCCATTCATCCCCTGGAAGAACAGAGTAGGGTGACGTTTCAGTTAGAAGATGCTGTCTTGTTTCTCTTGCTGTGCATTTTTCTTTCCCCAGCCTCTCTCTCTTTCGTTTCTCTTTCATGCTCATCACTCTTTGTGCATCTTTCTTTTTTTATTATCCCTTTCTTTCCTTTCCTCCCAGGCTCCCAGAATGCACCCCGTTGCGGATTCTCCCAGAAGCAGGGAGCAAAACCCGCTTTTCTTGTTCTTACCACCTTGCCTCTCTATTGTATTTATCATATAAATAGTGCCTGTATAATTACCAGGGCATTATCTCTAAACATACAGATTAGGAAAAAACACGGTGGCAGCAAAGATGAATTTCAGGGTCAGTCTGGTGGGAGATACTTTTCTCCATCTGTCAGGGGGGGAATCAACTGAGACAGCAGAGCTGTCATGAGCTCCAGCTCCCACTTTTCCCAAACACCTTTCATGGAATCAAGATGGAAGGTTCCTAAATTCAGCCACTCCTGGGGTTATAAAAAGGCCACAGGAATGATCTGGGTGCTACAGGTAGACTGTTCAAGGTGTAGAGGCAGTGCCTTAAAGCCATGCTTGTATGGGAATTATTGCTGCCCTGAAATGAGGGCTGAGTGTTTGCAGCTCCTGTAATTACTGCTGCAGCTCCAATGGGATTAAATGGATGTCTGAGTGTGTTAGCATATGTTGGGATGTGCTGTGCTGATAAATATCAGGGCTCTCACACGCCTGCAGACACACATGCCCTGGGTATTTACCACAGTGTCACCCCGAGCTGAAGACAAAAGGGAGGAAGGTGTTATTGATCCAACCCTGTGCCTTTGGGTGATCATGAGCCCCAGGTTGGCTGCAGCGGGCCGGTCCTAGTGAGCAGTTGTGGGGAGGAAGGTGTTTATGACCAAGAATGGAGCTGCAGGTGGATTGGCAGAAGGTGCCAAGGGGTCAGCCATGCCAAGAAGTAACAGCTGGAATAAACAAAGGAATGCGTGAGCCTGATGTCCAGTAACCACACTGCTTCTTTCTTCCTCTTCTGGGAAGGGCACAAGTGTTCATGGTTCCCATTTCGTTGCAGGGCTGCGAGCTCAGACTGTCTTGGTCAATGACAGCGTGTCGGGGTTCATCGGGACGGACGTGGTGCTGCACTGCAGCTTCACCAACCCCCTGCCCAATGTGAAGATCACGCAGGTGACGTGGCAGAAGGCCACCAACGGCACCAAGCAGAATGTGGCCATCTACAACCCCGCCATGGGGGTGTCCATCCTGTCGCCCTACAAGGAGCGGGTGACGTTCCGGAACCCTTCCTTCAAGGATGGCACCATCCAGCTGTCCCGGCTGGAGCTGGAGGACGAGGGGGTTTACATCTGTGAGTTTGCCACATTCCCCACCGGCAACAGGGAAGGGCAGCTGAACCTCACCGTGCTGGGTAAGGCACTGGGCAGCCTCTGTGGGGTCAAGCATTGCCTCCAGTCCGGCAGGTCTGGAGGAACCTGGGGCTCGTGTCCTGGGGGCTCGGGGCAAAGGTGAATTTTGGGGTGTGAATTGTGACGATGTTTTAAGTTGACTGGGAGGAGGGTGAAGAGCAGGGAACCCAGGGCAGATGGCTCACACCTCTTCTTCTTTCTGGGTCTCAGTTCCCCTTTCCCTCCAGCTACACTCCTAATGCAGGTGCAGTAACAGTGACCAGTTCCCTGTGGGAGTGGGGAGTTTTAATGAGCTGGTGGCTGTCAAGAGAGAAAAGTCACCAGGAGGGATCCTAAGCACAAGCAGAGCTTGCCCGTGGAGCTCAGGGTTGTGGGTGAACAGACCTCAGCCAAGGTCTGCATGAGTGGTTTGCTCTCCAATTTCAGTTCTTTTCTGACATGGAGATGAAAACCTCTGGCAGGAAAGGGTTGACTTTTCATATGTCTGTGCATTTAGGGCACCTCCACCATTGTGTCCCCATAAAAGATGCGGGTAGATGATGCGAGGTGTATAGGCATTGCCAGAAAGCAGTTCTTATTTGGGAATTATTACTGGCAATTTGCAGCAGCTCTGGACTCGCCACAAGCTCTGTCACAGCCTCAGTGGTGTTAGATGGCTCTTGGGATGTAGCAAACAGAGCAGCATTGCTTTTCTAACCACCTCTTTGCACCCTCTCCTCCTCCTCCTCCTCCTCCTTTCCGCACTCCCCTGCAGCCAAGCCCACGAACTGGATGGAGGGCACCAAGAGGCCGCTCATTGCCAAGTCTGGCCGGACAGAAAAGATCTTGGTGGCCACCTGCACCTCGTCCAACGGGAAGCCCCCCAGCACCGTGACCTGGGACACGAAGCTGAAGGGCGAGGCGGAGTTCCAGGAGATCCGGAACGGCAACGGCACGGTGACGGTGATCAGCCGGTACCGGCTGGTGCCGAGCCGCGAGGCGCACCGCCAGCAGCTCGGCTGCGTGGTCAACTACCAGCTGGAGCGCTTCACCGACAGCATCACCCTCAACGTGCAGTGTAAGGGCTGGGCAGCCCTGCCAGGGGCCCCGGGAGGGGTGGGTGGGGGATAGGCTCTGGGAAAAGAGGGGTTTTCTAAGGGGAGGGGTTGGGCTGGTGGAGGGGCTGCTGGCTTTGTTTGGAGAGTGGAAGCTGGAGGGATTCTTTGGAATAATGGTGTGTTTTCTCTTTCTCACACTTTCTCTGCCTCTGCCATGTCCCTTTTGCTCTCTTCTGTCTCTCATTTACCCTCCCTCACATTCCTTGTCCTGTCATCTTTCTCTCCTTGTGATCTCCCTCCTTCTCCCACCCCTGCCCCCTCATCTCTTCCCATTTGATTTTCCCCCCTTTTCTTTCCCACAACCCTTTCCTCTCCTTTTAATCTCCTTCCTTCTCCCACCCTTGTCCCCTCATCTCTTCCCATTTTATTTTCTCCCCTTTCCTTTCTCACAACCCTTTCCTCTCCTTTTAATCTCCTTCCTTCTCCCACCCTTGTCCCCTCATCTCTTCCCATTTTATTTTCTCCCCTTTCCTTTCTCACAACCCTTTCCTCTCCTTTTAATCTCCCCCCTTCTCCCACTCCTGCCCCCTCATCCCTTCCCATTTCATTTCCCCCCCTTCCCCACACCTCTTTCCTCTCCTTTTAATCTCCCCCCTTCTCCCACTCCTGCCCCCTCATCCCTTCCCATTTCATTTCCCCCCCTTCCCCACACCTCTTTCCTCTCCTTTTCCCCTCCTTTCATTTTTCCCCCCACCCCTGCAGATGAGCCAGAAGTCACCATCGAGGGCTTCGATGGCAACTGGTTCCTGAACCGCAAGGATGTGAAGCTGATCTGCAAATCTGATGCCAACCCCCCAGCTCACACCTACGAGTGGAAGCTGTAAGTGCCCCCAGAGCCCCCGCTCTCAGCAGCACGTGTCACCTCCCAGCAGGGCCAGGGAGTCTCTGCAGACTCCTCGCTCACCCTGCGGTCACTTGGGGCCCAGTCCCATTAGTGTCACTCCAAGGTGCAGCCTGTGCCCGTGTGCAGCTGGCTGCCAGCACAGTGCAGCCTCAACGTCCAGGAAAAACTTCCTGTTCTCACCTCACTGGAATAATGTTCTGCCCTGGTGATGTGAGGCAGCTGAGATGTGACAAGGTGATTCATTTGCCTGGCACCACCAAGCGCCTCAGTAGCGGAGCTGGAGAAGAACCCAGGATTCCCCTACCTTGAAGGGGCACAAATGGCACAAAATCTGTGTGTGTGTGAGCAACCTTTTCCCTGGAATCAGCTCCAGCAGACCCTCACGTGGCTGACATTAAACAGCAACAATTCCTTGTCCTCCAGGTTTGCAGCTTTTGGCTGAACACACTAAAGGGACTTGAAAAGTGAGTGAGGGGTGTCTGGGGAGTCAGGTGGGAATTGATACAACCTGATGTGGTTCTCTCTCCTGCTCTTTCTTCTCTGTAAGCACTCGTGTAGCTTTAAAAGGGAAAGATCAAATGGAGCCTTTCTTCTTTTCAGCTGGCATTTGTCATCAGGAGAGAGGCTCTCAACATGGCTTTGCAAGGAGCACACTCTCTCTCGCTTCACTTCCCAGATCAAACTGTTCGAAGTGAAAGTCTGAAGAGGATTGTTTTTCTTGCCTTTTTTCCTAGTTCTCATCCCCAGCTCTCTCCATCTGTTGGTTCTGCCAGTTCGACTCAAACTCCGAGGGGCTCTCTGGGTTCCTCACAACATTTCCAGGAAAGCCTCAGAGGCAAAGATGCACCCAAGGCAGAAGAGATGCCACTCGAGGCTATTTCTGTGCTCCTCTTCCCCTTCCTGGAGGCTGCTCCTGCCTGGAATGTAAAACCCAGCAGTGCTTTTCCTCTCCTCCCATTTGGATGGTGATGAGCAACAGTCAGGGGAGCTGTCAGAGGTGGCAGCAGCCTTCTTGAGCATCCCACACCACCCTTTTGAGATGTCTTTGTAGGTTCAGGGCTCTGTAGGACCAAAGTTAAGGTGTTTTTCCATCAGCTCTGGGATCATTGGCTTCTTGCAGCTGGAAAAATTAACACATTTTCCGTACATATGTGTATATGTACACATGCAAAATATGTGCATTTAAGTACTTCTTTACAATCCAAATTATACCCCCATTATTCCCTTTTGCTTCTTACAAATTGCTGACAATATGTGCACATTTGGGTTGGGAGGAGGGGAAGGAATTACTCGAGCAATTTTTAATTGCCTAAGAGAAGTAATTACTTTACTTTGCTTCAGTAATTAAGAATAACCAGGCCATGTGTGTCTTTTCCTAACACACAGGGGCTTTTTTTTTTTTTTAATTTTTTTATCTGCCTTTGTTCCTTTATTCTCTGTATCTCTGGGTTTGGTTTGCATTATTCCAGTTTCACACTTACCTGACTGTTCTGACATGGGCAGGGCCCTAAATCAACACTGCTCTCCTCGAGTGTGAGCTGCAATTAACACTGGCTGATCAGGAGAGTTCCGTGGGCAGGAAATTGGAAAATTGGAAATTTTGGAAAATTGGAAATTTGGAAATTTGGAAAATTGGAAAATTGGAAACAGGAAATTGGCAGGAAATCCAGGTTGTGTCCCTTCCCTGCCTACATTAATGAAGATTTTCCAGCCAGCACCTCCAGCTTCTGGACCTGCCCAAGGGCAAGCGCAGACCCAACACTTCAATGTCACCTCTGCAACACTTCTTGACCTCCTGGGTGTCACCTCGGGGGTCAACCGTGCTCTCTGTCTCCCCCAGGCCAAACGGGACCCTGCCAGGGAGCGTGGAAATCCAGAACAACACCATCTACTTCAAAGGGCCCGTGTCCTACAGCGTGGCCGGCACCTACGTGTGCGAGGCCACCAACGCCATCGGCACACGCTCGGGCTTGGTGGAGGTCAATGTCACAGGTAGGACAGCCCTGGGTGGCTCTGGAACTCGGGATTGAGGGTGGGGAGGGAGAGGAGGGTGTGAGCAGTTGGCAGCAACCACTCAGTTCCATCTCCTTCATCACCAGCGTCTCCTTTCGGGGGGGGGGAAGTCTCAGGATGCAGAGGGAGCAGCGGAGCTCTTGGCTTTGTGCTGGTGTTGCACTGGTTTGCCTTGGATTTTTTTCCTCCTTTCCTCTTGTGGTCTTTTCCTTTCTTGCACCAATTCAATTTGCTTCGCCCCTTGTCTTCTGCTCTGGATTCAGAGAGGTGATTGTACATGTGAACAGCAAAGACATGTCAGGGAGATATTTATTAGAAGAAGGGGTAGGATGAGGATGTGGACTGCCAGCAAGGCATGAGACGGATGAGTCACTTGTTCAGGATGATGTTTGGTGCTTCTGGTGTTGGGTAATTCTCATGATTTTTCATTTGAGCTCCTTCTGGTGTTGGTCTGTGAACTCACTCACCTGCCATGAATTTCTGAGGGGCTGTGAGCGCTTGAGCAGCTTTGTCTGAAAGGAACGACATCCCAGGATTCAGGCAGTGGGAAGAGATGCTGTGATGTCATAGGAGACAGAAGGAATCTGACGACTTGCAGATCGGTGTTAGCCACAGGAGTGAGGGAGAGACGTGTGGGCCAGCTTGGGGAGTGTCAGGGAGAGAAAGCCATGTCAAGAAATAGTTTGAGGAGGAGAAATAACATATGGCAGTAACCTGATGGCTGAAAGTCAAAGTGACATTGCGAGGCACCAGCAAAGGGGAAAAGTAGCTGTGGGTGTTTGGAGTACAGGAAAGGGACATTTATCCCGTTCCTTTGGGGTAAAAGGAGCAATTTGGTGTATCAGGCAGTGACCAGCAGTTGTGGGTCTCCGGAGAGCTGGAAGTACCCCTTGGAGCAGTGAGTTGGAGCACTGCCACACTGCACAGGGCTCTGGGCTGCAAACACCCCAGGCAGGATGGGGAATGAGATGAATGAGGTGCACTGGGAGCTTCCAAGGCGTGGGGTACACAGGACAGGCTCTCAGGGCTGTGGCTTCTCCCTGCTGTCCAGCCCAAGGCAATCAGAGCCTGGACTGCCACCCCAGTCCTTGGAGAGCTGTCTGACCTGAGAGTGATGAAACTCCAGCCCCCTCCACCCACTTTCCATGGTGGCAAGTGCTGAGCAAGTGTAGAGGCAAGTCTGGGGCACCTAAAATTAGCAATGACTCTGTGTTTGGCACCCTCTCCAC
Organism: Ptilonorhynchus violaceus; assembly: GCA_013397565.1. Taxonomy (NCBI): domain Eukaryota; kingdom Metazoa; phylum Chordata; class Aves; order Passeriformes; family Ptilonorhynchidae; genus Ptilonorhynchus; species Ptilonorhynchus violaceus. The sequence continues at coordinate 813,123 of VZRJ01001799.1, forward strand.
CTCAGTTCCCCTCTCTGTACCGCGGGTAAACCGGGCTAATCTTCCTCTATCCAAGTGCTTGGAGGTCAATGGATGGGATGTGCTAATTAGATGCTAATTACCCGGTATTTATTTATGATCATTATCACTGTAGCAGACCTTTAATTCACACCTCCTGTCCTGGATCCCTGCCTGCTGAGTTGTTCCTGGTACAGGCTTTTCTCTGGGGGCTGCTCCTTTTGCCAGTGAAAGGCACTGGAAGAACAAAGCTCTTTGTGCCCAGCCCTGCCCAAACACCCGAATCCAGGGCAAGGTCATGGCCAAAATCAGCTGAAACAGCGAGCAGGGATTAAAAACCTCCAAGCTCAGCCCCCAGGCACAGAGAAGGAGGTGGAAGAGGTGCTGAAGAAGACTCTGAGATTAACAGGATCTCACTTTCCATCCCTGCACAGCCTCTGTGTCCATTTCTTGCTGTCGTTCTGCCTGTCCAACCTCCCCATATCATTTGTGGTGTCAGGACACCAGACACAGCCCCCTCCTCGTATTTCCTGCTTGGTTTTGATGTGTCTCAGCACCACAATGGCTGCAGCAGTTCACCTGCACAGGCACAGGGGACGAGGGGCTGTGGGTTGCCCCTCTCGGCTTTGGGATTGTCTCTTTTCCTGGTGGTTTTTCCATGGTTCTCACGCTCCATCAGCACAGGGCTGGCAGGGCAAGTGGGGGCTGGCAGGATTTCTGGGGCTGGGTTGATGTCTGCCTGCCTGTAATCCCAACTGATTCCCAAAGGTCCTGGTTGTGGGGTTGAGGTTAAACGAGAGGCAACGAAGGGCACACCCACAGCTGCCCTGCTAGGAGGGATTAACAGCCAACCCCACAGGCCAGGCCTGCACCACGTAAAAAAAAAAAATAGCCTTTAATAATTCATGGGATCTGAATATGTTTATCCAGCTCTCCCTAAGGAGCGATTAGGCCGGTGCTGGGGAGGGCTCAGCCCTCCTCGCTCAGCTATTACAGGTACATTTGTTTGGGTCTTGCAGGCAATTTAGGGATTGTCAGTGGACCACGAAACCTCTTTCAAGAGCTGCATGCAATAAATGGAGTTCAATCTAGTGAGCAGCCAGCCTTGGGAGAAAAAAAACAGCACGGAAGGCTGATGCAGAGAAAAGCCTGCAGCGGCTTTCCCCCCTTCTGTCTCCCTGTCTCCCCCCTCTCGTCACCCAAAATCTTCCCTGCAGGCCCCAGGGAGGAAGAGTGCAGGGCTGGTGCAGCCCCCTGATGGGGAGGGCAATTTGTTCAGAGGGAGAAGGCTGAATGCTTCTATTAGAGTTATGGTGCATTAAAGAGATTGATAAGTGGAAATTTAATATTTTATTCCGGCAATCTGTTCCCATAATAGCTTCTCCTGCCTTGCAGGACCTTTGTCAGTCGCAGCCAAGCCATGTAGTGTGACATGTACCTATTTATTACACACACAATAAAAGGCTGTGGTTATGGACTGCACGCGTGTGCTGGTCCTGCACAGAGAGCTGCCCATGGATATTCACTCCTGTGTGACCCCGGTCTCCATCCTGGCCATGGATATCCACACCTGTGACCCCAGTCTGCATTCTGGCCATGGACATTCACATGTGTGATCCCATTTTCATCCTGGCCATGGACATTCACTCCTGTGTGATCCCAATCTGCATCCTGGCCGTGGATATTCACACCTGTGTGATCCCATTTTCACTCTGGCCATGGACATTGGCGTGTGTGACCCTAATTTGCATCCTGTCCATGGAAATGGCCTTCCCAAACATTCCCAAACATTTGCCTGTGGGAATGTGCGTGGATTGATGAACATGCCCTGTCCCTGTGTGTGTGTGTGCAGGGGACATTCATCCCCTTGTGCACCGGCTCCAGCCAGAGGAAGCACGAGGAGAAAGGAAAATAAATGAAAAATGGCCCTTCAAAGGAGACTCACAGAGCTGGGGGAGCAGGGAGAGCCTGTGCCAGCAGCTTTGCAGCCCTGGCTTTGGATGTGCTGCAGGCTGGGGGGGAGGAAAGGCTGGCAGGGGCTGCTGACCCCCCTGGTTTGCTCCCAGCAGGGAGTCATTGACACTCCAGCAGCTCTCGTCCCAGCAAGGTCACTGCAAACAGCCCGTGGGGCTCTCTGCAGCCGCCGCCACGCGGCACCAGGCCTCTGCTGAGGCTTGGGAAAGCCCTTCCCGGGAAGTCCTAAATCCAAAGCACTGCAGCAGGTGCTCCCAAAGCCAGGCAGCTTTAGGTGGGAGGATGTAGGGCCGGGGGGGGGCTAAAGAGGAGAGAGCCTGGAGGGGGGGGCCTGGCTGATGCTAATCTTCCGGAGTGGCTGCCGCATCCTGTCTGGTGGCATCTGTGCTGCGGGAGCAGGGCTTGATTGACAAGGGATAGGTGACCTGGGAGAGAGATTAAAACCTAAGACACGTTTGGCATCTGGCCTGAAAGCTGTCACACTCTGAGGCGCCCGTGGCAGCTGCCGAACTTCTGGATTAGTTGCCAGGGGTTTTTCCACCCCCACCGCCTCCTCTTCCTCCCGCCCTGCGGGAACCCCTGGGAGGGAGAGGAAAGGCAGGATCCCTTGGAAAGCTGGAGATGGACATGCAGAGGTGCAAGGGGGAGGGAGAAGGTCAGCAGTGCTCTGGGCTTCTCAAATTGCAGCTCTGTCCGGGCTGAGGCAGCTCCAGGGGTTTCTCCTTATCTTCCCTCGGTACACAACTGTAACACAGGGCAAAGTCCTGGGACGATTTGGCACGGACAGTTCCGGCAGGGGAAGTTTGCCATCAGCAATCTGTCTCCTAAAAACACCGCTCATGGTCATTGTTGTATTTGCTGGGGCCATCTGCGAACTGGGAAGCCCCATGGATAGGGTGGAATCGAGGTTCCTGTTCCTCCCTGGAGCTGCTGTTCACCTGGCAGGGGGTGTTTGATTTTCCCAGGTAGAAGGAAATCCAGAGCCTTCCTCTGGAAGAGCTTGGGCTGACACATGTTCAACAGGTAGTTTCTCCTGGAGCTAACATTTTCCTCAGTGCCCATGGCTACAGGCAGAATTTGGGCTGGTACTGGGTTTTCCCTTGGTTCTTAGGATTGAAGGGAAAAGGATGGTAATGGGACTTGAAGGAAAAACATGTCCACGGGAAGTAGTCTTTTCAAATATCCCAGCAGAGTGATGAGAAGAAGGGCTTTTGAAAGCTGGTTTCCCATGGATCTGCATATCACAGAAGAATTTCTGGGTGTCTAAAAATACACTTTTTCTGATCCAGGCCCTTCCTGCCCCTGGGAGCAGCCTCCTGTCCCTGTGGGTTCTCTGATGTCTAATGAGCTTTAGCTCCCACCTCTACCAAGGATCCCACTCCAGCTTTCTCCAGGAGCTTTGTGATAGGGATAATTTTGGCACTAAAATTGGACAGCAGGTTCAAAGAGCATTAGATAAAGGATTGATGGACAGGTGGGATGATTTGCATGCGCCTCATTTTTATTGGAAACCAGCCGTGGAGAGAAAGATGTGATTTTTTTCGAACCTGTGCTTTTGAAGCCACTCTGGTGGCAGGGAAGTGGCCTCGCCGCTGTGCCCAGGCTGCTGCAGGGAGAGGGCAGGAGATGCCTGGAGCATTTCAAAGGCATCAAAGGGAACCTGAAGGCTGGCCCAGGGGCCAGGCTGAGCCCGGGCTGAGCTCCTGTCTCCCTGCTCTCCCAGCTGCTGTCCCAGGGGTCTGGCTGCTGGCACGGGGACAGGAAGCCGGGCTGAATGCAACAGCTGGCAGAGCCGGGCACGGGCAGATAGTGTTGCTGCTTTAATTCCTATTCATACAGCGCTCCCTCTTTTTATAAGGGCCGGGGGGTGGCAGGCGGGGGGAGGCTTTTCATGCTGGCATTAAAGCCTGGCTTGTTCCCCCTCCCTCTGCTCCGCTGTCTCCTGTTTCTCCAGGCCGCTTTTCACAGCGGCTTTAATTCTCTCCAGACTCTTCCTAATGGATTTTTCACATGGGGCCCCCAAGCACGCTCAGGCATCGCACCGGCTTCCAGAAATTTCACGCCCCCCTCGGACACAAAAAAGGGGATCCTTTTCCCACACTTTCTCCCCGGGGCTGCAGCGCTGCTCTGTTTGCACCCCGGACACGGAACGGGGTGGGCAGAGGGGTGGGTCCCGATCTGTGGGGCTGGCAGGTGTCCTGGTCGTTAAGGGACCTGGGTGCTGGGACAGGTGACACGCTGGTGCCTGCTCACCACCTGCCAGTGCCAAAGCCCCTTGTCACAGGGTGGAGGCACAGCCTTTCCCGGGAACACCGCTCCCTTCCCGGCGCATCCCGGGGAGGGTCGGCAGTGCCCACCCTGCTCCGGAGCCAGCGCCGGTCTGTGCCGCCATCCAGTGGCAGTGCCGGGCTCTGGAATGGCCGGACCCCCTCCTCCCTGGACCACTGACCCCTCCCCGGCGTCACCCACCTTCCCAGAGCCCCCCCTTATCCCAGCTCCGGAGGGAGGATGAGGTGGGAGGAGGGTACGGAGGGAGGTGATGTGGGGCTGCTGGCGTGCGATCTTCCCCCCGTCTTTCTTCTGCCTCCCTTCCCACAGTTTGGGTTTGTTTTCTCTGGCACGGGAACTGGGCCATGGCGAGGAGGACGGGGATGGGATGAGGGGAGAAAATAGTTCCTTCCCCGAGCTACGTGTGAAATCCAGCAGGGATGGGGAGGGATGTGTTTGTGCTCGTGTCCATGGCGTTGGCAGTGCCAGGGGGGTGGCACGGAGGTGGCAAGTGCTACCTCAGGGGTGGGCAGCACAAAAGGCAGGGAGAAAATAAATATCTCCTCAGAAAGGTTGGAAAACATCCCCCCCCCTTTCATTTCACGCGTCCAACCTGGACTGTCAATGAGGCTTTTGGCAGGAAAGTGGGGCAAGCTCCTTCAGAAACCATGCACAGACTTCCCCTCTCAGATCTGTTTTCCAGAGCTGGGAGGCAGAGGGATCAGTGTGGTTTCAGGGATCTGTTTTAGGGTCTTTTCAGGGTGGGTTTTGGGGCCCATGGTCCCGTGCTCAGAGTCAGCCTTGCTGTAGAGAACAGAAGAGGCTTCAGTTCAGGGCTTTGGGAAAATCACAGATTGAGCCCCTGAGGACTGAGCCAGCTTGCTGGGCTGTCCCTCCTCCCACTCAGCCTCCAGGTGGTCCCCTGCTTTGTGCACAGTTTTGGGAACTGAGCACCATGGGGCTGCAGAGGCTGTCACAGCGAGGAGCTGCCCTGGGGAGGTGGATTGGGCAGGGATAGAGGGAACAGTGTGGGTGTTGTGTGGCTGGAGCTGAGCCCTGAGAAGCCAGGACTAGGAGGGGATGGACGTGACTGTCCCTGGTGTCCCTGCAGAGAGGTTCTGCATTAACCAGCTGGCTGTAGCAGGCCTTCTGTTGATGCAACATGTGGTTTTGGCTTTCCAGAACCCAACCCCAGCTCCCTGTGCTGCCACACATGCCCTTGCTGCTTCTCCAAAGGCTGCCTTTGGAAAAAAAACGCTGGCTCCTGCCTGCACAGCATCTTGCTCCTCGTTCTGGCTGCAGCAGGGACCCTCCATCTGTCCCCCAGCCCACTCTGCCCAGTGGGCTGCTCTCTGTGTGGGTTCAGCCTCATGAGGCTTTGCTCAAGGCAAGGCAGCACTGCAGAAAGCAAGATGCTGTTGTTGGGTTGGTGTCTCAGGAAAGGCAGGAATTAATCATCTTTCAGGCACAAAAAAAAAAAACAAACCAAAAACATTGATGGATCAGGCCAGCAGTTGCTCGAATTCGGTGCCCTTGTCCAAAATCTGCAGCTGTTTCTGGGACTGCCTCTGCCTGGGGGAAGCTCTTTCCTCCCCTCTCCCTCAGTGGCTGGGCTAAGCTGTGCTGCAGGAACCCCACTCCCTGGAGCAGGGGCATAAAGAGAGGTAGGAAACAGTCATTGCCTCAAATCCCTTTGGAATCTGCTGCCTTGGAGCCCCTCTTTCCCCATCACTCCACCCTGGCTGCTCTCTGGGATGCTGAAATTGCTGCTGGGTCTGCACCAGGAGGCTCCAGAGCAGCAGCAGAGGCTGGCAGCTCCGAGCAGGGCTGGCAGACGGGCATTGGAGCTGGGAAAAGCCCTGGGAGATGTCTTGTGCAAGGACAAGACTGCCAGGGGGCATTAACCAGGAGCCTGCTGCCTAAGCTGGGAGGCAGGTGAGGGGCTGAGACAAGCACATGGTGCTGAATGCCTCGTGGCCACGAGTGCTCAACAGGTTCTCAGCTTGGCCAGGGGCTGTAACTGTGCCCAGGAAGGCTGATTTAAGTCCTGGATCAAACTTTATCTGTGCCAAAGTGTAGGTGTTGAACTGCATGAAAGAGACAAGAGCTGCTTTCTCATCTCTTTTCTCTCCCTCTTTTGAGTTATTTATTTTTTTTTAAATAGGTCAGGGTAACTGTAGGAACAAGATTAGTGGGAGGAGTGGCACTGTGCTGGCCAGGGAAGACAAAGAAGCAGTGGGAGGTCTGTGTCCTTGTGCTGCAGGGTCAGCACACGGGGTCAGGAGCCAGCGGGGCTCTGGGCAGCTCTGTGCAGCCACAGGGCACCCGTGGGTGGGTGGCTGAGACATCACAAGGTGCTGCTGCTTTCCGACCCCAATTAGGCTGTGATCTGGGCTGGGACGCGAGGAGAGGGATGCCAAGGTGGTGGGTCCAGCGTGGCACCTTCAGGAACAGCTCAGTGCCCACCCGTGGATGGGGTTTGGGGTCTTGCTCCCCATCAGGAGCACTCTCTGGGAGACTGGCACTGGAATTTTGTCACCGGGTAGAACGGAGAGCGTCCGGACTCAAGACACGGGGCTTGTGGGATCTGAGCACGTCTGGAGACGCCAGGAGGGGCTGGGGAGGGAATCACTGCTTCCAGCCTGCTGGGCTCCCGCATGAGGCTTGGCCAGCTTGGCACGGCACCTCCCCCCGGCTGAGGCAGAGCTCCCGTGCGCTGACCCCCGCGAGGACGCCCCTCTTCCCCTTTCCCCAGTTTTTCCCTTCCCTGTT
>VZRJ01001799.1:821466-848233 GCA_013397565.1 Ptilonorhynchus violaceus
AGAGTTTATGGCAATGGAAACATAGGTGCCATTATCAGGTGAATGGATTTCGGGTTTTTTCCCCAAATCGCTTTTTTTTTTTCCAGTGGGGTCTGGGTGACATTCCCATTGCCTGCTGCACACCTGGAGGGATCCACACCCAGTTTGTAATGAGTCAATAAAAAGAAAATGAGGAGAAAGGGGAGGAAAAAAGCGCCCTAGACCAAACCCCAGGTGCATGGGCTGATAGCAGAGCAGGGAAACAAAACTGCCATTTTCCTCCTACAATTTATTATTGCCTGGCTTTTCATTTTTCTGTCTTTGTTTGAGTGTTCTTTTAAAAGAAAGAAAAGGAGTATTTATTGCTGACATTTCCCCCCCTGTGATGGCTCAGAGAAAGGCTGGCTCTTTTTGTTCTTGTTGCTGTTGTTGTTGCTGGTACCAGCCACGGAGCAGTTCACTGGGGCACAACTCTGTGTCAGCCACATCCACTGGGGAAGGGACCAACCAGGGACACTTCACTTCCACACATTCACTGCCTTCAGCTCCGCTCTGCACCCCCTGGCAGGGCAGGACCAGCCCCTGAGTTTTATTATATTATACCACTAAGACTTAATTGTCATGTGTTTACACTTTGTTTTTCATTCTGGTCAGAGCACGGGGGTGCTTCTCTCTGTCTCTCTCCTAGCAACAACCCCAGCCCGTGGCTGCTCCACGTAGCTGGCATTGATTGCCACTTTTCCAATATCACATCCCTCTTCTAAGCACAGGCCTGGTAGACAGGGTAGGAGGGATTGAGCCTGGGGTATTGATCTCGTCCTCCTTCCCTTAAGCCACGGCGTTGTGATGGGGAGGCTTGGATTGCTGCTATCTCTGCTCTGTGGATAAGTGGGATTCCAGACTTCAGGGCCCTCTGTCTGACACCGACCATCTCCAAATTAGATTCACTGGGTTGGGGCTTATTTTTCTTCTCGTGGGTTACATTTTATTTTATTTTATTTTTTTTTAAATTTGATGTATAAATAAATCTTTTGTTTGAAAAGAAATCCCCAGTTTTCTGAGCTGTATTATCATGCACATCTAAAAATAGCAGGGCTAATTCTCCTCCTGCCTTACCCGCTGGGTTTTGTTCCACAGCGGTTATCCTGCTACAAAAGGGAGGGTGGAGAGGCAGCCCCACACCGATGAGTCAAGGTCAGATCTCTGATCCAGGCAGCCTCCAAAGCTTCCCTTTTCCGTGTGCTGCTGGGTCCAGACCGCAAGGAGCTCAGCCTGAGCCAGCCACAGTTTGTCGCTTGCTCTGATTGCATTAGTGGGGTAGGGGAGTGGGCAATCCAATTGTAGGGCTGTAATCTTTCTGCTGTTCCTGCCAGCCCCTCAGGCTTCCTGGCTTCTGGCAGAACAGCCACATGCCACAGGAAGGCTGCTTTATGTCCTCTTAAAGCCAGGGCAGGCAGGGATTCCCTCAGGATCTCTTAGGCTGAACCTTCCTGGGTCCGTCCGCTGCCACCAGGAGCACCCTGCTAGCAAGAAATCCCCCAATAAAGGAGATAAAAGCTCTTAACATCTCTCCATATCTCTGGTTACTGATGATTAGGGGTGGCAGTGACTTCCCTCCAGTGCCTTGGGATAGCAGCATACACAGGGCTTTGGTTCCCCAAGGGGGAGACCCTGTAATCTGGATCAGGACAGAGCTGCACAGTGTGTGGTGCAGAGAAAATTCCCAACAAAGTCCAGCTTTCAGGTGAATAATCCTTCAGATCTGGATTTCACAGCCAGGCTCTAAAGGATTGTGACAGTGTCTCCAACACCCAACTGTGGGTGGTCACCACCAGGCACAGAGTGAGATCAGTGGCACAGACCCTCCCCTGCAGATCTCCCCCAGCACAGGTACACCCTGTGAGGAGGTGGCTTTGGAAGAAAACAACCTTTTATAAAAAATCTGCAGGGTCCAGCAGGGATTGTTCATGTTCTGCATTAGCCACAGGCAGAGGCCACTGGTCAGGTCTGGCACGTTCCCGTGGCACTGACCCCACAGCTCTGCGGGGCCCACGGGGAAGCTGTGCCCTAAAGAACAGAGGTGCAAAGCCTGGCAAGTGGGGCAGGAGGGCCTGGGAGAGAACAGGACAGTGTGGCTGTTCCCAGGTTCAGGGATGACTTCAGGAGCCCCAAGAAATCTGGAATTGAAAGTTATTGGGAGTTATTTGCATTTGAAGGTGTCGTTTTTTGAGTTGTAGCCTCCTTGGCTTATTTATTGTCCACTCACACCCTGTCCATGTACGTAATTGAATGGGGGCTCAAAAATCCGATGGAAACCAGGGAAAGAAAAGGCGAGAGTGGAGCAATATGGAATTTCCAAGCCAGAGCCTACACACAGTTCCCTTCCTGCTGCAGCGCTTCTGCCTCCCCAGCCCTGCACCAGCACAAATGTAGGACTTAGCTCAGCCACTTACCTCCTCAGAGTGGTTCAGAAAAGGGGTCAAATGATCATTTTTCATCCAGGACCTGGAGTGGAAGATCCTTAGACAGCGTTGCCTGGCACAGCAGCGAGGTACCCTGCAAGTTCAAGGTTCAGTGCTGCATTTCTCTCATCCACGAGCTCTTCAGCATTGCTCCCCTGGTGCAATTATGGCCACAGCCACAAAGAAATGCCACCTCTGTGCAGTGATTTGCTTCTTGCTGTCCCTTGCAAGGTCAGCTAAATGGCCAAGAGACTCTTGGGGTGGTAATTAGCCAAGTGATTAGCCATTAATCCATAGCAGGGTGGAAGAAAAAAGAAGTGTGGGGGAAGAAAATCAGATTGATGCTTCACCTGAGAGCTGTTTTGGTCCAGTAATAGCATCACTGTCTTCTCTGGGTTGAATTGCTCTGAGGGGCCCCTGGAAGGGAATTAGATGAGGTTTTCTACCATGATCAAGCAGAAAGTGATGCCTGTCCCTAGCTGAACGCAGGGGTGAGCTCAGGAGAGAGGCCAAATTGAAGATCCATGTCCATCCTGCTTCCTGGGGGCTTCTGCAGGGGAGGGGAATGAGCTGGACACTGCAGGGCTCAGCAGGCAGGGCCAGCCTGGGCTGTTCTTTGCTCTGGTGATGGTGTCACTCGTCCCTTTGTGCCCCAATGTCCCGCAGTGGGCAGATTCTGTCAGGCTGGAGTCCGGTGCCACACATGAGCTCAGAGGCTGGGCCACCTCTGGGACCCTCGGGCTGCCTCAAGTGACAAATCCCCTGCTTGTCCACCCCGCCCTCCTTTCATCAGAGGTGCTAAGGAGGCGTAAAAAGCCCCCGTGGGACCTGACAGAGAGGGAGTGGAAGCTTCCAGTTGGGAGAGGGAAGCTGTCCATGGGCATCCTCTCCAGCTCGGTGCTAGGGAGCTGCTGCTCTCTGGGAAATGTCCCATCTCACACCAGTCCCGAGCTGCTGTGGCCCCACTGGCCGTGCCTGGGGTGGTTTTCTGCCTGGGAAACGCCTTCACACTGCCCGGGGCAGGGTGTCAGTGCCTGTCACCTCCCTTGGGAGGAGGGATCCTTGGCCAGGAGGGATCCCTGTGCTGGGTTTTGCCAGGGAAGAGACAAATCAGGGTGCTGTTCCCTTCCCCAGCCCTGAGCCTGGATGGAAACTCCAGGCAAAGCTCGTGGTACCTCAGGTGGGTGGGTGGGGGAGCTGAGCAGGCAGTGAGAGGGAGGTCAGTGACCCAAAATTCAGGTGAATTTGGGCCAATCCCCCATTTCCTTCAGTGTGTGAATTCAGGGAACTCTACAAGCAAACATATCTCTGTCACAACCCACAACAAGCCTGTGCTTTATGTACAAAGACACCCCAGCTGTTTCCCTGCTGGGGCTTATCTTGAGGATTATTCATTGCAATTCACCCTAGTGATGTTATTTTCCCTTATTTAATTACCAGGTTTGTTTGGTTTTTTTTCTTTTCCCCTGTTAAATCGTTTTCATTCAAGCAGGGGGGAAAAAAAAAATTAAGAAAAAAACAACCTGAAGATTTCTTCGTGAAATAAATCAACAAACTGAGATGGTTGCACCAAATTGATTGCAAAGACATGAGGGACAAAGGGAGCCATTTTCCTGATGTTGAGTCAAAAAGAAACACAACAACTGGAGGGTTAGGGAGAGAGAGATATTCCAAAGATTGATCTCCAAGCAATTAGAGAAGGGAATGTGATTAGAAGGGGGCTGCTGCTCCACTTTGCTGTTTCCCTTTCCCATGCACAAGCACACACACACACACACACACACACACACATTTTGGGGGTTTTGGGTGCCAGATGAGGTGGAGGGGAAAACCCCATTGCCCTTGTGGGGGTCAGATGTGTAATTCCTGCAGGCCCAGTGTGGGAGTGGGGGGATCCCAGGTTGCCAGCAGGTTCAAATCCACTTTTAATCTTCCCACGCTCTGCTGCGGTAGCACTGAATTCTGGGTGTGTCCAGGCTGTGGGCCCTGCTGGGCAGAGGGGACACTGCCAGCACTGCTGCCTGTTCTTCACCCCACGGGGTGCAAAACAGCACCTCACCCTTCCCAGCCTGCACTTTCACTGCCCTCTCTCCATCCCCTTCAGATCCGAGGAAATCTGCTGTAAGGTTGAGCTGCTCCTTGGGAGAGGCAGGGCAATCCCCGGGGAGGGGCAGGGTGGGAAGGTCTCAGGTCCCACCGCTGCCTCCCCATCACTCCCCAGCCTCACCAATGCCTCCCCAGGGGTGGGGGGACCGAGGGCAGAGGGGCTGGGGGCAGAGCTGGGGTGCCTGGGGGGGTTCAGCCCCTCAGGAAGGGAAGGAAACCCAAGCCTTAGAGAGGGGGGTGAGTCTGTATTTGGGACCAGGGTGACTTTCCATATGTGATTTCCCTGGGGCTGAATGTAAGGAGCGTTTGGGGTCAGATCCTCCCTAGCAGACACTGGTATTGGTGGAGGGACTCTCGTTGAGGATCTGGATTTTCTTTTCTTTGGCCTTTCTCTTTTTTTAAAACATGATTCCTTCGCTCCAGTGATTTTATCTCTCTTTTTCTTCATCCTCTTGCTGTAATTATCATTGTGGAATTAAAACTGCAGACAGACAAACAACCCCAACCCCCCTTTTTTTTTTTTTTTGTAATCTGTGTTGTAAGTGCTTTTGTAAAAAATAAAAAATAAAAATAATAATAATGTAATGGACTTTTATGATTTTGGTTTGGTTTTTTTTTTTTTGTTTTGTTTTGGTTTTGTTTTCCATCCTTTGTAATTTGTTCATTTGGAGTCCTGGGGAGGGGGGGGTATTTTCATGGTTATAACTTGTGTGGGTGGGGTGTTGCATCACCCTTCCTTTTACTTGTATAAAAACCAATAGTGGCTCAGCTGTGGAAAAAAAAAATGTACTTTTTTATAAATAAAGAATTTTAAAAGAAGAGACATTCTCCTTCTTTTTGGTGCACCTGTGGCTGCGTCGTTGTGCACTGTATGACTGGGAGCTGTGAGGGGAGTCACAGCAGCTGGAATGGCACCTGTTTTCCAGTGATCTGGGCTGGAAATATCCCAGGATATTCAGTGTTTTGGAATGGGAGTTGCTTGCGGGTGAAGGCTGAGGGTTATGAGAGCTCCAAAACAGCAGTGGGCTGGAGAAGGTGCACAGGGAATGACTGGGTTTGCCACTGGCATTGTGTGGAATTCTTGGACAGCAGGCTCAGGACAGACTAAAGGAGGTTGGGAGCTCTTCCCCTTGTTGATGCAAACAGTGACATTCCTTGGCTGAGTCCCAAAGTTAACCTGAGCTTAAAAAAAAAGGGCTAGAAAAAACACAGGGGAGAAAAATCCATCCAAATCCGTTAAAAGTTAGGACAAGTGTCAGTAGCTGAGGAAGTTCTCAGTGCTGGCTGTAGCAGATGGGACAGGCTATTGGAAAAATGTCAATACCCACTTGCTCTGCTTGTATTTTCCCCAGGCACGTGGAATTAGCTGATGGCAGGGCCAGGATCCAGGGCCAGGATGCACAGGAGGATGTTCCATGGTGCACCACGTGCCTGCCACGGCAATGCTGCTGCAAAACCCTCCAAAGGCTCCGGGGCTGCTCGGGGTGTGCTGGGAGGTGAGCTCAGCCAGGGCACATCCCTGTGTCCCTGATCCCTGCCTTGGGAAGGACGCCTTGCCTTCCTCCCGGGAATAGATGCCATGAAGAAAGCCTTGTTCCCAAAGATCAAGGCCAGGCTCTTGCAAGGGAGGGAGGGACAAGGCAGGCAGGAGATCAGAGGGAATGTTTGTGCTGTCCTTGCACTGATAGCAGCAGGCCCTTTGCCATGCCTTTGGGAAAGTGGGATACTCCCTGGGAAGGGCTTTTTGCACCCAGCTGCAGCACGAGGGTGATGTGCTGGAGGCCTGAACCTCAATCTGAACCAAAACCCCAAAGCTCCCCATCGCAGAGGGAGAGGGATGCTGGCCCAAATTTGGACTTGAGCTGGTCCCCATGAGCTGGAGTGAGAGGGAAGTGTCCAGGATTGTGCTGGGAAGGAGAGGTCTGGTCCCTGTGAGCAGCAAAGCAGGCGTGGGGCATGTGCCAGAGCAGCAGGAGACTGACACCAGCCTGTGATCCGTGCCCCGTGTGCTCCTCCAAACCCCGGGCTGCTCACAGAGCCAGTTCCCAATTCCTTCTGCTTTGGAAGGGATTAAAGAGAGCCTTGGGAATGCTTTGCCCGTGAAAGAGAAGGAAAAGCCAGGCTTCAAGGTGACCAAGGGAAGTTGTGACCACTATCTGGGCTGTGTCTATCTGCCCACACATTCCCCCCTCTCATGTTCCCCTGTTAGCCCTGCCAAGTGCTGGAAGTGCAGCTTTCCTTCGGGAGCAGCCCCAGGAGCGCCCACGGCTCCTCCAGAACCAGCTCCCAGCAGCTGGCTCAGCCACTTCAGCCAAGTTTGGGGGTGGGGAGGAACAAAAGGAGCCCTGGGGAGTTGGATCTGAGATGGGCAGAAGGACAGGAGGGGCTGTCTTTGCCGGGATGAGCCCCTGGGAAATGCTGCCCTGGTTTCCCAGGCCGGGCCTTAAGAGTGAAGCGATGATGGATAAAACCCATGGCACGGGGCCTCTTCTCAGCAGCTCGGGTTGCAGGGGGCTGAAGGCAGCGGGAGCAGCCCCCCATGCCGTGCCCCCAAGGATTGTGTTTCTCTGGAACCAAACAGAAACACGCCGGGGCTGGGAATGCCAGCGGCGCCTGCAGCCCGTGGAGAAACCCCAGCGCGGCTTGGATCCCTTCTCCCAGCCGCATCCCTGCAGCCCCAAAAGGGGCTCCGGAGCCCCAAGGGGCAGCAGAGAGGCAAGGCAGGAGCTGGGTCAGGGCAGGAGGAGGTGAGGCAGAGGTTTGTGGTTGTTGTGTGCACAGTTGTGAGCGTGGTCCAGAGCAGAGCGGACACCATGGGATTCACCTGCCTGGAACTGGGAGATGCACGTGGAATTTAGGGCTGGAGTGTCCATGGTGGGGATACAGAGGCAGGTGGTGCATCCCATCAGCTTTCCTGACTGCAGTGGAGTCGGTGTTTCTGCCCATACAGGTGAATGTGGCCTGAGTAGGATTTGCAGTGAGTGAGATACAGCTCAGTGTAATCAGGGAATTTCCGGGTAACCCGCCTGATGTCACAGGCCCCTGGGATTAACACCTTGCACAGCACCCAAAACCAGGTGGACCTCCCAGGGATCCTCCTGAGCTGGAAGTGCAAGAGCCAAAGGGCTCCAACAGACAGAGGAAAAGGCAGGAACTGGGAGATGTTAGACCAGTGAAGGGGTGGGAGCTCAGGGGCACTGGAAACGGGTCAGGTCACTGAAATATGTGACTTTCAATCCCAAATTCCTTGTGAGGTGAGAGGCAAGCCCTGCTCCAGTTCATCTCAGAGCACTCAAGGTCACACACACCCCATTAAATCTCCTGCAGCCACTGCTGGGTAAATTGAACCAAGACAAACCCACAGTGCTGGCTGAATTACTTGTAGCAACAAATATGTTTGATTAGGGTTTTGGGTGGTTTTTTTCATTTTCAAATTATTTGCAATCTTGAGTTTGATTTGTATGAACATATTTGTTAGAGGAAATTGCTTTATGCAAATGTATTCCAGCTGAGGGACCTGTGGCACCAGAAGTGCTGTGGAGCCTCAGATGCCCTCAGTGGTGCCTGCCAGAAGGCGAGGGGGGCTGATTCTCTCCTCCTTCTTCTCCTCCTCCTCCTCCTCCAAACAAGGCATTTCACAGCCTTCCCAGACAGTGTTTAGAGGCAGGCTGGCTTTTAGAGAGTATTTGCAGAACGAGGCTCGGCCTGTAAAAAAGAATAAAAAATGGATGTGCGCCGCAGCGCTGAAATTTTACATCCTAGCGAGCAGAACTCGGCGAGCCAGGCATGGCCGTGGTGATATTTTAACCTGAAATGTGGGTTAAAAATGTTGTATCACCCTCCAGGGGCAGAATTATTGAAAGGCAGTGATTTATGGATACCTGCCATCCGAGCTGCTCCCTTCACCCCAGCAGCTGAGGTGAACGTGGCCTCATCTGACTAAGCCCAGCTCAAGGTGAGTTAGGGACGTTCCCTCCTCCGCAGATTTCACAACTGCTGGACCAAACCCAGGTCCTGGTAGGAAGCAGGCAGAGGGTTTTGTCTGAACAGTTCGGGATTTGGGGAGAAAATGGCTGGAATGTGAACGGGCACTAAATGCTCTTTGTGCCTCTGTGCAGAAAACACCGTCCTGTGGTTTGCTGGGGAGCTCAGTGCTGGCTGAATCCCGGGGGGTGATTAGGGATCAAATCCCAAGGGATCAAAGCACGCTTTGAGGAGCTGTGAGAGGAGGGGGGTTCTCTTTCTCCTGGTTTCCAAGTCCTTTTCTAGCCCCACATCTGAGTCCCATCTTCCCTCCCTCCACCCTGAGCCACCTCTCGCCCCACGGAGGGAGGGTATGGGAATGTTTCCACCTCTCCCTTATCCCTGTCCCTCCCAAACTCCTGCCAGCCCCTTTTCCTCTCACTTTGGAAAAGAAATTTGCCAGCTTCACACCTGCGGGCTTTGACCGATTGCCTGTGGTGTGGAGGGAGGGAAGGAGGGAGTCCATCCATATGGCTCTGCTTGCCAGGGGAAATTCCTCCGTTCCTCGAGGAATAAATGCTTCCTTTCCAGCCTCATCCAGTAGCTCCCAACCCTTCCAGTGTCACAATAACAATGGATAGCAGCTTTGTGCTGGCACACTGCTCTGTCCATCCCATCCCCAAAACGCTCCTGCCAGGGTCCGTAATTCCCGCAGCGTGCACAGCCCAGCCCAGCCCAGCTGCTGCCAGCTGTGCGAGGTGCGGGGCTGCTGCTCACGATGCTGCAGCTGCCTGGGGTGATGAATGGAACGGGAATGGAGGGGGAATGCCGAGTCGGAATGGCTCGGGTAAACACGGCGGAGCAGGCCAGGAGTAATGGCACGGGGGGCTCTGGAACGGGGAGGAATCGTAATTAAATAGAAATTAGTTACTTAAATGGTCACTTCCTGGGGTTTCCTCGACGTCCGATTAACTGAACTTTTAATTTGCATAAGCAATAAATGTTTAATTATGTTATTAATATATTTGAGTTGAGGAGCTTATGGGGTTTTATAATTGGCATTTAACTAGATAGTTCCAGCATATTAGCTGATGTTTTATAGCTCCACCCGAGCTTTCCCAATTATAACTGACCTAAAAATTTGCTTGCAGGACCTGCCTTGAAAGTGTTACCTGAGCAACAGAACGGGGGGAGGTGAAGAGGGGGATGTTGGAGCCTGTCCCCACAAGGAGGGGTGTGCACAGGGAGCTCTGCACCCTCCTCAGAGGCTCTGAGACCCCTGTCCCATCCCTAGGATGCCCTTTCCTTAAGGCCCTGTGTCACAGAGGGGTCACCTCCCCTCTGCTGGCATCGAGCTGAGCCCCAAAGGCTGACACACAGCGGGGATTAGGGTGGGGAGAAGGAGATTAAGGGATGGGGAGGGTTTGTCCTGGGTTACGGGGTGACCTTGTGACTGGCCAGCTCTGGCAGCCTCTGTGTTCAGCTCCCATTGATCCTCTCTTGACAACTCCCGAATCCTGTCAGTCCTTCAAAATCCATTTTCTATCCCATCTCTACACTTGCCTTGATGACATGACTGGTTTAGTAGTCAAAAAATGACATTGTGTTTGACTGACAAGGCCCATTTCCCATGAACCTCGTAGACTGGCATGGATCACATTCCTGCCTTTTAATTCTTTATTAACTGGAGCCTGTGTTTGCTGTTTCTGTGGTGCCAGGAAATCACCCTACAGCATTCAAGTCGTTCTCTGTGTCCTCCTCCATTCTGCTAGAATTTAACCTTCTCAAATTTAACTATTTTAACAAATAGCAAGAAACCAACAGCAGGAATCTCCTCAGCTGAGCCTTTCAACCTCTCTGTTTGCTTCTAATAAGTGGAGTATCCAAGGAGATGGTGTCCAGCAAGCTCCTCAGTCTTGACATCCTCAAACACGAGGAAATTGTTTTGTCCTCTCAGAAGCCACAAACAAATGTGTGTTGGTCCCCAGAGACAGATCATGAACAGTTATTCAAATCTTCTGCCTTTTCTGGATCATTGCAGCCCTCCTGACCGTATCCACCTGGTGGAGTGCCTATGGAATAGTGCAGAGGTTTTGTTTATTCCTGTTGTATCCCCCAGGGTAAGCCTGGCTTTTGTATCAATCGCCTGCCCTTCAGCTCCTCTGTCCTGCTGACTGATTGCTCCCTTTCCAGCTTTTCCATTGGATCCATACTGGAGGCGGGGGGGGCTCCCTGTCCAAGCTGACAAACACCCAGCCGAACGAGGCTACTCGGATAATTAGGTTAGGAAAGGTGGGAAGGTGTCTGAGAAGTCTTTTAATGCCAATTAACAGGAGGGAAAAAATCAGGAAAAGGGTCGGGAATGTGAAGTCTGAGTCGTTTCCTGCATCGCGTCCCTCTCCCGGAACAGGATGGAATGGGGCAGCTGGGGACAGCACGGTACCAGTCCTGGAAGGTGTGTGACAGTCCTGGAAGGTGTGTGACAGTCCTGGAAGGTGTGTGAGGGGCAGGAAGGGAGGCAGCAGCACCCAAGTCCGGGTCAGAGCCACAGGAGGATCCAGCAGCTCCATCCTCACACATCTGGCAGCTGCTCCCTGCTCCGGGGGGCTGGACAGTCACTCTGGCCTGGACTGCTGCAGCTCCCAGGGGTTTTGGGAGGGGAGAGAAGGGAAGGGGGAGTGAGGAGCAGCCTCGAGCCCTCCTTGGGAGTAGGAGTAGCCCTCCCTGGAGCTGCCAGGGGACAAAGAGGACTGTCCCCCTTTCCCTATCCATGCACCTCTGTCCCGGTGACAGGGAAGCAGAGCAGCTCCTCCTCACCCCGCCGTGCATCCCCTGGGTCCCTGTGCGTGGATGCAGGCGGGAGGTGAGCTCATCCTTTGGAGGCATCCAGGACACAGCTGCCCGGTGCTGTAAACACCCCGAAGGCAACAGGAGAGGAACACGGCCCGGGGCACATGGCCAGGCAGAGTGAGACGTTCCCAGGAGTGCTGCTGGGGATTGTTGAGCAAATTAACTCTATTAGCACAAATGAGGAGAGTCTGAGCTGCAGTTCCTGTACCTTCTATCTGACAGAATTCATCTGGTGGCTGCTTGTAATAGCATGACCTTAATGGTCTCGTCAAGGGAGCGGGGCTGAGTCTCTGGCTGAACGTGGGTTTGGGATCAGGCTGGGCTCTGGGCAGCTCCAGCAGGCTGCTGAGAGCAGGACAGACACACTCTGGTGTAATGGGGCTCGGGATCCGGCCCCTCCATCCCTCCAGGAGAGGCAATTTCAAGTGTCATCACCTCCTCGAAACTGTACAGCAGAAGAAATAAATTACTAAAGGGATTTGATTGTTCATTACTCTGCCAAGCTGCAAGGAAATGAAGCAGAACTCAAATTAAGGGCTGTGAGGCAGAGGAAACGCCAGAGAACATTTCCCTTCTTCTCCAGGGCTCATCTTCTCCCCCAAAACAGGCCGGGGTGCTCCCCATCCTGCTGCTCCGGGCTGCTGAGCCCTTGGTTGTGGGAAGGCAGGGGCATCTGTGGGGTTGTCCAAGCGAGGTGGGGAGAGGGCAGGGGAGTTTGGGCTCGATTTGGATTGGTGGCTCAGTGGCAGCAAGGTCGTGTTGGCCCCATCTTTGCTTGAGTGGCACAGGGAAGAAAAACCAGCCCAGGGAGAGGTGTCTGTAGAGGAATTCCCACCCCTCCCCTGCGGGAGCCTCATCCCTGCTGGGTCCCATGGGGTTAACACCCTGCTCCCGCCGCTGCTTCCAAACCCCATCCCTGTTAGTGGCCACTGGAAGCATGAAAAGGGAGGTCACCAGGGGCTGAGGCCACATTCCGGACATGCTTTTGCGGCCGGCAGCTCCTTAAGCAGATGTTGTTTAACCAGGGATGCTGCTTCCTGCAGGAGAGGAGAGGGAGAAGCTGGTCATTACTGGAGAGAGCCTCTGATGGCCAAACCATTGTCCTGGCTGGAATGTGTGTGAAATCTCCACTCATTCCAAGCACATCCATGTGTCCACTTCAAAGCAGGCCCCCCCAGGGAGGGCTGGATCCGCACACTCCCCTGCCAGGCTCTCCCAAAACCCCATCACAGGCGGGAGAGAGGCTTGCAAAGCCTCAAAGTGCCAGTTGGGCTGGCGAAAATGACAGAGGGAAGGAAAGTGGTCAGGGATCTTCAAGGGATGTTGGGATTGGTACTCAGACTGTGGGATGGCTGTGCTGGGAATGAGCTGAGGACCCATTTGTGTTCAGCAGAAGGGAATTAGAGAGGGGATAGAGGGATTCCCACTTGTGGGAGGGAGGGAAAGGACAACGCAGAGGGGTCAGGGGCATCTGTTTGTTTAACCCCCCTTGGGGCACTGGTTTTAGCCCCAGGACACACACAGCACCGTGTGGGAGGTGAGCACCCCGTTTTGGGGGCCCAGACTGCGCAGAGGGGGATTTCCAGGGCAGTGAGGCAGTACCGGGATGGCAGCCATGCCTTGGCACTCGCCCGTGGGGTGGCTGATTGTGTAAGCGAGAGTTACATCAACAAACACCCTGATGGGAGAGGCTGTGACGGCTCTGAAAATTCCATCTGACTTATATCAGGGCACGGAGGCAGAAGAGCAGCTCTGCCTTCAGTCTGGTGTTTAACCTTTAGCTGGCTGCCCTGCGAGATGTGGAATAGGTCAAGATTATCCCGAGTCAGGATGTTCCTTGGTGTCAGACCTTTGTGTGCTTTCAATCCTCATCAGGAAGAAAGGAGCCCTAATCAGGGGAACAGGGAGCGTCCCCCAGCCAAGGACAGCCTGGAACTGACAAGTTCTAAGGATGTGGGAAAGGAAGATGTTGTTGTCTATCAGTAGAATAGACAGCAGATAACATCCCTGACTCCAGGACCTCCTGGAACTAAGAAGCTTCAAGGATGTGCTAAATCAAGATGTTGATGTATGGCTGTGTATACATGGCTAATTTGGCAAAATGCTCGAGGTCTGTCTATCCTGTAGCTGAACTATCTTCATTATAATACTAAATATCACTCCTACAGGTCAAAAAAACTCTGCCCAGGTGAAAACCCTTCCCTTGAGAATGAGTAGAATTTAGCTGGGATTACATAACTCATATGGGAATTACCAACATGATGTTTTTGTCACCAAGTGAAGCCCAGACACTCCTCCTGCTCAGAAACCCCTGCCAGCCACCTTTGCAAACCAAATCACTCCTGTTCCCTGAGCTGAGCTCCAGCTGCCTTTCTTTCTGCCACCAGATGAACAGCACTTGGTACCAGGGCTGGGTCTGGATCCTGTGCGGGGTTAAGTGGTGCTGCAGACCAGGAATTAACCATGGAAGGTGGATTTGTGTTCGCACAGGACACAATCCCACCGGGAAGGGCAGCCTGGTCACCTCCACGTGCGGCTGGGGAAGGCTCTGAGCTGGAGCAGGGTCTGAGAGGGCCCAGGTGGGAGCAGAACCAGACGCTGTGTTCTCCTTCTCCCCTCCAAAGGACCAGAGGAAGGGCTGGGAAGGGTTTGGACCCAGGAAATGCAGCTGCTGAAGGGCTGAAGGCACTTCAACCTCACACACTCAAGGTCCAGCACCACTGGTTCAGCTTTCCCAGCAGTGTCTTGCCCTTCTTAATCCCTTTTATCCTCTGGGTGCTTGGCTGTCCCTGGAAGGGATTCCCTGGATATACACAGCCAAGAGAGAGGCCCCCGGAGAAACCCACCCCACCTCTCCTCCCTCAGACTTCAGATCCCTTTAAAACCTCCAGTGCCTCGCAAGCCCTGCTGTTTATCCTCCCCTTTGGCCCGTCAGCCCCACCAGCTCGGGCTCTGGCTCTCCTGGGAACATTCCCATTAACCCTTTGCAGACAAAAGGCAGCACAAGGAGGCTGGGGAGCCGCCCGTGCCCGGGGGTGTGTGTTCTGCTGGAGCGTGTCTCCAATGAGCCCATCCTGCTCCTGCCTCCAGGACCAAACCGGGGAAGTGTTTGTTCTGCCAAGCTTTTCAGCCCGGTTTAATTTAGCTCTGAGAACTTGCCGCGTCTCAGGCTCCCTGGAATGTGTCAGGTGGGGTGTATTATAAATATGCATCATCTGAGCTCATTGTCTCGCTCAAAGGATCAGCAGGCACAGAGAGTCCGGCGAGTCGCTCCTTCCACTGGGTCAGGGTGACAATCCAGGCCGGGGACAGGCTGAATTCGGGCTGGCACTGCGTGGGGACAGGGAGCTTTGCTCTTCCAGGCTGTAAATGCTGCGAGCAGGGATGCACTGGAGCACCGAGGTAACGTTAAACCCAGCAAGTCTGGCTGCTACAAGAGCTTCAGAGCTGCCAGCATAAAAGAGAAGGATCACAATCCCTTCCCAAGGATTTGCAACGTCTCTGTGAGCAAGGCAGCGCTCGCTGAGTGCCTTGGGTAGCCAGCCATGAAATGGATGGGGATTTGCTCGGTGTGGGGAGGTGATAAATGGAAAGGGACCCCTGTTTGGAATTGGTTATGGGTGCTGGCAGATCTGGGAGCAAATGCTTTATCGGAGGTGCTGTGTGTTGTTGTGGTGGTTTTCTGCAGAGCAATGAGGGATCAGGTTGGATTTAGGAGGGGGCAGAGAGAGGAGAAGAGAGTGCAGCTCTCTTGGAGGAAGTGAGCTCCACTCAGAGCTGCAGTGAACCAGCCCTGAGACTGAGCCAGCTCCCAGATTTACCTGGGCCATGCAGGTCAGTGCCTCAGCAATGAGGTGGGGCTCAGGCTCTCCTTGGGGCAGCTGAATTTGTAGCAGACAGTCAGAATAGAAAAAAAAACAGGGTGTGGGACCCAGTCCTCTCAGCTGAATGAAGCCTTCCTGCCTGCCCAGACCCCATCCCATGGATCTGCTCCTCCCCACCTGCTCAGGATGTCCCTGTGGATGTGCCAAGTGCAGAATTATCTGTCTGAGCCCAGCTTTACCAACAAAGCCAGTCCCAGACAGGCACAGGCCCTGGGTGGGGATGAAGGGTATCCCTCTCTCCAGTCCCAATCCCAAGAACAGCCAGGCTGCTTCATGATCCAAATGTCCCAGCAAACGTCCCAGCAAATGTCCCAGCTGCTCCAGTAGCTTGGAGGACAGAGACCTCCCTTCCACGAGTGCGACAGACACAGTCTCCCCTTTCCTCTCACAAATTCCTCCACACCGCTCCCTCCACACCACGACAAAGTGAGTCATTCCTGCTCTGCCATACTCTTCCCTGGATGCTCTCCAGCTGATCCATCTCTGCCTGGCTGCGGGTTGCCTTGGGGAGCATCTCTCCTGCTCTCCTGCGAGCTGCTCATCCTGAGCCCTCGCTGTCCCTCGGTTGGGATCGAGTGTGTGACTGTGTCACCCCTGGGCACGTGGATGGCTCTGTCCCTCTGTCTCAGCGCTGGGACAGCTCCCCTGGCTCCTGGTAGCCAATCACAGCCCCAGCCAGCAGCCCCGAGGCTGTTTGGGCTGTTTGGATGAGGGGTTTTTCACAGCCAGGGCCATTGACTTCGTGCTGTGACTGTGCCTGGCGCATCCCTCCGGGATGCACATCCATTCCTCACTTCTCTGGGAGGTGGGAGCAACCTGGCAGCATTGGAATGCTGGCTGTGGTTTAACTGAGCCCTGGGAGTGGTGAATTGTGATATCAGCACCTCGCAGAAGGTTTTAATTGATCTGGTAGGTGCAAGGATCTTCATCTGTTGGTTCCTTTTGGAAAAGCAGACACACACCCCCCGTCAGGTGACTGGGAACGATGCTTTTTGGAGAGATAACCACTTCCCTTCCCTTCCCTTCTATTCCCGTGTCTGCTTCCATCTCCAGAAGAGCCGTGGGAGAACAAAGTAATGAACAAAACAGCCCTGAAAGAGACTGGGGGTGGGACGCCCTTCTTTTCTCCTTAATTGTAATACTGTGAATTAATTCAGTTTCCAGCAGGAATGAGGAGTTTCCCAGCAGCCCTCAGCCATCCAGATAAGGCTGAGCTGTTTGTTCGGCCCCTTTGGGTTCTCTGGTACCTGCCTCACTGCCAACTGCTTCACACAAACTTTGTTTTTTTAGAGAGTTTTAAATTATTCAAGCGTGACACAGAGCACGGGGGTTTGCATTCTTAATTGGCAAAGCCTTTTCCCACTCCCGTCTGGAGGCCCCTGAGCTGTCCTGCCAATTTATTCTGATCCTGATTCAGCAGCCTCGCAAACATCTTCCCAGGGCTGCCCCAAAGCCCTGTCAGTGTAACTGAGTCCTCATCTGGAGCTTCTGGTCATCTCCTGAGGCTTTCCTGGTGGTTTTGACTTAAAACAGCCCTTCTTGCAGCCACCCTGCCCTCCACAAGAGCCCTGTTGGTGCCTTCCAAGAGCCACAGCTCTTCCACAGCAAGAGGAAACTGAGGAAATAAACAGCTGGGGATATAGATGGAAAAAAGGTTTAAAAAAGGGGGAAAAAGGGTTTAAAAAAGGAAAAAAGAAAGAGGGAAGAGCAAGCATAAAAGAAGGTTTCTCTCTACTTCTCAATTTCTTCTATCCTCTGCACTTCCTTGTTCTCTCAGGACCTTCTTCTCTCATTTATCTTCCTTGTCTCCCGGTGTTTCCTCTCACTGCTGACAATTAGCCCTGTCATCTCTCCCATTTCCCTGCCTGGCCCCCTGCAAAGCCATGGCCAAGGCTTTGGAAGGGCTCAGCCTGTCCTCAGCGAGGAGAGCTGCACGTGTAGGGGCAGGGATTGTTGTCACGGGCTTGTGTCGTGGTTTGCTCCTTGCCCCTGCAAGGCCACACAGCCCTAGGATGGGCTCTGGCACTGGGATGTTCATCCCACAGGCTCGAGAGCCTGGCAGGGAGGAGGGACTCTGGGAGACACCCCAAAACATCTGCATTTCTCCTTTAGCTCTTCATTCTCCCACTCTCCTCATGCCCTTTCTGTCTTTCCCTGCTGCCCTGTATTTCCCTCTCCCTTCTCTGCTGTATTTTCCCCCTCTGTAAATTTTCTCAGCCCCTCCCTTGTCCGAGTTCCTGGAGATCGGGCTCGGCTGGGCAATCCGGGATCCGCCGGAGCGGGGAGGGGGTGCCCGGGGAGAGGTTTGCACACCTCAGTTCACTGCTGGATGACAGCAGCAAATCTGAGAGCGAGGGAAGGCTGGCTGGGACGGGAGATGTGGGAATAGGCTGCTGGAAATGATCCAGCACAGCCCTGGCACGTGGGATTTCAGGGTGAGCAAGTGCTGAATCCACGGATGTGAAGTGGGAGGAAAAGACAGGTTTTTTCACCCTGAAAAGTCCTGTATTCGTTGTCCTGTGTGGTTTGGGAGTGTGTGCAGATGTTTTATAGCCACACATATTTCGTTTTATGACTTCACCCATGGAAAGTAGGCCTAATTTCAAGGCCTTGGGGATGGGTAGTTTAGGAGAGATGCTGGCTCTCACTGTACCCAAACCCATAACTGTGGCAGAATAAGGTCCATATAGTCCAACCTAATCTCTAAGAGCAGCCCGTTGCCAGGGCATTAAGAAAAGTACAAAAATTAGATGTGACAGACAAGTTCTCAAAGCCCCTTGTTCCCTCATCCCTGTCTTGCTCCCCTCCCCTGAATTTCTTTTCCTCCTCCTCCTCCTCCTTCTTCCTCCATTCCAATTATCTCCTCCTTTCATCACTGCCGGAGTTGTAAGTACAAAGTACCAATTAGCCAGTTTTCAAGTTTAATTAGGTTGGAAGGTAGAGCAAATTAAATCCTTTTATCACAGGTTTCAAAGCGCTTTCCCGTCAGGCCCACGGGACGGGTTTCCTTCGGATGGGGCCCATCTTTGTCACCGAGGAGCTGGCCCAGGTCACAGAGCTCTCCAGCCATGGGGCAGGTAGCAGATGAAATGCAAGATAGGGTCTGTCTCCCTCCTGTCCCTCAATCCTATGGCCAGGACATCTTTTCTGGAAAGATTTGGGGTGCACATGCCTCCGCTCCACCTCAATGAATTGAGCATTGCTCTTTCGAGGTCTACCTGAACAAAGCTCTCCTTTGTTCCAGCAGCACCAGGAATTCAGTGACAAAGCCCAGCAGAAGGCTTTCAAAGCAGTTGAACAGTATCAAGCAGCGGGTCCACATGAAGGCTTGGAAGCACCTTTATTCCCTAAACCCTTCCTCCTTTGAGGGCTGAACAAAGGCAGAAAAGCGGATCCAGGAATAAACACCTGAGGGTGAAGCTGCAGAGTGGAGTGAGGAAGGGTTTAACTCTTGGAGACACAACTGTAGCCACAATTTCTGTCCCTCCAGAGCTCTGAGCACTGCATTCCTCCATGGAGCTGCTCCCTCCATGGAGCTGCCTGGACGGGGGTACCCGGGACAGCTTGGGAATTCATCCCCACCTTTTCTCCTGAAATCCCCGGCTGTACCAGCCGTGGTTTGGGTGCTCTGACCCTCTCCCCTGTGCTCCCCTGTGTGTTGCAGACAAGCCACTACCTCAGAGTGCCCCCGGGGGCATCGTCGGGATCGTGGGAGGCGTCGTGGCCGCCGTGTTCATCCTCGGCGTGGCCGTCACCGTCATCGTCGTCTACCGGCGGCAGCAGAAGAACCGCGCCGGCGCCGACCACGACCTGTGAGTAGCAGGACTCCAGCCCCCTGTGGGAGCAGCCGCTGTGGGATGGGGGACAGCACCTCTGGCCCTTCCTCCACCTGCACAGCGGGAAAACTTGGCAGCAAAATGTTCTCCTGGTGTTTCTGTCTCATTCATGATTCGCTTCCCCTCCCTGGGGCTTCCTGGTGCTTTCTATCCCGCTCTCTCCTGTTCCTGAGCTCTTTCCACAAGAGTGGAAGCTGAAGCACGGGGATGCTCCCCCAGGGGTTGGTTTTGCTGCAGGATGAGATGCTCCATGCCACTGCCACCTCCATGGGAAGAAGAGGATCTTGTTCTTCCTCTCTCAGTGGCTCCAGGCTCCCAAATGAGACTGAATCACGTTCTGTCATCAGAGATATCACCCTGAGCACCTCAAAGAGTCTGGAAAGAATTCACAACCCACCCAGAATTCCAATTTTGTACCTATGGGTACAAACCATGAACTCTGGCAGTGGCAGGGACAGAGGGCTCCTCTTGTACGGGTACTTGCTTTGCAGCACAGCTCCCAGGCAGGGAATTGAGTGGTGTGGAGGTCAGTTTATCCAGCAGGAACCTCTTCAGAGACATTTACCCCGGGCTCTGCTGAACAGCTCTATCTTGTCATCGGCTCTTCACCCCCTCCCTTCCTTCCCACCTCACGGGGGAGGCACGGAAAGCCCAGCGCCCAGAGGTTGCTTTTATCTTCCCCAACCCCCCACCTCATTGTTGTTACACCTTGGGCACATTTTGTGCTCCATTTAATCCCATTTGAGAGAGGGCACTGGAGGATAGCGGGAGAGGCAGGGAGGAGAAGCGGGGGGGAAGCAGGAGGGGAGGCAGAGAGGCACACAAACAAAAAACCAGCACCACAAGGTGAAATTGCATCAACAGCATCGGCCCTGTGATCCAGATGCATTCTGACAATCCACTTCCCACAATGGCTCTCCACCAGGCTCGGGGAAGAGCCACTTTAGCTGAGAATAGAAACACAACCGTGCCCTGCTCGGCAGAGGTGCTGCCTCTATTGTGGAGGCTGCTCCCAAAGGTAATAGCATTTCTTTTCTATAGAGCCACGAAGTCAATGTTTTACAGAGCCCCAGGGACCTGCTTTAGCCTCCCTGTCACCCGTACATTCCGGTCCCACGCTGGAATCCAAGGGAAGTCGCCCATCTCCGTCAGATCTGGCGGAGTCTGCACGGAGAGAAGGGAGGGGGGCGAGCCAGCTAATTAGTGGATCAGAGTTTTAATAAGTTTTGTAAAAGGATTAGACACATCTGTGCATGCGAACAGAATGTGCAGAGACAGTCTCTAGGCTGGGATTATCGTGGCTGCCAATCCCTATGCTCTGGGGTAAAAGCTGATCCTTGGCGAGGGTCAGGGATAAATGTCCCTGCCTGGTAGAGCATGTCCATGAGGAGGATTCAAATTCCTACTGGGAAGCCCGTGGCAGGGCTACCATCCCAGAGAAACTGCCAGATTGGGGCTGGCATTACCTTGTTATCACTTTCTAGTACCTCAGAGCCGTAAAATAAACCACCTCCTCTGGGATGCTTTGGAGCCATTCCCAACCAGGTATCCCAGCTGCACCCTCGGGATCTGCAATCCGACATGGGGATTTGCTTGGAATATGGAGAGAACGCTGGGAGGGAGTTTATTTCCATTAACAATTCTAATTGGGGTGAGGAAAAGGGCACGGGGGAGTTCCTGAGGATAATCTATACGATTATATTGGCAGTTTGGTGACAAACACAATCAAATCCTTGGGTACATCAAAGCAGCAGAGCCCTTTCTCCTGCTTTCTGCTCAGCAGCCACTTGTTTCCCTGCAGGATTGACCTGCCTCCATCCCACAAACCTGCCCCTCCACCAAAGAGGAAACAGGACATGAAAAGCCACCTGACTCCAGAAGACATCCAGGTATGCCTCAAAACCTGCAAATTCCTTCCTCTGGCAAGGAAAACTGGTTCCAAGCAGTGTCCACAGTGCTTGAGTTTTGGAAAATGGGGTTTGCAAGAGCAGAGGAGTCCATGGCCTGAGTTTGAGGGGCAGAAATTAGGGATTTTTCAGAGCCAGGTTGGATGGGGCTCTGAGCAACTTGGTCTAGTGGGAGACTGGAACTAAATCATCTTTAGAGTCCCTTCCAACCCAAGCTGTTCTATGATTCTATGATTCTGTGATTCTGTGATTCTATGACTCTATGACTCTATGATTCTATGGTTCTATGATTCTGTGACTCTATGATTCTGTGATTCTATGATTCTATTATTCTATGACTCTTTGATTCTATGATTCTATGATTCTATGATCTGTTCCCCCAGAATTCCCAGAGTTTGGCACTCATTGAAAGCTACAGTTTGGATTCTGCCCAGTCCCTTTTGTGGATATTGAATTGTAAAGGAGTCGGTGTTCAGGTGGGCTCTTGGGTGTAAGGACTTTTGAGCCTCCCCCCATTTTGAGTGGTGGTGAGGGATGTGAGAATGAAAGAAAAAGAACAGGAGGCAGAAAATGTGGCAGGAATGAGGGAGAAGATGCTCATCTTGTTGTGGTGTCACCTGAAGCAGACACTGCCCCAGGCTGTGCCAGAGGATAATCCTTGCTCTTCTCATCCCATCCCTCTTCTCTCCCCTCTATTCCAGGTCGTTCACTTGGACAACATGAAACACGAGGAGGAGATCCAGAAGCTCCCTTTGCAGGCTCCCTACTACGACATGGCAGCCCCTGAGCCCTCTCCCTACGGTGACAAACTGGTAAGGAGCTCAGGGTGACCGTGGTGCTGCCTGACACCTCACCCCAGCCTCACCCTGCACACAGCACCTCTCACCCTCAAAAAGAAACGCCCCCCACCACCCACAGGGGTGGATGAGCAGCTTCACAGCCCAGGATTGTCCTGTCCTGGAGGGAGGCAACCTCCACGCTCTAATCTCAGCCTGCCACTGACCCTAATTCAGCTTCCCATAGGTCCCAGAGCTGTCCCTTTGTGGATCATTCCTCAGCAAAACGCCCTGCTCACCCCAAATTCTTCACCTCCAAGCCACCTATCCCACCCTGGGCACCCCTCACCTCCTGCAAGGAGCCCCTGTTCGGGTTTGCAGCTGAAGGAAGCAGCAGTGAGAGCTTCACAAAGCAATTATCTGCAGGGCAGAGCGTGCCAGTGTTTGACTCTCGCTTGACAACAAGTTCTTTAAACCCTTTTTTTTTTTTTTGTGGTGTGTGGATTTGTTCAGCCTCAGATGGGGAGATGCTAATGTGAGGCAGCAGCAGCAGAGAGAGATTAAGGGTCAGGAGGAGATGCTGGCAGTCACATGGGAAAGGCTGGTGTGCAAGGAGTGAGGCTGAAGGAGGAAATGTGAGATGCAAAGACGTAGGAAACAGAAAACAGGTAAGATTAGAGTGGTTTTTTTGATGAGAAAACAGAAAACCATCCTCCTCCCAGGCCTTGGACAATGTCCTTTCCTTCCCTCACCCCACAGCATGGGGATGCTCTCCCTCTTTATCCATGGGAGGGAAGATATCCCCATGCAAATGCTGCAGATCCCTCCCAGAGTCCTCCTCACGAGGGGTTCAGAGCACTGTACACCGAGCCTGGTGCTTCAGCAGCGTGAACTCCCTTGTTTGAGAAAGGTGTATAAATATCAGCCCAGGCTGGAGTGATATCTTATGAACACAACTAATTACAGCCCACTTCAGGCCGGTGTGACCCTGTAATGTGTGTTCTGTGCAGATAATGGCAGGACAGGGCCCGGTGACCTTTAGCTGGCAGAAGTCTGCAGCGAGACAGATGCTGAGGGCGTTGGAAATCAAAAGCCACAGCTCTGGGCTGAGCCTGGCGGATGTGACCCTATTTACTCCATCCCTAAAGGAAAACTTCCCCTCGGAGCCCTCCCTCAGTCCTGGGGCTGGTCCTCAGCTCTTTCTAATCCCTGCTGAGTGGTGGCTGAGTTTTAAATGAAGCACAGGATGTTAGGGCGAGAAAACAACTGCTTGAAAAGCATCTGAAAGCTGAATTCCAGGCGAGCAGGAGGACGGAGGAGCTCATTTTGGGAAATAACGAGCAGTCAGTTAATTAAGTGGCAGAGTCAGTGATGTGAGATGGGGCCTGATGGGTAGCTGCTCCGTAACCATGGGAACAGAGTTTGCTGCTCTCAATCCTGGCCGGAGAAGATGCATTTCCATGTCCCGTGCCCGGCCCTCGCCGCTCCTCACCCGTGGATTCAGCCGGGGGATGACGGACTGTGGAGCTCTCCTTTCCTTCGGCCCGTGAAGAGCTGGCTTTGCAGCAAGGACGTGGTGTCTGGGGCACTCCAAGTGCTGCCACAGCTCTGCCTGCTCTTGGCACAGGCCTGGCACAGCTGTGGATGGGCCCTGTCCCGGGTCAGCTTGGCTGGCAGCCCCTGGGAATGGTGTCAGGCTCACCCATCACGTACCTGGCTCTTTGCCCTGGCAGCGGGATGGGGCTTGCTCCCGTTCCTTGCTAAATCCCTGTCCCTTTGGGCAGGCAGCAGGCTGTGCAAGTTTGGGACTGGCAAGGGATAGCAGGGTGTCGCTTGGCTGCCGAGGAGTGCTGATTTTGCTGGATTCTTCCCAGATAACACAGGCAGGACGTGCTGCCACAGCCGGGCCAGGTGTGCGCTGTGTTGTCCGGCCACGCTTTGCAAAGGAACAAAGCTCCCTGCAGGGAAAAAAGTGACTTGCATAACTTTTTTTCACCCTTAAAGCATTGCAGAAGCCTCCTGTTCATGTCACAGTGGGGTTCTGGGGAGTGGAAACCTCTAGGGAATTGTGGTGGTTGCCAAAACTAGCGCTCTCAGCTCGGCCCCAGTAACCATATTCCATGGGATGGAGCAAGACCTGCCCAGTCCTTCACCTGAAGGATGGGTCAGCTGGAGGATGAGGCGGGAAGCACATCCCTGGTCTCTGCCAGCCTCTCTTTGGTACAGCCCTGCTCCCACCGAGCTCAAAATGCAGATGCAGGAGGCTGCTCTGGAGTATCCGCAGTTCTGGGATCCCTGAGAGGGAAAGGCACAGCAGAAAGGCAGGATATTCTTGTTTGGCTTGTACTTCATGTGGAGATTTGACTCGGGAGGGGAGTGAAGAAGATGAGAGCGGAAGGGAACGGATTCTGCAGGAAAACGGGGCGGGTGCATTCAGCTTTAAATGAATTGTGCAAAACCTCGTAATTTGGGATAAACCAGATTTATCACAAAGCCACTGCCTGGGGTTGACGATTTCACAGCACTGGAACAGGAGTCAGAGAGTGATTAGAGATGGCAAAGAGTGAGGGAGGGGGGAGCGGGAGAGGTGCCAGGAGACAACAAAAGAGGCAGGTGGAGGAGGAACCTCCAGAGAGGGTGTGCGGGGACGTGTGTGTGGACGTGAGCTGGCAGGGGACCAGGACCAGGGGAGAGGCTGGGGCACGTCTGCAGGGTCAGGATACCTGCAGAAGGGAGCAGAGCTATGATGAATATGTATTTTTAGGTGTTGCAGGCTGTGGGAAAGCTGACGCAGAGCCGGCAGCCCCGAAATGCCCAAGGACAGTGTTGCGGACACTTCGGGCTGCGGGAGTGGGCGTAGGGGTGGGGGGGGGGTTGCCTGCGGTGTTTGTCTCTGAGCGATTGTGGGGTAACGGCGCTGGTTTATGTGAGGACACGAAGGCAGGAAGGGGATGGAAAGCGTGTCTCATGGAACACGCGAGTGGGTGAGGGCAGGTGTGCCCTGCCAGCGCCTCCGCGGGTGCTCCGCGTGCGTGTGAGAGGCGGCGGGAGCGAGGTGCGGGCACAAGCGCGTGTAGGAGCGGAGCTGTGATGAGTGTACGTGTCAGCAGGGCCCATTTGCACAGGTAGAAGGGGAAGTTTCATTGCTGCAGACAGCAAAATAATTCCTGTGCGTTTGCAGGGCAATTACCGGGGTGCCGATGCCGATGATTTACACAGAGCGCTTGCGTGAGGCGGTGCTGGGCCTTGTATACAAGTCACATTATTGAGATGGTAATACATTCTGCTCCAAACAAGCAGCAGGGAGCAGGAGGAAGCCCAGGAGTGGGAGAAAGCAAGGGAAATCCGTGGAGAAAACACCTCCTGTGGGAAGGAAGCAGGAGAGAAGCGAGGCAGAGTAGACAGGATAGGAATGAGGAGGTGAGACTCAGTCTGCATTTTTCTCAGAGGTGCTGAGACACAAAATTTAAGGGGAAAGAGCTCTGCAGGGCCTAGGTTTAGGCTTTAGACTGGAGTTGGCATTGCTAATTTTCCTAAATGTCCAAACTCTCTGTCCAGACACGAAGCAGAGACTCCACAGGATGCACAGCTTCCATGCCAGCAACTCGCCACTGCCATCTGGCCACCAAGGGCAGGACAGAGGTGACCTCCAGCCCTCTGCTCCTGCAGCATCCAGCCTTGCTGAGCACTGGAAATGCAGCTGCAGCCATGTTCCCCATCATTCCCCTCATCCCCGTGGCTGAGGGGCAGGATCAGGGAGCCAAGCCCTGGCACGGGCCAGCGCAGCAGGCAGAGATAATCACTCACTGAACAGCAACAGGCACTCAACCAGCTCATTACAGGGCTATAAACTCCTCAAAACGGCTCTGCCACAGCTGGTGGGTGGCTGAGGACACTTCCAAGCAAAGAGGAGAGAAACATTTTCAAATTAAACACCTTTTGCATAATTGCCGTGCGATGCAGCCATTTTGGAAAGGGGAGAGAGCTTGGAAAGCTGCTTGATTTGGAAGAGACAACTCTCTCCTCTCAGACAGGCTTAGCAGATGCCTGGCCAATGCTGGCACAGAAACCAGCCCCAAAAGTGAGGATTAAAGAAACTCCACGGAGCAAAAAGCCAGGGTCCCCCTCACACCTTGGTTATTGATCCTGGTGATCCATATTCCCCACGGATCCATATTCCCCATGGAGCCACGAGCTCTCTGGGCCCTCCTGCCTTCCAGGCTTCTCCCGTTATTATCATGAAAGATGTCTGGGTAGGAACGATCAGGCAAATTGGATAATATTCCATTCATGCAGTTCTTGTTGATAAGCCTGCTTAGGAAAAAGGAATACCCATCAATATTTCCGTGCCAAAGAAGGAGGCTTTCAGACATTATTACAATGACAGAATCGTGCTGCATAGTTAATGTGCAGTGCCAGGCTGCGCAGCCAAGCCTCCTGTTAAATGTGGCACTTCAGAACCCTACAGACCCCACACTGGGGCAAAACCAAAGTGGTGGCCAAGCAGTGGCATTCCCCTATGGCAATGCCCTTGGAGTTATGGCTCTAAAGCCATTCCCTCTAGGTACCTCCTTCCCAAAATCCAAAATTTAAGCCTTCCCCATGATTTTCACTCATGCCCCCTGTGTTTGCTGCAATGAACCCCAAATTCTTGCATCAAAAGGGAGAGTTCAGGTGCCTGACAAGATTTGAATTCGCTGATCCAGCCCCAGCTAAGGAAAATGCTGATCCCAGAGGGGTTCAGTGGAAGAGCAGAGCAGCAAGATGCTGCTGGGAGCAGCCCCAGCGAACGGGGCAGTGTTTGGGAGTGCTGCCAGCCCGGGCTGAGTCCCTCAGCTCTGCATTCGGGGGAGCAGTGCCTTTGGGACTTTCGCTTTGATTTGGGATTTTACCTGACTGATTACTCACTACCTCCCTACCTCCCTCTTTTTAACTGTTTTTTCTTCCTCCTCCCCCTTTTCTTCTTTCTCCTCCCCCCCTCACCCCCCCTGTGTCCCGTCTCAC
>VZRJ01001799.1:854772-882823 GCA_013397565.1 Ptilonorhynchus violaceus
CCCCCCCCCCCCCCCCTTTGCCATTGCTGATTTTATCGATTGGTTTTTGAATTGGGGTGCAATTGTCATGATTAGTTCGAGTACCTGCCTGGCTTGCTCATGCTCAACGGAACACTCTGCCTTCGCCCACGTCTCCTCCAGTACCTGCATCTTTCTTTTCTCCCCCTGTGCCCCCTGGCTCTGTGTGTGCATGTGTCTGTGGGTGGCAGCTGCCCTGTGGTGGGTGGGATGTGCCCACCCTGACCCCATGTCCGTAGGTTTTTTCCCCCCTGTGTCAGTCCCTGCACTCTTTGCACGGGAGTAGCCGGGTGTGGGTCCTTCACAGCCCTCCCTCCAGCTTGTGTGAGGTTTTGCAGCACAGCCAGTGCTCGAATTTGAGGCTGTGGCTTTTTTTTTTTCCTGCTCCTTTTCCCCCTTGGCAGTGGGGATAGCAAGTCTCTGTTGTGAAGAGCTAAACAGCCAAGACTGCTGAACCAAATCATAAGATGCTTATAATGAAAGATGCTCAAAACCAACCCAAAAATAGAGATCAGGACTCGATTTAGGCGGTTTGTTTCTGCCCTTTTCCCTTCCTGCTCCCACTCCCAATCTCTTGGATTGACTCTTTTAAATCTGGATGACATGGGGACATATTTTGAAGTCAACACATTTGGAGAAAGCATCCTTTAAATTACAGGTCTTATAACCCGAAACCCAAAGGAGAAAATAATTATAAAGGAAAACATTCTCTCTAATTTTCCTTTCAAAGCCTAACGTGGCCCCCCACGAGCTTTTCCCCCCTCTCTTCCTTGCATCTGTTGATTGGAATTTTAAAATTAACTCAGGCAGAATATGAAGAATAAATCATGATTTCAGGTAATCTCCTAGCTCTTAACGAAGGATAAAAGCCAACAGAGGAATCTGGCCTTTTAACTTTTATAAAAGCATCTTAGTTTTGGGACTACACCTTTTTTTGATATTGGAATGTGTGTGGGTGTGTAAATCCAAACGTGTACATTCCTGTGACCACAAAGTGTTCTAGAGAAGGGAATTTATCTCCACATCACATTTGTGTTCACTTGTATTAGAGGAAAAAAAATAAATATCAATATACACTTCAATGTATGTAAAAACAAAGAAGAGGAAGAGGAGGAGAAGGAATGAATCCTGCCTAAGAGCTTGGTTTTGGGGATAACTTCCACGTGCTTCACCCAGGTATGGCATGGGAGAGGTGACGGCTGGGATGGTTCTGAACAGGGGATAAAGCCTTGTGGCCAATGGGCATTTCCTTTCCTTTGGCTCAGGCTGGGAATTTGGCACTCTGCAGACATTAACATCCCTCTGGAAAACGTGGGGATGCTTGAGCTAAGGGCATGTGGGACGGGGAGGTGGGCACCACACCAGCACCCTGCTGCCCAGGCACCAAAAACTGTCAGTGCTGCTCGTACAGGTGAGAAGCAAAACTCCCCCCCAGGTGAGAGCCCCCTGCAAGAGGAGCTGTGACCACAGGGCTGTCCCAGCCCAGCTCCTGCCCTGCCACCCGCAGAGGCACCCGTTTATTTTGGAATATTTGGCTCTCAGCAGCTTCAGTTGTTCTCTGCACTTTCTGCGCCCCCGTTGCCCCGAGCCTCACCCTGCCTGTCCCTCCTCCTCCTCCTCAGAGCAGCACATCTGTGTCCCTCTACCTCGTGCATTCCCTGCGGGCTGACAAACACATCTGGATGTGGGAGAGGAGTTTATGCTCTGGTTAGTCAGGCAGCACAGCCCTGTGGAGGATGACACCGCGTGCATGGATCCCCCGGGCCCCTGAATGGCAAAAAACCCAACCCCAACTCTTCCCACCCCTTCCCCAGCGCACGCTGTCACTTTGGGTTGGGACAGGCTGGCAGCTGGTCACAAGGACAGGATTTGTGGGGGGAATTGCTGCACTTGGAGAGGTGTTTTCCTGCTGGGAGCTGGTGTCCCTCCAGGTGACAGGCTGGTGCATCAGCTGAGTGACCTGGGGGTGCTTGGCTGGCTGAGGAGTGGCCAAAGGGGCACTGATGCGTTTTTTGGCCAAGCAGCTTTGCCACGTGCTTGTGCATGGAGCACTCTCATTCCCAAAGGATCAGGGGAGTGTATGGACAAGCTCAGAGCACTCAACACGAGTTTTCAACGCCATCCTGTCAGTCCTGACTGATGCAAACCTTCCTGGAGTCGTTTGGATTCACATTTCCTCTGCCAGTCTCCAGAGGATTCCGCCGGCCGTTTCCTCACACCCACGGGCTGGAGTGCCACGTGTCCTGATTCAGATAACGCATTTCTCTCTCTCTGGTTTTCTTCTCAACACACCTTGGGTACTTTCTGGTTACCACAGAGCTGGGAACTGGGTGTGCTCTGAACTGAAGGCACAGACGACACATTCACCCCTTGTTGAAGTCTGCCAAATCTGCCTTTGCTCCCTCTGTTTGGAAAGGTGACGAGGTGCTGGTGACCCCCAGGGTCTCTGATGTCCTGGAATCAACCCAGCACCACTGACCACGAAGGAAAAGCAAGCAAAAGTCCATTACACACTTCCCTACCTGCATGCCTGGAACAGCAGAGTGCTGCCTGTACTGTGGCAAATGAAGGAGGTTTGATTTGGAGCCTTCACCTGATGCAGTTTCAGGCAGATCCAGGAATTTAAATGAGAAGTGGAATATGTTCAGGTCTTCAGATACATCAAGAAACAAGCCAGACAAAATGGTTGCTTGCCAGAGGAGGCAGAGAACAGGTTGCAGGTGGTTTTCTCTGCTGCCCGTGTCTGGGATGGAGATCCTTTGATGAGGAAGGGGGAGGCAGGGATACAAACTGCAGCATTACAGAGAAACTCTGCCTGCCTCGTGCAGCTTTGAATCTGAGCTGCCCACAGAAGGCTGCCACAAAGGGTTTTACTGGGCTTGCAGCACAGCAAAAGGATTTCAATCCTCCTTAAAAAGGTAAAAGGCAGGAGAAGCCTCAATTCAAAGCAGTAGTTTGTCTTATGCCAGCACATTTATTAAGTCTAGGAATGTCTTGGTTCTCTTTGCCTCTCCTTAAGAGCTGGGTTGATCTCAAAAAAATGGCAAGAGGGATTTGCCACACACCACCAAATTCCTTTGCACTCTGGGAAAAGGGGGAAACCCTGAAGGAAAACCCTGAAGCAAGAGATAACGAGGGCCAAGTCCATTGTTTTGGTTTTACAAATCTGTGTTGGAAATGGTTCTGATTCAGGGCTCTTATTCCTCCCTCCCTTTCCCTACGATGGCTCTTTGCAAACTTCCCTGCTGCCATGGGTTTAATCCTCACTTTGCTCCATGATGAGGCTTCCCATGCCTGGGGGGACCTTGCAGGTGCTGAGTTCAGGGCCAAGGGGAGGTGTTCTCCTGCTGGCATGGTGACAATTGACTTTCAAAGGTCCCTGCTCTGGAAACTGAGCCATCCAGCAACGCTGCTGGGCGTGGATTGCTGAACAGGTCCAACTGGAAACTGGTGGAGTGGGATCCAGTGGGCTGGCAGTGCATGGGAGGAACTGGTATTATGGAGTATGGAATCATTTAGGTTGAAAAGACCTCTGAGGTGAAGCTGCTCTTCCTGTTACCGGGGTGAAATGTCACGGTTTCTGCTCCGTGTGTTGGTGGCACTGACACGAGAGCTCTTGCAGATGGAAAAGACTGATCACAGAACTGAAATAAAAGTGAGCTAAAGAGTTACAGCAACTTCTGTCATACCTGTGGGACTCGTGTGGGGTGTTTGATCTCTGCCTTGCTCCCAGTGCCGGCTTCTTCCTGAGTTGTTCTCCACATCCCTCACCCCTTGAGCTTCACCCCCTAAAATGTCGCCACACGCACACGCATTCCTGCTTCTCCCAGGAGTTACTGCCTGTTCCAGAGGCTCCTCAGGACTGGCATAACCCACTTTTCCTGTTGCATTCCTCACTGTCTGCAGCACAGGGGACACAGGATTCAAAGGTAAGCACAGGAGCAGCGTTCGGGTGACCTGCAAGGCAATATCTGCTGCACCTTCCTGCCCTCAGAGCAATACAATCCTGAGGATGCCCAAGAGATGGAAATTTCACTTCATTTTGTTTGGGAATCCTCCTCCCAGGCTCCCTGTGCACGTGGGTGGGACAGAATCAGAGGGAGAGCAGCTATTTAGGGAAGGAAAAAGGGAGTTCCTCCTCCTCTCCAGCCCACTCCTCATGCCAGTGGCCTGATTTCCTTCTGCAGGCACTCAGTGCTGGTTCCAAAGGCAGGGAGACACCGAACCTGCACTCCTGGGGGAACAGGGTGTGAGCCCAACCCATCTGAACACTCAGAACTTCCTCAGGAGGTTCCCTCTCAGACACATTCGATCAATAAACCATTAGGGAATTTTAGCACAAGCCACCAACTCCGAGAAATGAAAAACCCCCCGGGATATTTTTTAACAACAAAGATCCACTGCACAAGGATAGAGCCCCTGCCTCTGGATGAACGCCTTTGGGAACAATTCAGCCACAAATCTGGGTTAGCAAATGGCAGAGGGATGGGTGGGGGTTCGTGGAGGGAGGGTAAGAGGGTCTGAATGCAGCCTGCACAGCCACAGCTCGTCGTTCCTGGGAAGGGTTTATGGGATTGTGGGACAAGAATCCGGATTCACCCCCTGCACAGCAGTTTCTAACACATTTGCACAGAGACTTCCACCAGTGCCCATCTAAACATGCTTCACCTGAGCTGAAAGGTCACACAAACACCCAGGCTGGCATCAGAGACACCTCGCACAGGTAAGAGCTGCCCACTCCCACACAGGTGCTGGGAAATGCGTTCATTCCAGCTCTTTTTGTATTTCCTTGTGGCTGTCAGGGTCAGCACTGAGTTTTGTGGTCTCTTTCTCCAGTGCTGAATGTCTGATCAGTGCCACTCTCAGAACAGAACACTTCCTGCTGGGTCATTTTACAGCTATATAGAAATTTATGGATCTATTTATATGTATTAAACTAAAATACAGCTCTTGGACTGCACTAAATACATAAAACACATCAAAACACTTCTGTAGTTAAGTAAATAGATACTTATGCAGTGTAAGATGAAGAGCTGTTGTTTTAACATCTAATCACCTTTATAAAGGTATTTTCTTCTGGAACAAAAAAATAGGCCCCATGGAGGGTGGAAGATGTTCAGAATGAAGTGAGAGAGCTCGAAATTAAAGGGCAGCACAGGAAAGGGCTGCACTAAAAATTTCACGTCCCTGCTGCAAACAGGGCAGGCTCAGCTCTCTCTTTTTTTTTTTCTCTACTGTCATGCTCTATTTTCCTTCCCTTTATGGCAGATGGGAGGTGAGGTTTTCAAGGCTGCCAAGAATGCATCCAGCCCTGCTCCTCTGGGGGAACAGCACCATAGACGGAGTGAACTTTCTCCAAGCTTCCTCCCACCCTCAGCCTCCCCTCCCCCTTGTAATCCCGGCTCGAGCGCCATCATTTTCATATCAGCGCTAATTACATTAATTATTCTCCTCAGCATAAAACTCATTAAGCTGGAATTTACTGTTCATTAACTCAGAGCCAGGGTTCTTCCTCGGTGCGGTGTGGTGGGGTCAGGATGATTTCTGTCCTGGCTGGGGGCAGGTTCTAATCCGTGTGTCCCCCGGCCACGCTCAGCATCGCCGGCTCAGGGGTGACCAGAGTCGTGTGTGCTCCTGCAGGGCTGGCACAGCAGGCAGGGGAGGTGGCTCCGAGCCTCGGGAGGGCTGGAAAGGTCAGCACTGCTGGTGTGAAATGTGCTTTGTTCCAGCTCAGGTGTGATGAGCAGAGCTGGAGCAGCCAAGGGAAAAGGTGATCCAGCGCAGAGCAGGGCTGAGCAGGATGTGGCTGGTGGTGTGGGAAAAGGTTTGTGCCTCAGGAGGTCCAGCTCCACATCTGGTGCAGAGCTGCCCTGAACCTCTGGAAGTCCCTCACAGCACAGGACAGGGAGGATTTGTGGTGCCTGATCTGAGACAATGCACTCAGGTGGCTGAAACAGGAGATGTTCTCCAGAGAGACCTCACAACCACTTTGAAGTGTCCAACCACTCCCTCC
The DNA here is from genome assembly GCA_013397565.1 of Ptilonorhynchus violaceus. Classification (NCBI taxonomy): domain Eukaryota; kingdom Metazoa; phylum Chordata; class Aves; order Passeriformes; family Ptilonorhynchidae; genus Ptilonorhynchus; species Ptilonorhynchus violaceus. The sequence continues at coordinate 860,804 of VZRJ01001799.1, forward strand.
GTGTGCCATGGGCTGGAAAAGCCATCCTGGCCGTGCCTTTGGGGTGACAGCCGTGGTGTGTGTCAGTTCCCCACGTGCCTTTCCCAGCGTGGAGGGTTTATCCAGCTGAGGGGTCCCACCCGCACTCCCTGGACCTGGTGGAGATGAGCACTTCCCCTCTCCTGGGGGTGGTGGTGTCACCTCCCCTCCCAGGGACACCTCTCCAACGAACCAGCACATGCTCTTCTCTTAAAGAGCAGCCAGGAGTGATCTTTCACTGATCCTAGAGTGTGAAAGCAGTGCTGGGAATGGGAGGGGAGGAAGAACAACGGGAATCTGCACATCCCCTGCCTGGGGCTCCTCAGCAGACAGGGCTCCCCAGCTCCCAGACACGAGCCCAGGCTGCCCCATGGCCTGAAAGGGATGGGCAGGATCACTTCCCAATGGATCTGACCATAGATAATCCCTTCCCTGAGTGCAGTCCCTCCTTCTCACTGCACGGATTCCCACCACGCTCCCTAATTACAGCAATTAAGCAGTCACGCTGAGTGATGCTAGACACAGGGTTCAGAGTGGTTACAGCCCTGCAGAAGATTCAACCACCCCCCTCTCCAGCGTCTGAGCTCCTCCTCGTCCTGGTGATGATGAGTTAGAGCAGGAGACAGAGCTCTGTGACATGGGGTCGTGTCATTTGTCACGGCTCCGGGGTCACAGCATCCTGTCATTCCCCGAGACCTCACATCCCTCCGGCTCCCAGGGGTGCAGGGCTGTCTGGAACAGTAATTTTGAAGCTCTGGAAGGGGAAGCTCGTTGTGACTGGCACAGAGATGATGCCTGCATGTCTATTTTGTCATTTGTCAAGCGTGAGGATACAAATATCCAGCTGGATTTGTGCAAGTGGAAAGTCCTGTGGAGCAGAGGGGGCTCAGTTTCACTTTATTCACTCAGTGTCCATCATTTTCCCTTTCTTCTGGCCCCCTTTAGGTAGGAATTCTGAGACTGGGCTGTAACCAGGTATGGCAACACCTGCTGATCATGGAGTTTAAATCCATTTCCTTATGTTGTAACAGCAGCCTGATGGAGAAATGGCCTTTCCTGAGGCACTGGCTGACAATAGCAGGGGACTAAACTGGAGACAACCTTTTCAATTCCAAGTTTGTACTCCCTCAGTCCCTCCCTCCTCAACCTTTTTTGTTTCCTTGAGGGCACCCAGTGTTTCACAGATCTCCTCCACAAAGTGCACAGGAGACAGAGCTCAGTTCATGTCCAATTGGCACCTAATTCATTTCTTTGTGAATGTGAAAATCAATAGTGTTTATAGAACCCACAAAGGCTCTCCCATCGGTCACTGTCCTCGTTAGGTTCGCTCCCGGGTGCCAAAAGATCCTTTCAGGAGGCGATTCTACGAGCTGAAGAAGGAAAATAATGATCCCCACATCTTTAATAAAGCCTGAGAAGTCTCTGGGCTCTTTGCTGTTGCCCACAGCAGAGGGAAAATGTTTCTTGGTAATTTTACGGGCTGGACTGGCTTTTCTCAGAATTTTGCCTGGCTAGTCAAATCCTGGTGCTTGGTTTTGCTCCAATTAAGCTCCCAGTGTCTTCTTCCACATGCAAGGACATGTATTTCTTCAGCAGATGTTCAGTGATTTCAGCTCTCCTTGTGCTTGCAAATTCTGTGGGCACAATGCTGAAAGCCAAGTTTGGGCTGCCCCAGAGCATCAGAGCTCCAGGTCTTTTTTTAAAATTTCTTTTATTTTTATTTTTACTTTTTTCTTCAGTTTCCAGCACCTCTAATTTTATCTCTAAGAAGCATCTCCAAGCCAGTGTTGGATGTCTCCTCCTGCCTGTGCTAGGAACAATTCCAGCCCCGTGGTCCAGCAAGAGCTCCTTCCCATCTGGGGATGTTCCAGGGGTTTGTCCAGCTGTCAACTGCTTCCCTTTTACCATCTGTTCATCTCCTCCCTGACTCATCTGTCCAGCCCACTATTCCCAGCATGGCAGCACCACCTGGAGCTGTTGGACAGGGAGGTTGAGCAGAGCAGGGAATCCAGGCTGAGCTCTCCCATTTGCAACTGCTCTTTTTTTTCCCCCCCAGTGTTTGCCTTCCAAATCCCACGGAATTGTTACTAATATTCCATCCCTGCTTATTGATGGGAAACCAGCTGGAGTGTGATTGCTTGTTATATCTCAGGGTCTGCTGAGAAATGTTGCTGCTGAGCCGGCTATTTCCCAGCTGCCCGGGCCTCACATCCAGAAAACCTTCATTTTTCTTCTCCCTAAAAAACCCGAACTGATGGACAGCGCATTCCTCTGGATTTACACCCGTCCGGAATCGGCTCGTGGCGTTCTGGAAGGGCTTTTAGTCACACAAAAAGGGCTCAGCTCCAACTTGCGGAGTGCCCCAGGGCTTTTTCTGAGCATTTTCAGCTCTTCCACAGCTCCATCCCTGCCCCAGAGGGCAGCAGCATCCTGGATTGGGATGGCCCGGGGGCAAGGAGCCCAAAAATGGCTTCACATTCCCGGAAAAGTGGCAGCTGATCCTCCCCTGAGCTGGTTTAAAGACCTGACTTGGCTTTTCATCACCAGCAGCGACAGACCCCCAGGGCTATCCACTTTTCCACCCGCTGATCCCCAGGGAAAATCCAGGATCAGCACAACATGTGAGCATTGCTCCCAGTGAAGCCCAAGGGCAGGAGAGACCCAAAGGATTCAGGCTCTGTGCCCTTCTCACTGCAGCACCTCACGGGGAGGAGTTTATAAAGGCAGCAAAAACCCCTCAGAGTTCAAATTAATTCTTTTTCTTTGGTTTTATTTTTTTTTTCCCCCCCTCCCTTTTTGGAATTTTTTTTAACACGTTACGAATACAGTCACAGAGCTCCTCAGAATATTCAGATTTTTCTGTATTTGAGCATCGGATTCCTCAGCTCCCATTCGCTCAGCTAATTACCCTTTTAGCTTGCTTTTGCTCTATTTTCACAGATCTCCTGGTTTATTTATATCTACCTATCTATAATGATTTCAGAACCATTACTCACAGCAGCACCAGGAAACATTACATTTCCCAATTTACAATTGCAATTATGATATCCGTCAGAAACAAATGCAGCTGCCTTTAATTTTAAGCAATATTTTGATCATTGTAATTAAAAAAAGAACTTATGGCACTGCACACATTAGAGAAATTAATGTAATTTCCTGGCTGCCTTAAAAGGCATGCAAATAGTGGTCGCTGGATGAGAGATTTCGGGGGAGAATTAACCCTTTTTGGTGCTTTCATCACCCTTCAAGGCACGTTGAAAGCCTTAATGATACGGTTTTTTAAGACTTAACTTCAGTGTAGGATTTAATATGTGAGTTCTTTGTCCTTCAACTTCTTTTTTCTCCGACTTTTCTCTTTCTGAAATTGCTAGTTATTAAAGGATTTATGTGCAAACAAGACCATTTTCCTGTCACTGCTCATTTCAGCTCGCCTGTTTCAATGTGTGGGGACAGATGAAATCCAGTCGCTGATATTATAATCATCACCACAATTGCATATTACAAACTCAATAACAAACTGTGGCAGATCCCGGGTCCGTGTCTCGCTGTGCTTTAAAGGAAGGAGAATTTACAGCCTAAATTTGGATTAATGACACAAAAAACATCTTCGAGGGAAGCGAGGATTCAGATGAACAGACAGAGAACATCCTTTTCATGGAAGTTGAGGCTCATTCAATTAATTTTAATGTGCTGCTTTAGCCATGAAAGGTGGAAGTTTGACTTGTTGTTGTCTTAGCAGCAGGAGATTCATCAGTGCATGGCTTTTCTTGTTGTATTATTTGCTTTCTCCTCTGTGATCCCTTGGCCACAGAGGATGCCCTTCCCAGCTTGGAGCTTGTTCTCCAGGCTGATACCAAACTGAAGGATCTCATCATAATTCCCTCTGTTCTGCTTTCTATTTCTGCAATCTGGTAACTCGCCTGACCACAGATTTCCATCAGGTTCAAGATGATTTTTGAGATAATTTGATGTCTGTCAGTAACAGGTCAGGAAGACAAAAGCCCTTTTTTTTTCCTCCTTTAAGCACACAGAGCTACATCGTGGAAAGAGACAATCTCATTTCAAATAGAAAATTTCAGTGTGAGAGACGAAGGACTGGCTCCTTTCAGGAATTTTCCTTCAGGTTGGCACCTCATCAGGGTGATCACATTCTTAATTCCAGCCTCAACAGATCAATCCAGTTGAAGGAAATCAAGCTGCAGTCAGTTGTCTGCACATCAGCGCTGGGAGCACGGAGCAATAATCACTCCCTGATCAGAACTGGCTTTGCCATTATCTGCCTGGTGCTGGGCTGTGATATATGAAGCAATTTTGGCTGCGACAGTTTCTGTTCTGTGTGCAAGCAGCTCCTGACTGGTAAAAACTATACAGAATTGTTTTGGGTGGTTTTTTTTCCCCTTTGTGCTTTCTTTTTTCCTTACAAAGGAGCAATATTTTAACCTAAAAGGAGTTTTCAAACCGTAGTCACCATCATTCATCTTTACAGTCCCGGGGTACGAACAATCTCTTCATTAGACACTGAATTTTTCTCCATTACAGCACGATCTGAATGCATTTATTCGGTCATTTATTAGAAGTCACTTGATGGGGCGCAGGCAAGGAGAGAACTAAATTAAAGCGAAAGGGCTGTGTGTGTAAACACGCCTGTATATTCTAAGTGGAGGAGTCTATAAAAATATTCCAACTTAATGACAACCATAACTCTGTGAAACAGTGGTGAAAGCACCTCACTTGCTGCAGAGATAAGGAGGGGGTGGAGGGGAAAAGGGGGGCTGCCCTCGAGCCCCATCCATCAGTGGAACCTTTCCCCTCCTAGGGCTGAGGAGAAGAGATTTCTCTTTAAATGTTGCATCAGCATCCAACCCTTTGTTCAGAGCGAGCCTCGTCTGTCTCAGGCCATGATTGTCTTGTTGGCTGCACTTTGTTTTGAAAGGTCTGCGGGAAGACAGGATTGAAGTGTAACAGGGACAGACGGGTTTGATCATTCCAGGCCTTTGCTTTTAGGATTCCCCAGGCCTGGCCTGTGCTTTGTGTTCCAGGAATGCCTCGGGGCCGGCTGATCAGAGGCTGGATGAATAAATTCAGCTCACACCAGGCTCGTATGCAGATGGGATGGGCACCTCTGCTGGCCTTGCACCACCTCATCAGCGCGAGCAGGGTAAACCCCTCCTGAATGCAGGGCAGCAGAAGGGGCTCACTAATGAAGGGAATCAAACACAGGAGATCCTGCATGGAAATGTGAGGCACTATCAAGTTAATGCTGGGAATTTCAGGTCTATGGACGGGTCTTGGTTTCTATTTTTTCAGCCTGGGTGAGCTCACTCAGCAAATGAGAATGTGAACACGGAGAACCTTGTTCTCCCACAGCTAAATCCTCCCTCCTGCACCTTGCTCACCCCCTCCAAGCCTGGTTTGCACCCACACTCCCCTCCCACCCTCTCGCTCCTTGTATTTCTCCTCTTGGATAAAGCGTTGTGCCAACAATGCCCATTTCTCCACATCGCACGAACTCCCCCAGGGCGGTGCTGAAGGTTGTACTCCAAGGAAGTCACACCTTTGACTTGAGTCAGAACATTGTCTTTCCACCCAGAATTTTTCTTGGAGCGTGGCTGAGGAGAGAAAAAGCCTCTCCCCCATCTCTGTGCATGTCACACCATCATTCCCAAGTTAGTTCTCCTAGGATGCCTGTGACGCTGCTAATTTTAGAGGATATTTCACTGTTTCTGGGTTTATTTTGATTCCCCTTCTCACTTTTATTAAAACAGACAAGCCTTCCTTGCCTATTCCACAAGGCTGCTATGGTTTCTCAGAGGAGATTTGTAAAAACTAAACCGAAAAAGGGACCATTTCCATCCGAATACCCTTAAAAATTTAACAAAACAACACAACAGCTCATAGCTCAACAGGAGCATTTAGTCTTTTATGCTTAATTTCCACTGTGAATCTCTCCCTCAGAAGTGTGCTCATGTAGCAATTGCACAGTGAAAGTGCCAGACTGAAAAACAAATGCAGCGCAGGCATTTGGCCTCTCCAAAAGATAGCGGGACATAAAGCAGGATTATGATCCCAGAATGCAATAAAAAGAGATAAAAAATTCAGAAGAGATCAAAGTAATTTCAGAAGCAAATGAAACATTTACATGGGAATCAGACCTTATAAATGGAAAGAGAGCAAATGGTATCAGGCTGGATTAGTGTCAAGGGGGTCTAAGGGCAGATGTGTCTTAGAAACCTATTTAGGTGTTAGGTGCACCCTCAGAGCTAAATCAGGGCCAGGAGAAGTGGGGAAAATGAGCTGTGGAGGTCACCTGCGGTCCCCAGGGAATGGGGAATGGGCTATCAGGGAGGGAATAGTTGGGGAATGTCGGGTGTGTGGGAATAGCAGGCATCTGCAGTCACTTCTTTGGGTGGTCCGTGGGTGAACAGGCACGAGAAGGCCCCTTGTAGCCTAAAACTTGACAGACACCCAGACCAGGGAGATTCTGAGCTCTTCCTGCCTGGAAATTCTTGATGCAAAACCCACCCCGGTTAGGGAATCACCCAAGAGATAAAGCAGCACTTCCCTGCCACAGCTCACACTGGAGAGGGGACCCCCAGCCTGGACTGGGGGAAAACTACGGGATTTCATGGTGTAAATTAAGGGAACAGCTGTTCAAATGACACGGGTGAGCAAAGCCGAGCAGTTGGAGATGAAAATGTTATTACAACCATCTTTCAACTCTTCCTTCAGGATCTCCACACAGATGGAAGGGTCAGCATTCCCTGCTTTAGAGGTGACAAACTAATGCACAGAGGGGAAGAAATGGCTTGATCCTGAATCAACAGCACAGGGAAAAGGGGGAACCTGGAGTCTGTGTGGAAAGAGGGAACTACAGCAAAATGAACACAGGAATCAGGCACACAAGTGAGAAGAAATCAGAGTCCTTGGAGGAGGAACAGCTCTGCTGAGGTGGTGGCTGGTCCAGCAGAAGGGCTGAGGGCCAGGGCTGGGGTTCAGCAGCTCCTCAGCACAGTCCTCACTATCTGTGCATAGATAGGGCTGCTCAACATTGATGGATGGTGGCGGGAGCTGAGCCTCTGAAACAAAGCCCTTTGACAAAGTTGTTAATTAGATCCAGTGCCTTATCACCAGCATGGACTCTCCATCCATTTCCCCGCATGAATTGGGATCATTCCCAGCAGAGACACAAAGGGAAGAGGAGAATCTCACCCCCAAACCCGGCTGCGATCAATTCTAATTTGCCTGGGACACAAGAGAATTTTTTTGTCTCACCTGACACGGGCTCAGAGAAGCAATTTTTAAATGTCACAGCTCATGACCTCCACCTCTCCTGCCTTCTTTCGGGATTTTTCCCTGCTCAGGCTGGGGAACGAGGAAGGTGCAGCAGCCCTTGGGAGACGGTTTCAGTTTAATGCCCAGCATGTTCAGCTTTGGATCTCCTATTGAAATCGGGGAATTTGTTAAGCTGATGAGGGAAGGCTGCAGTAGAGAAACACAATAGCAGAGTGGGATTAGGCCTGGAGTAAGTGTCTGTACTTTGGAGGATTAATGAGAAAACTGCAATGGATTTTACATGGTGAAAAGGATTCACTGAATGCTTTAGGTGAAATGAAATTAGTCCCACTCACGCTCTGTGAGCCTTCCAGCAGGAGAGGAGCCTGGCACCCTCCCATCACGTGTAATAACCGGAGCCCCTCCAGCTGCTCTTCTTTATGGAAAATTCCAGTGCGACACTGCTGGACATTTATTCCCATTTAGCACGGCAACCCAGGCTCTGTCTCCAGGCACAGGGAAAGCCTAACGAAGCCAGCTCTGTGTCCAGGGACTCAGGGGTTCCCTGAGGTTGAGAGTGAGGACAAACACTTGCCTCAGACATTCCAGATGCCCAAAATCCCTGCAGGGGAAAAGGCTCAGAAGGAGCCTCCACTGAAATGGAGAGGGAAGAAGGAACACAAGTTCTTTAACACATCAGTTTTTCAGGGGAAAGGTAGATGGAGTAAATGTGGATGGATGAAACCTTGCCAGGGTCATGCTGGCACATGAGAGGTATTAGGGAATTTCTTCCCAGGTCCCTGATGGAAGGGACAGATGGGAAAAAGGGACTTAGGGATGCTGGAGCATTTACACTGCCTAGAGCTGACGCTCCTGGATACAGAAGAGGCCACAGAGCAGCTTGGGCTGGCTCGTGCCTCCTGTGTGTTGCCTTCCAGTCCATCATTCTTGCTAATTAGGCACCTCTGACACACAATTAATCCTATTTGCCTGCCGGCTTTTTTATCTTTCCTTCTGCTTTTATCAGACAGGGAATTAGACTCTGCTCGCATGGAAAGTGCATCGCACGGACCCGGCTTTTCGTGGGGATTTGGAGACTTTTCAGAAGGCATCGCCTAACCCATGATCTTAAAAGTTTGTTAGGAGTAATTAATTTCTTTCTCTTCTCTCCTTTTCCTAATCACAGAGCTGATTTCACCTATGCTCAGACAAGCAGAAAGGTAAAGATGTGAGGGTGGGTCAGAACTTAATGCTGTAAATGTCCGGTAAATCCCAGTTTTCAGCCTGCTCTCCTCAACTGATCCACTGTCCCCATCCCAGGTTTCACCTGCAAATTCCACAGACCTTCATTTCCATGGCCACAATTTGTCTTACCAGGAAAGGAGGTGGGGACTGAGACTTTGAGGTCCCTTTTTCACACCCTGGAAGGATTCATCTCACCGACCTGCAAGAAAAAGAAAGAAAAAAAAAGATAAAAGCAGAGCTGGTCTTGAACTCACAGCATGAGCATTTTGGCAATGAGACAGGTTCAATCTTGCTCCTTCCTGGGATTTCCCCATGAAGTGCCTTCTCCTTAACTGGGAAAGAAGGAAAACCTTTCTGCACTAAGGCAAGGTGAAGATGGAGTGCAGATAAGGTCTGGTGGCCACTGAATTCAATCCTTCTTCCCATTCACAGGTCAGAGACAAAACAAAGCTTCCACACAGCCCAGTACCCTTACTCTGGGAATAGGGATACATTCCCTTTTCATGGATATTAAGCTCTCTCCCAAGCAAATCCATCCTTCCTGGCCCCACTATCTTCCAGCTTAATACATCCCCCAATACATTTGCAGCTTCACCCTCAGCCGTGTTTATTGTTCTTGTTGGGAAAGGGGATGAGAAAATTGCAATAATAAGAGTTCTACACTTGTTTAGGAAATGAAGAGGCAGGAAAAGGTCACGGTGCTCCCCCTCCCTGTTACCTGTTCAGCAAGAGCTGTCTCCCCCAATCAACCCTAATTCCAGCCCTCCTCACAGCCCCCCTGGAGACCGGGCCTGTTAGTCCCTCTTTGTTCCAGCGGGTTTTTTTCATTCCTGTAAAACAATGATTAACAAGACACTTCTGACTGAGCAGGTACTGCAGAGAGCTGCACCTTCCCCACCAGCTTCCTCCGCTGCCTTTTATATATCACACCGAAATGTAATTATCTTCACGGTGCAGGGTGTAAATCAGGGTGTGTGTCAAGACGATTTCCCTCAGGGTTTTATTTTATTGCGTAATAATATTTGACACAGGGCTTAGAGGTGCTGTTACCTGCCTAATCGTGTGAAACAATTTCATGTGCAAACAGCTGGTAAGTGTGAAAACTACCATAAACCAGCTCCACGAAATGCTCTGCTTCCCTTATCCGTTCTGGGAAAATACCCCCTGGCATTGATGTTTCCCCATCAGGCTCTGGCCTCACACAGGGAGAATCCAGCCCATGTGTGCTCCATGCTCCCTCCCAGCTCCTCGGTGTCCAGGGGGAAGCAGGAATTGGGATCTCCATCTGTGTTAAGCCCCTCAGGCCAGAAAGGATGAAGTTAATTCAGAAGGGGGTAATTTTGGTGGGTGTGTTATCCAAGAGAGGAAACCATCACTAACGGGGGTGTAGCTCCAGCCCAATCTCTCACAAATAATCTGGGAATGAGTGGTTTGGTTGTCACCCTACTCAGGTAGGGATTTTTGCATTCAGTTTCCCGCAACATCCAGCTTTTGGGGTTGATGTTTCACTCACTTTGTCCTAAAAGTGGACGCAAAGGTCCCGAGGGTTGCAGGGACACACCAGGCTCAGGGACACATGGAAAACCTCTGGGAGTCCAGCTGGGAACCCAGAGTGGAGCCGGGGCTCTCAGTCCTGATTTCCAAACCCTGATGCTTGGGCACGTGTTTCCCTGAATGTCAAAACTCCTTCACTTGGGGGTGTTCAGGAACACGGAGACAAACCCAAGCCAGACGTGAAATCAACGTGCACGAATTAAAGGGGGCAATTCATGCAGCAGGGAAGCAAAGATACCCAGATCTGATGCCCCCTTTCCTTTTGGGAGCAGGGAGGGTGACACAGCTTCGTGTCTGCGCTGCAGCAGAGCCACGTGAGGAAAGCTCAGAGCAGCAAGGGGTGATGTGAGCAGCCCTCTCTGCTTCTCCTCAGCACAAATGGGAGCCTCCGAAAGTGCCTTGGGGGAGAGGGCGACAAAGGAGAGGCAGAGATGGCAATCTTGGAACAATAGTGGTTATTTATAAGGCTTTTTTGTGCACTGGAGATCATAGCCAAGAGGCATCTGCCTGAGGTCTGAATTAGTCAGAGCAGGGTGGGGAGGGGAGGTGGGCAGCTGCTTGAGATCACCAGCCTCCAAGTCACTATTTTTTTCTCCTCAGGGTAGCTGGCATTGTCAGAGATGGTTTAACCTACTTACGATAATAATCTCTGTAATAAAGGCATTTTTGAAAAAAATCTCTTAGCCTGAATGCCTGCGTGGAGGGGCATGGGAGCTGCTGTGCAGGGAGGCTCTGTGTGTGGCTTGCCAGGGAAGGGTGGTAAGCCAGCTATATTCTGTCATTTTTAATACACTCCCAGACCACCACTCCCTGAGAGGCAAGAGAATTCCTTTCCAGGAAAGGAGCTGGCAGGGATTGTGCCTTCCCACCACCCAAAAAAACCCCTCTCCTCCCTGTGGATTAAGGCATTTCACATCTGGAGCGATATTAGATCATGGAGGTTTCTGCTGCGTCCTGGAAAACCTCTAATCCTGGCCACCATCTGGCCCAAACCCCCTCTCCAGCTGGTGGGTCCCCCTTTGCACACCCAGCATCCTCCGTGCCCAGAGGTGTGACCTAGTGGCACCACCACCAACCTGTGCAAGGCAGGTGGGTGTGGTGCCAGGGGGGTTGCAGTGGGCACTGGGGGCCCCGGGGCCAGTGAATCTCAGGCTCAGCTGCCTGATCCCGGGGTTCCTGGATAAACCATTCTGATGCTGAGACCAGCCCCCTGGGACGGCTCCATGGCTTTAGGACCAAGGTCTCTCAGCTGTCTCAATTTCACAGAGATCTGTAGAGGCCATGGATAGAGCTGGCCTTGCTCTTTAGCTGTATTTTGCTGCTACTCCTCAATAAAAAGCCATTTTCTCCCTCCGCTTTCAAGATTTCACCTTCAGCAGCCCATGGATGTCCAGCAGCACCGTCACACCTCCTCACTCCACTTAATGAGGTGCAGACCTCGCTGTTTCCCTCACTCCAGCCCTGATGAGGTCTTGGCTGAACCCTTCCCTGCTCACCCACTGGAGAAGGCTGAGCAAACCCGAGCAGCTGAACTCAGCTGGGTGCGGTGGCCAGGCGAGGACACGAGTGGGCTGGGACCTGCTCTCTCCCAGAGCTCTTGCCCCGGGCTCGGGGTGACACGGGGAGAGTTTTCTGTGTATTTACCAGATATTTCAGTAGTGAGTCACTGGGAGCAGCACGACACGAGCTGTGCTGGATGGGTTGGGAACAGCGGGAGAGGGCGGTGGGGCCGGCGGGGAAATAGCTCAGGGCTGTGGGCAGGCAGTGAAGGTGGGGACTGTGGTGTGTGTTATTCCCTCCCTCTGCACACTGCCATGTGCCTGGACACTTGTCACAGGCACTGCCTTCATCCCTGTGTGCTGGGGGGAGCTTTTCCACGGTGAGGGTGACAGGGACACCAGAGGGATGAGGTGCCCTCAGCCAAGGGACACCAGTGGCAGCCCAGGGGCTGCTCCCCTGCCCGGGCACATCATTTCCATACTGAGTGGTGTTATTCATGAGGGTGCCCGGGGGCCCTGGTGGTGCTCAGAGACTTTCATGGAGCCGCAAATCCCAGCTGCTCCAGCCGGGGAACCAACAGCTGTAAGCCAGGGAGGGATTTACTGGGGCTGTGGAGCAGCAGTTTGCAGAGCTGCCATGGGATCAATGCAGGGAAGGTGACAGCAGCTGCATGGATGAGGCCTGGGAGGGAAGGAGAGCCTGCCTTCAACATCCCGGGGCTTGTCGTGGTTATTTATTCTTCCATCAGAAAGGAGGGCTGAGGTGCAGGCTGGAAAATCCTCGGAGGGGTAAATGATGATTTAGAGCTCGTGCCCTCGCTGGAGGAGCTCTGGTAGCACCTGGGACAGAGGACCTGGGTGTGTGGCACCCACTGGGATGGAGGATGAGCTACTGGTTTGGACTGGAGAGCAGGAGCCTTCATCTCCATCACCGGAGCAACAAAGCAACTGTTTTCTTCCTTTGTAGGGCCACTGAGGAAGATGATGGGGGTGGGAAACAGCAGCCCTGGGCCAGCCCAGCTGATGGTGTCACCCCTGTGAGCAGGGGACAGAAGGGAGGGCACAGTGCAGTGTCTGTGTGTGATAAGCAGTTGCTTTGATAGCGTGCTGGAGCCTACTCAGGCTAATGCAGGGTTTTATTCTAAACCATCCATGAAACACAGCTCGAAAATTGCACTTGCTATTGCTACCTCAGCCACTACAATCAAAGCTGAAGAAATGTGCAGCTCAGAGAGCTCTGAGAAACAGCCTAGAAAAATAAAAGGCAGGTCAAAAGGGAAATGGAGGGAGAGCAGAGCTCAGCAGCAGTGATTGCTCTGACAGGGAGAGGGACAGAGGCTCCCCAGGTCTGGGGGGCTGCAGAGGGCTGATCCCTTCTCTGTTGCAACATCTCAGGGTCAGAGTAAAAGAGAGGCGTAATCAAATCTAAAGTAAGATAGCAGAGCAAATATGCCTTTACGTGCATGTTGAGGGATCAGTTTTGGGGGTCCTGTTAACCCTGTGTAGTTCATATTAACACCAATAAAATACTTAGACAGTGCTCCCTGTAAAAATGTCGGCATTTATTAAGTGCTGTAGAACAAGCAGCTGGATCTCATCACTGCCTTTTGCCTGGGATTTTGGACGGGAAAGGAACAGGGTTTGCTTTGAACATTTTTTCACAGGGACATGTTTGTGTCAAAAAAAATGTGGGATAGGGTGACCCTAGGAATATCCAGACCAGTAACGGGGTCTTCCACTTGCTGTTGTCACCTGAGTTCCTCAGAGCCAGGAGGTTTCACAGCCAGGCTGTGCTCTCAGCTTTGCCACGTGTTCATACCTTTGCCTCCCAGATCCAGGTCTGTGGGAAGGGCCAAGGAAAAGGAATAGCCTGAGGGACAAAGTCTCTGTCCCCGCATGAGCAGGGAGAGCTGTCAGGTTCAGATCTGAAGGCAGCTGCTGGAGACACGGCAGGATGAATTAGTCCCAGCTCTGCCCTCAGTCTGGAGAGAGAGATAACAGACTGGTTTTATGTCACAGACCACAAGCCCTGCCTTTCCCATCCTTTGCATCCCCACATTCCTCCGATTTGTACAACCTCCCCGGCTGCCAGGCAGATCTGAGGTATTAAAAAGAGTATCCTAAAGAAATCTGGCAAAGGCTTTGCTATCTCAGCCTCACAGCAGAACAAGATATGAGGCTGAAGGAGCATCTGTCAGAGCACACAGCACCCAAAGCATCCCCCCAAAGAGCAGCAGCCGTGGCCACTGCCACCCTCTCCTGAGATTTATCTAAGGGGCAGTAAAACATCTGTGGCAAAGCAAAAATATTGTGTGTCCTTCACCCACTTTCCACGTGCTGGGATGGCCCAAGTGACAGCACAGAGCCACAAGGACTTGTGAGAAATACAGCTGAGTAGCTGGGGTGGTCATATACCCCAGCACTTATGGGGTATGGGCATGATGGATGCTGCTGATCATCCTCTGCAACACCGAATTGCCTTTTTAGATGAGAGTTATCAATTTTGCTGCCATAGCAACCCCAAAAGTCACCTAGAGGACTGCCTGTCTGGGAGGGCAGAGATGGTTTCTGTGTGAGATTAGCGGGAATCAGGATTCCTAGGATTCTGGGCTCAGCTGGAGGGTGTGAGACCCCAGGGACCAAAGCATGGAAGTGGAGGACAGGACAGAGTAACCAGCCCTGAAAATGGGTGCTGGTGTTTCCTGTCACCACCCAGCTGCTTCCCCAGTATCCTTCCTACAGGAGACCCTCTTGTAGGGTTTGGTGACACTGAGATCCACTATCCCTTTGTCACATTTGAGTGAAACCTGCCAAAGGGTTCAGGAGTTGTAGGAGGGGACAGAAAAGCCTTTTCTCATGTTTGCCATATGTGGTGTGATCCCATAACTCCATTTCCTTGGAAAACCGGGCTAGAACTAGCACACTCCAACCATTTCAGTGCTTTTCTGTAAATGTTTTCAAACCCAGAAGTTCAGCAAAACTGCCCTTTTCAATGCAAATAGCTACAATTTAGCTAAATAGTGATTTTCCAACCAAAGATTGCACTGAAAAATCCCCAGACAGCTGTACAGAGCAGCTCAGAGAAACCAGGGCTTCCTTCCTCCGTTCTGACATGCACATATTGCACATTTTAACCATGTTCCTGTCTGTCTGCGAGCTGATGTGGGCTTCTCGTTCCTGCCAAGTGTGTGAAGTGTATTAATTTTACTGAAAGACCTTGTCAAACCTGCCCCTGTGTGCCCATCTAGGATGCTGGCGCTGCAGAGCCATTTCATTCTCAGTCTGACCCACTGAGCACTGATTGCAAGCAACGATTTCTTCTGCTTTCGCGTCCTCTCCGTGCCGCCTCCTTTATGTTTGGAGTTTATGGTCACTGGCTCTGGGCTGTGTCATTATCAGTCTTTGTTCTGTGTTTTAACCTTTGTTAGAGCCTCGGCCATTGTGCAATTCCTGCTCAGTGACCTGTAATACCCTAATTTAGGTGACATTTTGATCTCGGTGAACAATCCCTCACACGCAGGGCTTCTTTCCTTTTCTGTTTCCCGTTCCCTCCTACCTTTAAAAAGGTCTCCTATGTATTCCCTTACCCTCTTCACACCCCGCTCTGTGTTTCTTTAGCTTTCATCCATTCTCTCTTTCTTTCCTCCAGATCAGCCTCAGCCCTTACCCCTGCTCCTCTGCCAGTCCCTGCTCCGTGCCACGTCACCAGGAGGTCCTGCGAGCCGGGCATCTGTTCGTCCTCTCAGGATCGGCCTGAAAAGGGAACTGCTCTTCTGCTGAGGCTGAAAATCTTGTCAGTTGTTGGTAGATGAAATAACGACCCTAAAAACCAGCTCTGGGGAGTAAAGCCCACCCACCTCTGAGGACCGGCAGTGAGCGCATGGGGTGTTCATCACAAGAGGGAGTTGCTTCTGCTGGTTTGATTTTGTCACAGGAGACTGAGACAAAGGAGAGGGAGTCACAGCATTCCGGTCAGCTCCTGGCACTGGAGCCCTTCCCTGGATTGCCACTGGATAGCAGCAAAGGAAGGGACCTGTGTAGTGCATCACATCTTTGCAGCCACGTTTCAGGATCCTCTCCCAGCAGTGAGCTGCGCTCGGCCAGGGCTTTGTCACAGAGGTCCCCTGAGGACAAGGAGCTGGAGCTCTTTATTTCTCTCCTGCTTTTCCCAGGATCCCCAGTGGCTGAGACCAACTGGGCTGTTCACAGCCACATCAGGGCAGGGCCGTTCTGGAGCCTGAGTGCTCAGAGCAGAATTCCTCCCAGTTCTCCTCCCCCTGTCCCCATTGGCTTTGAGTTTCCCTTTGGATTCCTCTGCAAGGAGATCCCAGCTGGGAGCTGCTCCCAGGGGAATGTGCTCACATTTCCCCTGGCCGTGGGGACATGAATATTGCAGGGCCTGGGAGAGAGCAGCGAGCCAGGGGGGCTGTCTGTGCTAATTCCCCTCTAACACAACACCCCACACCTTGTCACCAGTGCAAACAAGGCACAAGGTGCTGACCTTGCTGTGGAAACACCTCAACCGCAGGGCAGCAGCAGGGCAGGGTGGGGAGATGGATGAAAGCTCAGTGCCTGCTTCTCTCAGTCCTGGAAAAGTGAGAGGAACCAGCCTTGTTCATCTTCTGCTGAGCATCT
The DNA here is from genome assembly GCA_013397565.1 of Ptilonorhynchus violaceus. Taxonomy (NCBI): domain Eukaryota; kingdom Metazoa; phylum Chordata; class Aves; order Passeriformes; family Ptilonorhynchidae; genus Ptilonorhynchus; species Ptilonorhynchus violaceus. The sequence goes on from VZRJ01001799.1 coordinate 877,027, forward strand.
TCTCAACATGGCTGAGATCTGCCTGAGATGACGAGTTCAGGGAGGAGGTAAAATGGGTGAATAATTTAGAAATGGGTGGAGTCCTCTAATTATGGCAGTGGTCTGCTTGCCTTTGTTAGGGCCGTGTTCAGGGATCCTAAAGGAGCAGCATCCCTGTACCTGCCCGGGCAGAGGTTGCCAGGTGTCAGAGCAGCCCTCTCGCTCCTCCCCTCCTTGCATCCAGCTGAAATCACAGCCCTGGGGAGCCACGCTCAGCCTGGGAATGCTCCAGTGCACACCCCCAGGGGAGAAGGGCACACTCAGAGAAACACCCTCCTGGCAGCTCCTGAATCTCCGCCGTTCCATCGCCGCGGTGGCATCGTAACGAGAACATGAAGGGGGAAGATAACGCTGAAAGGGAGGAAAACAAGGCCTGCTTTTCTCTCCACTGTTCAGAGGGAAAGGCAGAGCGTGGCACGCAGGACTATCAGATCTGTCAGCACAACGAGTGGCGAGGGGAGGGAAGGGAAATGCTATTGTACACACCATCCTGGCGCTGGCTGGGGGAAGGAGAGGGAAAACAGAGGGAAAACAAGACGCGGGTGTTGGACGGGGAGCCAGCGAGGTTTGTTATCAAAATGGAAATGCGGCCCTTTGTTGATGGAGGTGTATCTGCTTCCCATTGTCTCCCGTGCCAGCCCGCTGAAAGGCTCCTTTGATGGCTCCGTGTTTGTGCACCGGCTATGAAATTGCTTTAGAAGACAAAGGGAGTCCGTGCTCGTTGGTGATGAAAAGGAGGTGAGGGCTCCTCTCCTCTCGCCCCAGCAGTGCAATTTCCCCCGGAGCAGCTGTCAGAGGCTGGCGGAGAAAATTGGAAGTTTGAGGCTGGATGGGGGGCCAGTGATGAACGGGGAGAGTGGCTGCTCTTTTGCAGGGCTAATGTGGCCATCTGCTCTGATTTAACTGGCCTGTCCAGCCCCAGCGTTCCGAGGCCCTGCGGCCACTCATTCCCTCCTCCCCGGTGTGCTGCTCCCATTAGCAGTGAGGACAGGGCCAGGGGCTATCTGCCACATAGTGCCACGTTAGACACTGCCAGGAGCTGGGATGGGATCTGCCCTGGCTGGGGCAGGAGAGGAATTCATAGCTGGAAGAGCCTGAGGGCTGCACATCCCTCCCCTTTCTCCTCGCCAGTGATTTAGCTGGGAGTGCATCAGGGGTAGAGTCGCATGCAAAGCAGCAGCAAACCGACAGAAAGTGGCTTTAGATGAGATATTAGGGAAGAATTCTTTATTGTGAGAGTGGTCAGGCACTGGCACAGGTTGCCCCATCCCTGGAAGTGTCCAAGGCCAGGTTGGACAGGGTTTGGAGCAACCTGGGCTAGTGGAAGGTGTCCCAGGGGGTGGAAGGAGATGGGCTTTACGGTCCCTTCCGACCCAAACCATTCCACAATTCTGTGATCAAAACTGCAGGGATAACACCCTCAGGAAACACACCAGGCATTGGAAAACCACCCAGCAAAGCTGAAAAAATTTGGCACCCAAGGCACAGCCCAGCTCAGCCAGCCCCTCCACCACCGCATGGCCCATTCCCCCAGCCCTGCTGCACACCTGTCCTCACAAACTCACCTGAAATGTGCTTTGCACCTGGATTTCTCCCTGTTTACCTGCTCCTCACCCTCAGTTCCGTGCACACCCCTCCGAGCCCACCTGTGTCACACAATGTCCCCATCCCACCCCCATCCTGCCCCACTCACCTGGGGCCAGGTAGGGGTGTGAAAACCCCTGTGTGGTCACACACGAACCCCTTGCTCATTAACTAATGGTGTTTCTAATGGGAATGGGTGTCTTTCCTCACCCCTCCTGCCAGGCTGGAGAGTTTAATGGCTCAGTCATGCTCAGCCGGCCTCGCTCCTTTATCTGCTCAATAAAGAAATGGTTTATGGCACATCCACGCCTCGGCCCGAGCTGGCAATTTCACACAGGCCTTATCAGCTCTCACACACGCTGTAAGGCCGCTGGAAATTAGACGTGGGATTCGCATGTCTAACAACCGGGGTTAAATGCTTTTTTTCCCTTTTTTCCCTGCTTTTCCCCTCTGCTGCTCCATCTTCTCCCCTCCCTCCCTCGTCTCACCGGTTACAGCACTGACAATGGGTTTAAAAGGATAGGCTTGCCTGGCTTCTGGTAAAAGATGTTAATTTATTGTAGTCGCTTCTTTATTTGATTATTGGTTTATTAAAACTGCCAGAGGTGAGAGCGTTTCTCCTCGAACAAATCCTTTAATCTGTTACCAGCTCTGTTGGCAAGACAAACACCAGTGGCTGTGGCTTTTTGGGGGGATCCTACCCCCTTTTCAGCAGGAGGTGGGGTCACAGGGGTGCTGCCAAGCCACTGTCCCGTGGTGTCCAACTCAGAGGAGCTGGTGCCAGGAAGAGGTGTCTCCAAACGCAGTTGTAGCTGTCACATTCTTGTGCCTTGGACACACTCAATTTCCATTTGTTGAGCTCACCTGCATCCTGAAGAGCTCTTTTGTAGCACTGATTCCCTAGGGATGCTCTCGGTTGCAACCTGGATTTTCAGACCTGCCTCTCAGGGACCGTCTGCCTCCTGCACCCCAAAGGGTCACCGCACTTTACTCTTCCATCCCCAGCCCCGCTGCCCTGCTCCTGTCCTGTAACTCCCCTAGGATGGGGGACCCTGCTCTCCCCTGCCCTGTGGCCGCATTCCCCCAGCCCTCCACACCAAGAATCCCACACCAGGTTATACCCTCTGATCCAGAATTTACCTGGACTTCACCACGAGTGCCTGCGGTGCCCGCTGGGGACTGAGGTGGCTTTTGCAGGTGAACATGGGCCTGGTTTTTCTCAGTCTGCCCACACAGCCACGATGCCCATCGGTATTCAGAGCCAAGCCTCCCGTGTTTGCACTCAGGGATGGAGTTATTGCAGCAAACTCCAACTCCTGAAGCGCTGCCTGGTGCAGCCCCAGCCCTGTGGAACCTGCTTCCAGCCTTGCCTCTCCCCTTACCTCCGCCAGAGCATCCCCCCCTCATCCCTCTCCGCTGCAGGTGCTGATTCCCCTTCTCCTGCTCTGCCTTCCATGGATATTTTCCTGTACAGGGACATTTTTCCAGTGGCAGCAGCTCGTTCCAGGCTGCAGTGTCTGCCACAGAAAAGGCAGCAGCAGCACAGAGAGCGATTAATGACCGTGGTTAACATTTTATACAGAGCTTTCCAGTCGAAGTGTTGCAGGGCACTTAGAGGGCTGCATCAAAATACAGCCCCTGGGTTCCTCCAGAGACAGGAAAAGAGTCCCCTGGGCGACATGAGCTGGATTAGTGGCTTGTGGGAAGATTTGTCCAGGACCCTGGAGGGCAGGCAAAGGGAAAGGTGGACTCCCTTTCTTCTGAACTGGAACAGGGCACTTCAAACAGCTTTAAAAATCCTCACTCGCATGTCTAAAAATGACCCAAATTCAGTGGTTTGGGGTTTTGTTGTTGGGGGTTTTTTTTTTAGGAATTGCTATTGTGATTTCCAGAGGCTTTGGGGAAGGCTTGGGCCAGATTTACATTTGGCTGAGGGGCGAAGTAGCCCCTTAAGCAATTGCTGGACCTGCAACTTGGACTCCAAGGACAGGAGTGAGGGGGGAGCCTCCCAAGACCTGCTGAGCTCCCTCCTCTTCTCTCCCTGCTGCTTCCGGACCTTTCCAGCAGAAAGTCACCTTCAGCACTGATGGCTGTGGCAGGACAAGGTGCCTGTGGCTGGAATTAAAGCAGGTTTGATCCCTCCTGGGGAACCTGCACATTGCCGAGGCTGATGCCTCCCACCCTCGGTGATGTTTCTGAAACGTCTTCATCACAACTGTCTCAGCTGACCTGTAATTTAATTTTCTTCCTGTCTCAGAGCTGTACAGTTGCATCCCTCTGCCTCTCACTGCAGCAGAATCACAGATATCCAACACCTCCCTGTCAGATCCTGGCAAACGCACCTCTGCAAGCCTCTCAGGGGGGGAGGTTCAGTGACTCTCCTGGAGAACTTGTTCCTCACTCCTCTCATTAAAAACCTTTCCCTTAGACTTCACCTGAATTGTCTGGCTGCGTTTTTCCTCTGCCATTCATTACAAATAAATAAGGGATGAACCAGGCAGTTTTCCTGCTTCCTTTGCTCCATGAGAGCTTTTGGCATGGCCCATAGAAAATGAACCTCATCCAGAACTTAATTTTTGTTCCCAAGCAGGAGGCACTTGAGATTAAGGCCTAAGACCTGGAAAAAATTGCTTTGCACAAGTAAATAAGAGGCATTTATGCAATATGTGGGTTATAAACCAGGATCTGTGCTCCCACAATGGATGTGGTGCCTCAGGGCATTAAGCTCCTGCTCACATGTCAGTGATACGGGCAGAGATGGCTGAATAATTCATCAATAATCCTCCAAATTTGGCTTCCGTGCCTGTCTGTGAGCTCTCTGTCTCTCCCAGAATCTGTTCATTAGGTGAGGTTACTCATAAAAATGGCACAGGGACCCCGAGTGTGAAGCCCCACTCCGAGTGGAAGTTTTGAATTTGCTTTGCTTTGCATCAGGAATTAGTTGGGAAAATTCCAGCAGGGAAATGAGAGCGGTTTTGTGTTGGCTATGCTGCTCACATGGCTCTGGCTGTCTCCTGAGCAGCTGAACTCAACCCCTGGAATGAGTTTCCTGGGTGAATATCACATTGGATTTCCATTAATGTGCTAAAACATTGCTTAAAATTCACTTCTCTCAGTCAAGCTGATCTATCTGTCTATCTGTATCATTTTATTTCTGGAGCACCCATCACTGCTCCATCTAATTATTAATTCCTCCACTAGAATTCTTGCTGCAAGCTCCCATCAAAGGCTTGGAGATACAACTGGAGTAAATCAGTTGAAAAATGCCAACAGATAATGTCTGAAATCTGCTGCCCAAGACATTTCCCCACACTTAATCCCAGTTTTCCAAGCCTTTTTAAACTGCTGAACAACATTCACAGATCCAGAAAGGGGTGGAGGGGGCACGGGAATGAAAATAAAGTTTAAGTTTGCTCAGACAAAATTCCACTAGAAATGGCAAAATCTGATGGAAAGGAGAAGAGTTTGGTTATTATTTTTATTGCAGGAGAGTTTGTGAGCCCCCAGACAAATGCCAGGACACTGAGCGTGGAAGCAGCCAGGGAAAAGACTGGAATAGCTCAATAGGAGGAGGCAGGAGGTGTGATAATGCCTGGGGACAAGGCACAGGAAAAAGGGGATAGAGAAGGATACAGGAAACCAGCACAGGGAGAGGATTACTGGGATCATTCAGGGAATGACAAATTTACAAGACAAGGGACTGGTATTTTCGTCTAACACAAGTGGAGGCTGAAAGGGCATCTGATGCCCAAAGAGCAGAGGAAAAAGGAGGAGGAAAAAGCAAAGGAAAAAGGAACTTTAGCCCTGCAGCTAAACAGGACCAAAGAGGGAGCAGTGACAGGCAGGCAGCAGCCAGGACCCATCTCCTTTCCCCCACCAGCCAGAAATTTACAGAAGTGGAGATTCCAACATCGTTTTCCCATGGATCTGAAGCCTTTCCCAGCTGGAAGGGAGGGCAAAGCAGAGCCCATCTCTGCCGGAGACGCTGCCAGAGTGAGTCACTCTCCCCTCACCCCGAGCGCCGCCGGCTCCTCCAGGTGACAGCTCACGTGGGAGGATAAATATAAATAAAGAGAAGGAAGCTGAAGCATTTTGATGACTCATGTAATATTCATTTTGAATTAATTTGTACACGATTCTATTTAAAAAAAAAAAGGAGACATTCCATACGATT
>VZRJ01001799.1:891450-906573 GCA_013397565.1 Ptilonorhynchus violaceus
CGAGGAAGGCAGGTGGGGAGGCAGAATCTCATAAGGGATAATTAACTGGCTTTTATCATTCTAACAAAGCATTAAGCCAGTAAATCTATGGAAATGGGAATACTCCAGAGGGTCGTTACTGGCATAAAGAAGAGGTTCTGGAATATCGCTTGTCTTCTCCAAGTGGCTTGGATTGAGGCGGGGAGGGCCCTGAAACAGCCCCTGCATCCAGCCAGGACAGCATCCCACATTCCCATGCTGGAGCTTCCCCTCCCCACTGCCCTCTCGGAGCTCCTCCAGGCTGGGGAAAAGCTAGAAGTGCAAAAAAACTGGGTAAATTTAATTCCACAGTGGAGAAAACTTATATTCTGGGGATGAGGCAAGAGAAAATGATAATTTCATCACTTTGGGGTGGACAGTGCCCAACAGCAGAGTTGTTGCCCAGCCTGGTGTGGCTGGCACTGAGGGAGAGAGTCCTCTGAGAGGTTCTGGGCACAGAGATCACAGGGTCCCACAGACCCAGGTCCTGCAGACATCCCTCAGCCTGCTCATGTTGCACCAAACAGAGAGAAAAAAAAGCGTGGGGCAGAAAACAATTTTTGTGACTGACAGAAATCTATCTTAAATTGAAGCAAAAAGTCAACGTGCTGCCAATTTTCCCCCGATGACCAGTAGAAATACAGTTTAGATTGGGTCATTCCTTCCCTCCAACAACTTTAGATTGTTCCATTTTGATTTTAAGCTTTAGGGTATTTTAAAGCATTCAAGTTTAAACTTCAAGTGAAAGGGTAAATTTCGACTCAGACTTTCTCAGACTCCGTGTCCTGATTGCATGAGACTGGGGTGCCTCCATAATTTCAAACTCTGTTTTTCCAACCCAGAAAATTCCTCGTGAATGCTTCCAAACTTGAATAGTTCTGCTACAACAAATGAGCACTTTTTCAGTGAAGGACAAAAATGCGTCTTGGGGGGAAAAAATTGCCGTTGTGTCTGCCTGTCAGAGGCAATCTCATGCTCACCATTCTCCTTCCAGTTCTCTCTTGCTTCTTAATCTCCCCTCGTTCCCAAATGCAGCACGGGACAGATTTGGGACAGATTCCCACCCTCTGCCATAGAAACAACGTTTCCCTGTGTCCTGGCTGAAGACAGAGGGAACTGGCATGGGGAGGGCATTAAAACCATGAGTTGTTTTAAAGGCTCAGCCTAAATTCACAGGGACAACCTCGGGCGTGACTCCAGCTTCCCTCTGAGCGATGCAGTTGCGGTTCCAGTGGTTTTCCTCAGCTCCTGCCCCTCGTGGAAGGATTCCCTCCCTTCCCCACAGCCCCAGGGTGGCACATCCCTCTGGCTTGCCCTCCTCTTTGTAATTCCTGCTGGGAATGCCTCTGCCTCCGAGGAAGGAAGAGGAGTTTTGTCGCCACGTTTTGATTTCGCCGTGTGTGTGATGCTATCAGGGCTCTGACAGTGGCTGAGCACACGCCTTATCTCCCTGCCCGTGCACAAGCAGCAGCAATTTGGTGGCGTTGAGGGCTGCGGCAGGAACAATGAGCTGTGCATTGTTAAACACGGCACCAGCTCCGTGCTGTACAAGTGGAACAAGTGTAAGCGCTGACACAGGCTCTGAACGTAATTACTGCTCACAGCAACCACACAACCTGCCCTGGTTCCATCCCCGGCCTTGGCTATCCTGTATTTTATATATCCTGTGTCCTCACGAGAGGGAACAGCCTCAAGCTGAGCCAGGGGAGGGTCAGGGTGGACATCAGAGGGATTTCTTCATGGAAAGGGTGGTCAGGCTGCCCAGGGAGGTTTGAAGTCCCCATCCCTGGAGGTGTCCAAGGAAGGACTGGATGCGGCACTCAGTGCTCTGGGCTGGTGACAAGGTGGGGATCAGCGACAGGTTGGACTCGATGATCCTGGAGGTCTTTTCCACCCTCAGTGGTTCTGTGACATTTCACAGCCTTTGAGACAAGCCTCACTAATGCTGAAATCTCACTGAGCAGCTACAGAACCACACTCTCACCTGCCTTCAACTGGCTTGAAGTGGGGAAGGGTCATTGCTTGGACCCTCAGTGACAGCACAAGGCATCCCTGTGTTCCTCCAGAGCAATCCCACCACCCGAGACAGAGAGGGAGCTGCCCCATCCTCCCACCTGAATGTGCCTTGGTTGTTTTCTTTTTTTTAAAGCAAATCCTAATGCTCTGAAGCCTAATTGCTTCTCTTAGCAGCCACATTCACATAATGACTACAGTGTTTTGCCACGTTGAATAGCAGCTGTGTATCCGTAATATCTCTGGAGCAAGGTCAACTGCTCTGCAATAAAACTCCATCCTGCCTTTCATATCCCATCAGCACAATCAGCGAGTTGGGCTCTTCTCCGAATACCAAATGCAGGAGCAGAGTCCAGAACGAGCTTCCTCTGAGAGCCACGGGCTCTGCTCTGTGAGCCAGCACTGGATGTACTCTCTGGATGCTGCACTGCTGCTGCTGCTCCCCCCAGTCCCTGCTCAGAGCTGTTTCCAGCCCCATTCCAGCCAGGTGATGCTGCAAGCTCAATAGGAGCACTGATCAACGTGGCCAGGCAGGCAGAGAGGTCACCCTGGCCCAAAATGTACAGGAATTGGTAGGAAAACCCATTTCCCCACAGCTTTTCACCCTGATCTCCCCAAACTACACTCCCCCTCCATCCTGTCCCCTGCCTGAGCCTGCCAAACCAATCTCTCCTTGACATGGGCACTTTGATTAGTTCCTGCATTCATCTCTCTTTAAAAAGCAAATAACAGGGGGGAAAAAAAAAACATTTTCAACAGGTTTTCCTTTCCTCCTCCTGCTCCGTAAATGGATATTCGTAAACCCCGTGCCTGTTCTCCCATGGCTAATTAGCAGTGCAGGTAAATGAGCTGGTTTCATGGCGTTAGCATGCATCAGTGTCTCTGCTAACTGGGTTAATTACACACTGCATGGGCATTGGTGAAGGCAGGATGATGCTGAGGATGGGTCTCATTTTCCCAGCAGGGCTTGGGAACCTGCAGGATTTTCCATGTCTGATGGGAGGATCCAAAGACTCCAGCAGGGGTGATATGGTGGGGGTTGTCATCAGCCTGCCCAAGAAAATCCTGTTCCATCTCTCACTCATGGTCTGGAAAATGCGCTCCAAGCTCTGAGGACTTGTTCGTGCTTCCTGCAGGTGCCTCTGGCAGGTTTTCCATCCTTTCCAGGAGATGGAGAAGGGTTAGTCACCACCTCTCTGATGGGGAGTGGGGAGGGAAGGTCTGGGTTTTCCCTCCAGAGGATGCCTGTAGATAATTCAGCTGGGGAAGATAATTTTTGCCCTGTCACCTCTTAGCCCACACATTCTGGCATTTACCTGCACACAGACAGGGAGAGAGAGCAAAACACGGAGCGAATACAGGGACAGCCTTCAAGGGGTTAAGAGCAACATCTCTGCTGGCAGAGGAGAGAAAGGAGAGGTGAATTCACAGGCTCAAGAGCAATTTCAGAATCCACTCAAGCTTCATGCCACTCTGTGAAATCTCAGTGCACCTCAACTAGATCAGAAATTGGTTTACATTCCCTTCTATGTGTTTATGAGTTTGTAAAAGCTGATTTATTTTAGTCCATTGTTACTCTAGGATATTATAGCAAAGGCATCTATTGGGAGGAGAGGTGGGATGCATTATAAAGTTGCTTAAACAACAAGTCTCTGCTATCAGAAAAGCTAGATCAGAGAGTATTTTATTTTTATTGCAGTGTAAGGAGGTACCTTGACAGCAGAGTTAACCATGGCCTGGCATCTGATGGGGGAGAGCAGAGCTGTGGTCAGATGCAGTCAGCAGAAAAATTACTTTTCACTTCTCAGAGGACACAATTCCACCTGGAGGGTTTCATTTCTCCCTCCGTTCCACACTTGCACAGTGGCTGTGATTCCCCTTTTGCTTTCACTGCTGGAGAGGAGACCACAGGCTGGGTGTGCCCCCCCCCCCCCCAAGACTTATTTTAACCATAAATGTTAAAGGTTTTGGCCTTCCTGTAGAGCTTCACATCCACGTGCCAGGCCCTTCTTCTCACTCGGACCCATCCCTTCTGCTGTGACCCCTGAGCTTCTGCTGAAAATAGGATATTTCACCCCCCTTCCACCTCTCCAGTCTCTCCAGTCTCAACTTCTCAGCCTCCTCTCTGCTCCCTCCTTCCCAAATGTTTTCCCCATGTCTTACTCAACCCAGAAGTTCACGAGCAAAACCCAATTGTAAAACAATTTGAAAGCAATTTTGCAGCTGCCTCGTGATAAGAGGCAGAGCTCCTATCAGGGATGTTCACTTTAGAGCCACAGAAATAATTATCTCTGCTCGTAGAGAGAGAGACTGCGAGGAAAAACCCACACTCAGCACGTGCCCAGATGGCCTGGCTGGCTCCTGCCTGCATTTCTGAGTTGCCATCAAACAGTCTTGGCTGTTTGTGTTTTCTCCAGGACATCTGGAGAAAGTTTTCCCTAAAGAAACAGAGGCTGTGCACTCCCCCATGTACCAGTTCAGTGCATTCCTTCACCCACTGCACTGACACTGCTCGAGAACTCCCCTGACACCAGAGCAGCTTCACTCAGCTCATCTCAGGGGTGGGTTTACACCAGGAGGAGGTGAATTAGAAAATAATAGCATTACACACTTCCTTTGCTGTGATTCATTACTCGCTGGTTGGTATAAAAGAGAGGGAGAGCGACTTTTCATACAGGCAGACAGTGATAGGACAAGGGGGAGCAGTTTGAAACCAAAAGAGGAGAGATTTACATCAGATGTTGGGAAGGAATTGTTCCCTGTGAGGGTGGGGAGGCCCTGGTACAGGCTGGCCAGAGAAGCTCTGGCTGCCCCATCCCTGGAAGTGTCCAAGGCCAGGTTGGAGCACCCTGGGATAGTGGAAGGTGCCCCCGCCTGTGGCAGGGGGTGAGAAAGATGAGCTTTAAGTCCCTCCTAACCCAAACCATTCCAGGATTCTGTGATTTCCTCAGTTATTCTCAATAATTGATTAGAATATCTGGGCCCTCTGGGGAGGGATTGTGTGTGCTTCTTGCCTGTGCAGTGCACAGCTCTTTGCTCTCCGCTGGCTTCAGCTGATGCCACAATGAACTGAATCCTTAAAAACTGCCATGACACATTAAAAACTTTTCTCTGAAAGCAGAGTGAAAAATAACACTCTCTTCTACAATGCTAAACCCAAATGCAGGCACTTTTAAAACTTCCTCTGTAACTTTCTGATCCAGATCTGAAAATTGGCTGTCAGATCAAGCCAACAAATCGCTGCTCTGCCCTTCCTCCCCTAATTCCGTGGCAGGATCAGCGTTCCTGCCAGAGCTGCACAAGGAACTGAATGAATAAACAGCCCTTTCCTTCAAACCCTGAACCTTTTCCTCCAAAGATAATCACACACTCTCTTGATTTAATAGCTGATTCCGGAGGAGATTAAAACTGGAAGGAATAGGCCACATATGAGGAGTTTTTATCTGTAGGTGGGAGAGATTTCCAAGGCAGCCACACAGTCTGAAAGGGTGGACAAAGTTTCCTCTGTCACCTGAAAAATGTGGCTCCTTATGGGAGGTCTGGCTCAAAATCCTGGGGATTTCAAGCCTTGCTGGGGCAGTGTGTGACATTCTGGGGCAGTGTGTGACATCCTGCCAGCCTCAAAGCACCTTGCCAAGGGTCATCCTCGGACAGGGGTGTTATTCACATTCATTCTTCATTTCTTATTGAGGAAAAAATCCCAGTTTCAGGATTCCTGACCCCTGACTGGTGAATGAAGTGTGAGTGGAAGCAGTGCTGTGTCAGTGGCACTGCGGCTGGGTACCCTGACACCTCCCTGATCCTCTTGTTGGGTCAAACAGGTTCTGCAGCTCTTTGAAACTCCAAATCCCCACAAATAAATCCTCCTAAAGAGACCAAATATGCCTAAGCTGCCTCTCCAAGTGCCAGTTCCAAGCTCTGAGCTGTAATACTGCAAAGACAAACTGTGCACCCATTAACACCACATCAATATCATTTAAAACCCCATTCTGAGGAGGGCCTGGCAGCCCTCTTAATGCATTTCATTTCCCTGTGTCTCTGAGTGGACATAAATAATTGTGCAGTGCTGGCCCTTCCCACTCCATCCTCTCCAGCCAGACGGATTATCCCTGGTTCCTTCCCTAGATTTGGCTTCGGGATGCAAACACCATTTACGGCCACTGATTGTTCAAGAAGCCAAGTGCATAATGTACCATAAAATGAGATTTAATACTCAGTGGGAGACCCAAACAGCTCTGTTTTGTCACAGCAGCCCCTGTTCCCACACTTCAGTGATCCCCAGCTCTTGGGGTTTCCCAGTGGGTTCAGGAGAACCTGGAGTGGGGAGAACACTGATCCAGCATAGGCTTAATGATTGTGCTTTCTGCTGTGGTTTTTGCCACTTTGTCTTCAGGTTTTCGCCTTGCAAGGGCTGCCCTTGATCCGAATCCTAGTTCAGTCTGGCAGGAACTCTGCAGATGAAGGAAAGTTCCACAAATAAGGACGGCAGGCTTAGCTCTGGAATGCTGCTCCCACAAAGCAAAGCTGAAGGATCAGTATAATCCTCCCCAAGCTGGGAAATCAGCAAAGCTGAGCCTGGGGAACAGACTGCAAGCAAGGGAGAGGAATATCTATCATGAATTAATCACAATAGGGCATCTTTCCTCAGACTCCTATAAAACTCCAGCATGATAATTTAGTGGTGAGAATATCCTCTAATGAGCTTCGAGGAAACTGCAGTCGTCTTAATGGGCTTCTTAATGAAGAATCATTTAGGATTTTATTAACACTGAGGAAAAACACATGGTGTTTGGTAGCTGTTTGGAGCTGGGTGAACATGAATAATGGCTTCACATGCTCAAACACAAGCGCTCTAATGGGCCCCTCTTTGGTGCTTGAAGGATATCACAGTTTGGGTCTTTGGGAAGTGTATCCAGAAAGGAGATTTTATTTTGGGTCCTAAAACAGAATTTCCAGCACATCCAGCTCTGTGGCAAGTGCCATTGGTGCCATATGGTTCCCAGATGTTCTCACAAGGGGAGAGAGTTTGGAGATCCAGGGGAAACCAGCAGTGGGTCTCAGCTTTGGATCTCATCCCACGTTTGCTCCAGGTTCATCCAAAGAGCAGTGTTTGCCAAGTGATTCCAGTTTTTCATTTTGCTCCTACCTGTTATCTCATATTTTAATCCTCAAGTCCTGACACAAACCTCAAGCAAGATCCTGATGCACCAGTTGAGAGGGACCAGGAGAGCTGGGAGAGGAGCAGTTGTCATTTCCTATCACGATTCACCCAGTTAATGGGCAATTTGTTCTGTGGGCATCACAAGCTGAATATCAGCAGTTGGAGTTAATAAAGCCAAGAGTTTCATGCTCTGCAGCCATGTGGGATTTGTTCAGTGCAGAAAGGCCGAGCTTGCCTGTAGATCCCAGTTTCAAATGCCAGGAGCTCATGGGAAATTTGTCTTTCTAGTTCTGAGAATGGCTTCAGATAAAGATAATTACATCAAGGGCATCGTGATCAGGCAATTATACAAGCAGGGATACTGCAAGAAGAAAAAGAGGTGCTAAGACAGGGAGTAAAGAGGTTATTTTTTCTTTCCCTTGGTCTAGATTTGCTGCAGGACTTTTCTCCCAGCTTTCTCTGACCACATCCCTCCATCCCTGTTCCCTGTGGAAGCACCAGGCCTCTTCCAGCCTCTGCACCTCCATCAGGATAGCTGCTGATGGATCTCTCCCTGGTCTGAGAAAGGCTTTCCCTAGTTTTAAGCTTCCTAAAGGACATCTAAATCTGTCCCTAAGAGACCAGCAGTTGGGAAAGACAGAAATAACCATGAAATTACTGCCTTAATCTATCTGCTGCTCACTGTGCAATCCGAAGTTACCACACAATTATGGAGTTAATTAAATGGGTGTCTGTGTCCTTAAACATAAAACACTACCAGGAGGTACCTGCTGCATGTGTTGGGTTTCAGAGAAATAAAGAATGCAAAAGAAGGGAGAATGGAAATATGTTGGATTAAGATAAAGGAAGGAAAGCATGTTCATTTTCCTTCCTGATGCTCCACTTTGATAGAAGCCAGGAGTTGAACCCTTGTTTAAACAAGATCTTGTTTTTCCAAGACTTGTGCCTCTGTGCAGTAGAAGCAGCAAGGGAGGGGTTTTTGCCAAATTCAATAGAATCAGTCAATAGTATTTCATTAACACAGAGGCAGTATCACAAGCTTTTAAGTGTGGACACAGTACTCACAATTTATTTTCAGGCTGGATTTATTCTCCCAGTACAGCTGGCAGTAAAATAAATGGAAATATTACCATTATAATTAATCTCTAACCTTGAAATTCTAGTAATGACTGAAAAAAAGAAGAGGAAGCTATCTTTGAGGAGGAATGTTCTGGGGAGGTATTATATGCAGGTGGATTTATTCCACATTCAATTAAAACACTCACACTTCTGCTACTCCATCAGCTTTGATTTGCCAACATCTTTCTCTGCTTTTACTGCAAGCAGAAATTAGGTTCTTCTGTTTCTAATGGAGTCAGCACCAGATTAAAAGAGTATTTACCCAAATAGTCCACGAGTGCTTTGAGCTTTGTTTGAATGGCTCCTAATTCACACCAATTTGAGGACAGCATTCCCTGCGGCTTGTTTGGATTGTGCAATATATATAACCTATAATATATGCCTAAAACTCGCAGGTTCCTGCCACAGAGGAGCTGTGGATCTTGCATGGCTGAGTTACCACCCCTTTTGTCTGCTTCAAACACCATCCTCCCCTTCCCTGGCTTCCCCTGGACAAATTAACAATCACCATTCAGCAAAAGGAGATTTTTTCCAGCCACAGATGATCCACCTACTGCTCTACAGCCTGTGTCTACTGCACAGAGAGGCTGAGATTGGCATAGATTAAAGAACTGAGAATAAAAGAATATCGAATCTTCTGTAAAAATAAGGTAAAAAAAAAAAAATCAGCTGTCCGAGGCACATGGTAAGGTTTGGATCATGCTCTGTATTGGAAAGGGAACTTAGAGCCTCGAGGGTGATAGAGACAGTTTTTAAATTAGGAAAGCAGGCATTATTTAAACTTCCACCCTCCCTACTGCTAATTAATCTGGATTCACTGGTGCGCTGAGATTCACTGTGGATGTTTCTCTCTGATGGTTCCTGCTTTGGCTTCCAAGGGATGTTCCCCCATCCATGGGGAGTGAGAACTTGATTCATTTCTGGCTTGCTTCCCTGCTGTCATGCCCAAGCGATGGACAACGCCTCTGGATGCCAGTGTAGGATAACAACACTAACTCTGGATCCAGCAAACACACCAAACTTCAGAAAACACTGCCAAAGAAACCCTGAGGAAGGGAAAGTGAAGAAAATATAAACGATTAGAAATAGATAAGAGACAAAGAGCCTAAACATGCCCAGGGAGAGAGGAAGTGAAAGTAGGAAAGCAGCGTTCAGTGGGTTTAAATCAGCTCCCTGATTATCCCAGATTGGCAGCAGTTGATGAGCTGCCTCCCTGGGTGCTGCTGGGAGGAGCTCAGCCCTAACACTCCTCGGGCTGAGTCCTGAAAACGTTTACCAGGGTTAAAATTATGGATCCTGTGTTGATCTCTCTTTGTACCCCATCTTCAGACACAGCAAAGGAGGCAGGGACAGAATTTGGAAAGGACCAGGTGATTTTTGGCCCCTTAGCTGCCGTCAGGTTTGCAAACCTCTGTGTGCTGTGCATTTAAGTTTCCTTAAAGCACGTTCCTTAGACATGGACAGGCTCTCCTATCCTACAAGGAAGAATTTATGGAAGTGGAGAAAGATGTTTTAAATTATTCAATATAAATGTAAATAGGAGAAAGGGTTCCTTTGAATAAATTGTGTTATTTATGCTGTGCCCTGGAAAAGTGGGCAGCAGGTTAGGATCTGCCTGCAAATCGAAGGCAGTATTTTTTCGTGGTAGTTGATGCAAATAACATAAATATGCTTTACATTCTAGAAGGAAGCTTATGAAATATTAAAGCCAAATTCCCAGGTTCCATCTCCTGTTGAAACGGAGTGCTCTTGAGGGAGGCTCGAGGATGGCACAGGGAGGTTGAGGGGTGTGCGCGAGAGAGAGAAAGCAAAGTGCGGAAAGGGATGGCTGGGAAGGCAGATGTTTGTACAGAGGGGGAGATGGCCGGAGGGAGGGATGGATGAAAGGAAAATGTGCAATGTTTGTGTCTCCCAGGAGAGCCTCCCCCTCTCCCAGGCCCCATGTGTGCGGCAGGGGGTGGATTCTCCCAAGGGACAACAACAAAAAAGGGAGCAGGGCATGGAAGTCCCTTGAATTATTCAGTGCCCATAAATTACCTCTCTTTGTCACTGCTTTGTCTGGAGGGCCTGTTTTCTTTCAGGGGAGAGATGAGGAGATGGGATGTGGCCATGAGCCCTGACAGTGAGCAGGTCCATGTCTCGTTCAGGCAGGAGAGAGAACCAAGAACACAACTTTTCAGATTTCACCACTTTTCCATAGCATGAAATTTATTTCTTCTCATCCGGAGAATTCGATTCACCACAAAAATAAAGTCAAAAAGTGAAGAGCAACTCTCTGGCAAAGGGTGGGAGAAACAGATGCTCTTGCTTCTCTCAGAGCTCTGCACACCTTTCACACCCTGCTTCCCTCTTCCTTCACACCATGAAGTCCCACAGCCCCGGGGATCTCCCACAACATTCCAGAGACTCCTTATCCCATGGAATGGAGGAGTTCAAGCAGCTCTTTTCCTACCCCCATGACCAGGAGCAGCTCTCCTGGCACAGAGGCCACAGGATGCTCCATGTCAGTGGTTGCTTGGAACAGAGCAAGCGCTGGGAAAGGAGCTTTTGGAGGGAGTGGGAAAGTGGGAGGGCTGGGACTGAGCAGTTCCTGGACCCAACTTTGCCTTTATCTAGGGCAGCACCCAGTGCCCACACACCAAGAAATCAATGTCAGCTCCAAGGCACTGCTTTTTGTTTTATATCTGTGATTGCTCCATCTCTATCAGGATTAAAAAATCCAGGCTCTGGGGTGACTGGAGAAGGAGAAGGATGGAACACAAGGAGTGAGGTTTCTGCAGCATCTGTTCGTGGCAGCAAAGGCACAGCCGTGGGTGCTGCACAAAACTTGGTCTCACTTTTGGTCCAAGACAGGCACAGACCTTCTGCCTTCTCCCGGCATTTAGAGCCTGTGCAAGCCCAGGAAAAAGACCACGGGTCAATTAAATCTGTGGCTGGTGACCAAGGGGGTGGCAGCTGTCAGGGCCTGCTGCAGGGACAGGAGGGTCATTACAGCTGGAGCAGGGAGCTGAAGTAATCCCTGCCCCGCTGCTGTTTGATTATCAGCCTGCACCACCCCCTGAGAGCAGCCCCATGAAAAATGCAGGAGTGTGGATGCGTGTGAGACTCAATAAACATCATTACTGCAGAGGGACAGGGGAAAGGGCTGTTTGTGCAGGGGGCCGGAGCAAAGCCACCAGCTGAGAGCCAGGGAGGAGGAAACCCAGAGTACAGGGAGAGGCTCTGGGAAACGGAAGCATCTCACTGCTTGTTCCTACAAGGAAGGGTTGAATGGGATAGGACAGGCACATGTCTCGGGGGAGAGACAGAGCTATAAACCAGGGTATGCAGAGACTTCTATACATAAGTGTGTGTGTGTGTATATATACATATTTATACATATTCTGTGAGTGAAATGCATATGACACAGGTCTCTGTCTGCAGTGACCCCAGACAGTGCAAGCTGGCTGTCCCCAAGGGGCTTGTGACACATGGGAGCTGGGGACAGAGATCAGCAGTGGCACTGCCCTGCAGCTGAGGCAGAAGGCCACACACACGCTTCTTTAGCATGCCTGCAGCAAACAACCCAGCTTCTATTTTGTCTGATTTATTTTCTTCCTTCCCTCTTGAGATAGGCAGCGTGACCACTTCAGATATTTCTGGGGCTAAATAAGGAATGCAGCAAGAGGCAAGCAAAATCAGGGCTGAAACATCTGCCTTCCTAGGCTGGGCAGGTCCAGGAAATCTGAAAAACTCCTTTGAAAGGCAGACAGGAGATCAGTTCCATCACTGCAGTAAGAGCAGGATGTCCCTTAGGAGGTCACTTTTCCCCAAGGAGATCTGATTCCCAAAGTTTATACATTTCTTAAATACTTTTTTTTTAAAATTTAATACACTCACCTATAGCCCTGCCAAGACCGCAGAGAGTAGGGAAAGGAAAAAGGACATTATTTAACTTCTCGTTAGGGAATGTGACAGCAAATAGGGACCTGCACTGAACATTTTTATAACACACAGTGCTCCTGCAGCATTTTAAGCAGCACCCCCCAAAAAAATACATCAGTGTGATCCCCTTGAATTGATGACTGATGGGTCATTGCAGGTGTCTGGAAGCTGAGTTTGTGTTTACCAAGAGGGCTGGAGATCCCAGCAATGCAATCATGTGCTCGAGTTCCGCAGGCAGTGGTGTATGACACGTGGCTGTAAACAGTAATGGATAGAGAAATATTAGTGTAGGGGATAACTGGCGGAGAAAACCCACAGGGTTGGCTCCAGGAAGGGCAGGACTCACCTGGAACCCTTTGCTACAACAGCACAGCGGGGCATGGGCTTTTTTAGGATTCTCTTGGCCCTCAAGCATTCAGTTTCCCCCTTATTCCTGCAGAACATCGCGTGGGTTTTTTGCCATCCTCCATCCTTGCAGCCACCTTCCCCTGCCACAAGCACGCTGGGTTAGTCTCAGTGAAACAAAACACCTGATAAAATCAGAAACCTCGAGGAAATTGAACTGGGAGCAGGAAAACCTCTCTTCCCACCCAGGATCTGCTGTGCCTGCCCCAGTGCCTGGCTGGATGCGAGGAGTGGATCACGAGGCTCCTGCTGCCAGCTGGATGCTGGTGCTGCCACCGGCTCAGCACCAATTATTTATGAAAGGAAATAGAAACAAAACTGCTTGACATTTGAAAAGGAATCATTACCACACACTCATGGCAAATCAGAGCTGGAGTGTTTTAAAGTTCCATGTCCCGGTGTTTAATTAGGGACGAGGCAGCTTCTGTTTAGCTCTCATGAAAAATTTAACCCCCGGATGCTTCGTCTGATTCCAGCCAAACTCTGCTTTGGGCCCATCCCTTTCCACTTCAGCAGTGGGCAGGGCTCATCCCCCTGCCCAGGAACATCAATCCCAGCTGGAAGCAGCCTCGGGACTGCTCAGAGGAGGTGTTTCAGCAGAGTTCCAGACCCCACAGGGATGGTTTGGTGTTGAGTCCATTAGGACAGGACCGGGGTGCAGTGTGTGGGAATGTCAGTGAAGCCATCAGAGCCTCTCCCCTTCTCTCTGTGCCAGGAAAACACTTTGTACACCAGCTCTGTGGTGTCACCATCCTCCCCAGGACAGGACCAGCTTTGGCTAAACCTGCCTTGATTTTTTTTTTCCTTGTTTTTACAAAGCACACCTCCATGAGTGGGACTGAAAAGACATTTTTCCTTTTCTTCCTCTCTCCTTGAAAGGCCTTCTTGGCTCACAGGGCAGCAGTTGGAGCCTGCTCCTCATTTTGGGGGCCTGCTCTCAGCTAGAGATGACACTGCTCACCTCCATCCCTTGCCTCTGAAACAGATGTAGCAGGTGTAGCACGAAGATAAATCGACTGAGCAGCACAAACTGCTCAGATAATGGGATCTGTGAAAGCT
The DNA here is from genome assembly GCA_013397565.1 of Ptilonorhynchus violaceus. Taxonomy (NCBI): domain Eukaryota; kingdom Metazoa; phylum Chordata; class Aves; order Passeriformes; family Ptilonorhynchidae; genus Ptilonorhynchus; species Ptilonorhynchus violaceus. The sequence goes on from VZRJ01001799.1 coordinate 905,150, forward strand.
TCCACAGCCAACCATCATTGTAGCTACAGCTGAATTTCCCTAATCTAGACAAGCCCCTGCTTCCCTGTCCTTCAAACAGCAGTTTCATTTGCATTAAAAAAAAAAAAAATTCTTCCAAGATGATGTGGATTGCACTTTTTTTCCCCCTCCCTCCATGCTTTACAAGATATAAACATTGATTCTTCTGTTTAAACGGAGACTGTGGGTAGGGATTCCTGGGAAATTGAGAAGCAGGCCATTTTTCAGATAAATGATTTATACAGAAGATGCTATGGATGACCTGATGCTGACCTGTTTGAATTAATTCCAGCATTTGAGCTTCCATTTCTATTAAAACTCCATTTACCAGGAAAGTGAAAAGGTAATTATCGTCCCCAGCTTTAAATCACTCCACTGCTGAATTATTAAAGGGAAGAATTAAAAATAATCAGGCTTTTTCATTATACTTCATAGAGAGGAAATTAAAGGTGTAAGAATGTATTTTTTGCTCGAATTTAGGTATTCATTTCTGAGATTTATGTAGAAATAGAAATTATTCTCTCTGCATGCCCAGCTCATTCTCTTTATGAAGACACACAGACACACACATGGAGGAAAGGCAAAAAGTAAAAGCCCTCTTGTAAAATTAAGAAAAAAAAGAATAGAAGGAAGAAGGGATTTAACATGAAAAAGTATAGGAGAGTGTTTTGCATTTTAATACCCTTTTTTCTGCACAATTACACCTCTGAGTGATCCAGCAGAGGGAGATTAAGCTGCTACTAATTTCAGATATACAGTTGTAAAATGCTAGGTTAGTTCTTATCAGGAGATGTAAGAAAATCCAACATTGTCAGGCAGCAGGAGAGAGCTGATTGCTTCTGATGTCTGCAAACTCACGGGAGAAGAGCTGCAACAGGGGCTATCACTGGATCAGAGCATCCTAGGAATGTGCCTTGCATTCCCAGGGAAAGGGACTCACAACTTTGCACAAACCCACAGAATTCTCCTCACTTCATGAATCCCAGCCGAGCAGGCAACAATCTGTGCACTTTGGAGGGTGAAAATAGGACGGAAATGCTTGAACAGGTGAGGCGAATCAAGGGTGATGAGTTTTCAATCCTGTGCAAAAAGGCCGTTGTTGGCCCAAAGGCACCTCTGGCTGCCAGTGGGCTTAGAGCTAGAGTTAAGGTTAGGCTCAGAGGTAGGACTGATGGACACAGAGATCCTACAGCCCCAATACCACTGCGGCTGGAAAGGGCCTCCCAAAGCTCTCTCAAAAAAGCCTTAACATTCTACTGCTAACATCAACATGCTGCTCCCGCAACATTCTGACTTGGAAACCACCCTGTAGACATTGGGCATAGTACTCAAACTAATTTTAGGGTTAGGGTTAAGGTTGAGAGAACCCGAGGGCCTGAAGAGCCAGTAACACTGGGGCTGCAAAG
>VZRJ01001801.1:0-22284 GCA_013397565.1 Ptilonorhynchus violaceus
CTATCCCTGACTGCCACAAGTTCCCCAGAGCTGTAGATGAGCAGGGCTAAAATTACATGAATGGTAATTTGAATGGAACAGGAAGGGTAGACATACTAGACCATGTTCCGAATTTCTGCTGTAAATAGCAAACAGCTCTCAGAATTGCACATCTTTATATGAACTCTATTCCTATAAAAATGACTTCACTTAGTTCTAATTTCACTTAAGTGGGTAAACCAACATAACTTATCAGAAATTCATGACCTCATCTTATGCTTAAAAAAACGCATCTACATACTAGAGTAACCTTGACATTCACTCTCTGACTTTGCTTTCCTAAACCTCAGTATGAGGCAGGTTTATGAGCTGCAGATTGAGAGTTTCCCAGTACTTTCAAAAGAATATGCTCTCTTGTTCCATTCACGTGAATTTGAGGTTTTGATTGTTTATTCTCAGTACTCGTCTTGTTCTGCACATTTTCACAAGTGTCCTCAGCTTACTCTAAATGAATTTTAATTTTCCACACACCATTGTCAACTTCTGACCTTGACTGTAGCAAGCCAAACAGTCTCTATTCAAGGCCAAAGCAACACAGCAGGTGAATGATGAGTAGAAAGTGTTCTGCAAAGCATACACAGAGCGAACACCATTCTGACTGTAAACTTTTTTCTGGACCTACAAGAGCCCACCTGGAAAAGCTGAAAATGGCATGTCCCATTGGCTTTTATTCAGTCAAGACCAGAAGCTCCTTGAGAAGCGGATGACAAAATCTTCAATCTGGTACTTTAGAAGGTATCTGCTTCTTTTTGATACTGTACTTGAACACATGTATCCATGCCACTCTTTAAGACTTGAGCATGGATTCTGAAAATTGAGAATTTTCTTGGAACACAAATATTTTGAAGCTTGAAAATCACTTGTAGCACCTTCATGCTTTGATCCTGTCTCTCATTTCCTTGTCTGTTTCTGAGAAGCTGGTGTAAGTCCCTTCATTCTCAAACCACACTCACAGTATCAGAGCAGAAGGTCACACAACTCAGACACAGCAAGACAGACTAGTAAGTAATCTCCTTCTCTAATGGACAACAAGGATCTCATCACTCCATCTGCACTTACCACACATAGCATCCTTATTGATGTTGCTTTATTCTTTCATGAAAAAAAATTAGTGGAATGTGAAACAGGCAAAGACAGCAAAATCAAAATTATAAGTCAAAAATCAGTGACACTGAAGCCCAAATCTGCTTACACTTTTGCCATGGAGTTTGTCTGGATTTACACCATATAATCAAGGTCAGTGTCCAGACAAAAAAGACAATGACCAGGAAAAGAACCAGCACCAGCACAAGTATAGTTGTTTTTTGTACACAGATGAAGTGTGAAATTCTCAGATGAAATTCTCTGATCTAATGAAATTGTCATTATAACAGTATCTTGGAAGCAAGGAGAAGGATAAATGAGATCTCCAGCTGCAAGCTCCTTTGCTTTGGGACTTTAACTGCACCTGTTTATATTTGCTCAAAGGCAAGTACTTCTAGAAGTATGATGTCATGCTGTACCTGCCAGCGAGCATTACACTTACGAGTCTTGTCAAATAAATCTTGTCCAGGTCAAGAAGACCCTGTACATATAAACTGCTGGCTTTCAATGGCATTCCTCACTGTAGTCTAAGAATAATTTATTTTATATAGAATTCCCATAATCAGGAATTTGCACTTTCTTAAAATGAAACCTGAAAGTAGGTCTAGGATGCTTTGTTTTACAAATAAGTTGTGAAATAGGTTTCTGTCTCCTTGAGTTAGTGTATATTATTGTGAATAAAAAGTTCTTTGGGAAATGAGTAGAGAATCTTAACATGGAAACTCAGCTCAATTCAGGTGAGCACTCACACTGCTGTAACGGGAATTGGCAAAAACACTGGACAAATTGTAAGGCATTCAGTGGCAAACACGTGTTTGCATGATTAACTGGCAAGTGCCGCTAAAAAAATACATTGCTTAGTTCATTTGCACAGGAACTTTCTGCTTTCTGAGAATAACCTTCTGCTTTGCCTTCTTTCTGTCTATAGCTGGAAAGCCAAACCTTTTTTTCCAAACACTGCTACCATTAAGCAGTGCAGAGAAAGTGGGATTCAGAGCAGCCAACAATTGAACAGATGGATTTCATCTCTAAATACTGCAAGAGAAGCTATTTGCTGCAAGAACATGTTGACTCAGTGGGCAAGTGGACACAACCAGCACCAGCAGAAGCTTACAAGTGCTTGTCAGAGTTAGCTTTGAAGTAGAGTTTTATGTCTACAGACAAGACTGGGCATAAATTAAAATGTAATAACTGTCGTTTTCAGGTTTTTGAAGAGGTTAAAGTGTACCGGTATTACATGCAAATCCAGGTGTTTGAGCATTATAAAGTACAATGAGATTAATTCTTTTTCAGGTTTAATCTTTTAAGATTCTTTTCTTTATCCATCCTTTTCTTCATGGATATTCTTACTAAATTCATAATGACAATATTGGTGCTGTTAAAGACTGTGGTAGAAACAGGTAGAAACAAATGGGAATAGATGGAAAATATCCATCCAACCATGGACACAGCTGTCCCAGGGTTGGACACGTCCTCTTTGGCCATTTGGAAGAAATGCTGCTGTCCTGCTATATTCAGCCAGTAAGCATCTCCACGGAGTAATTCGTCAGACAATATGTGTTTTCGGGAAAGCAATGGAGGTGGATGCTTTTAAAAATGAAATGCCTAGATGGATACTCTAATCCTCCCTAAACCACTAAGGCGTTAGTGGCTGCAAGTTACTGGCTGCTAGTTCTGTTCCTAGATACCCATTGTCTAACGTAAATCTTACAAAAGAATCATATACCTGGTTTCTTCACTTTCGTGAAGGCACTGAGCAGAACACAGGAGGCCTTCAGCTGTGTTATGCCACATTAATCTATTAAAAGATTTATGAACAAGAAGAGTAAAGCAGTCAGACATGGCTCAAGGAAAAAAAATCAATAGTTTTTTTTGGTTTTGTGGTTCTTCTCTTTCTGCTGTCTGAATTTACACAGCTGATCAACAGCTCTGAAGCAATTCACATTTTCTGTAGTGTGCTCATCTGATATTGGCCAGTCAAACCTAGCTTGTAGCTCATACTCCATCCCTTGACTTCACAGGGTATAAGTTATTAATTTGCTACCCCCTGTTGCAGATGAAAAGCCAGAATTATACATCCAAAAGGAAGCTTGATTTTAGTTTTAGTACTGCAATCCCAAGACAAGGCAAATGTCTCTCTGCTATCTCCCCATGAATGGTTTACAGTTCTTTCTTTGCAGTGCAGTTCTTTCTCTGCTTATCTCTACTGAAGTATCTCTACTTAAAAAGAAGATACTTAAAAAGTGTCTTCTTTTTAATTTCCTCCTCCAGCTCTCCACTGTCAATTGCATGTCAGACTTTTCAGTACAAGATTATGAATTCTTGACTTGCCCTCCTGTCTCGTTGTTTTTGAAACTGTGCAGTGAGCAGGAGATGCTTCAGCTACTATTAATGAACATTCAGTCTTGGTCTAAATGCCAGCAAAGTGAACAAGGGAAGAGAACAATAAGCCAAAACACCCAGAGACAATAAAGTAAAAAGTAGGCTGTCACATTTAGATCTTTGTTACATTCTGCTCTTCATCAAGACCTTTGACTCAGGCTTCTATGGCAGGGTAGAGGATGAGTCTAGCATTATTTTCATAGCACTGATGAATAAACTCATTCAAGATGAGGAAAGCAAATATTATGATGCCTGGCACTGGATCCCTATAGCTTTGATGTTCTCTGAAGTTTCGTGCTGCTTCAAAGCAGAAGGAGCAGTGACTTGCGCTGTTGAGGTTACAAAGGCCTGTCAACAAGGGCGTAGCTCACATACTGTTAAGGTCCTGAGAGGCACTGCCATCTGGCACTGTCATCTGGCACCCAAGATTCTGCTTCATTTGTTCTCATATTTTCTCTAATAAAAAAGCACTATTGACACTTCTGGGATCTTGTTCACCTAGGGACCACAAAGTACTTTGCAAAAGATCAAGGCATTCAAGACATACAGTGATCCCACTAAATCCTCATTAGTTTCATTATTGTGGGCAATAGATTATTTTACATTGTTATTATATGCTGACAGCTAGCTAGGATAGACTAACTAGTAAAATACCATCTTCCAAGAAATTACAGAGTTGCTCACAGAACAGCCATCATGACACTTAACAGAGACATTGCTATTTTGCTCTCAGTGGAGCTCGCCATTGGCTGTCGTGCATTGGCTTCTCCTCAGTATTTTGTTGACTTCTTAGTTTATCAACGAACAATGAAGACTGTTTATCAAGCCATCTGTTAGAGGAGTCCTTGATTTGATCTGAAATGCATTTATGCAGCTAAAGACATTGTTTGGCACTGAGAAAATCTTTCTGAAATGACACAGTTTTAATCTCAGGTGAATATTATGCAAGTAGCATTTCAGTGACCAGCAGGCGAGCTGTTAAGATATTTGTCCTCGCTGTATAGATGAGTTTGGGTCCATGTAGCTATGAAAACAGAGGAAATAAAGATGGACTATTTGATGATGATGATGATAATCATAATAATAATAACAACATCAATGTTAATAATTACGCTGAAAAACAGTGCTTTTACATCTGAATCAAACAGCCAAAAATATTGAGCAAAGCTCTCAAGGCAGGTTGTTTAGAGAAATACATTTACCATTAATTGAAATAACACATATGCAATTTGTAGGAAAACAGTTAAATGTGAAAATCTTTCCTAACTCTACACAGTCACCTTTTGAATGAGTCAAACTGATTGATGACTCTTTGAAATCAGTGTAATAATAACAAAGTCAAACCTGACCTATGGAGTTTAATCTTAACTCTCAGCTTTAATCAGTGGAGACAAGAGATTAATGTATGCAAAAAATCTCAATGTCAGAACTGCTGACATGTATATCATACTGCTGCAACTGGCTCTGGAGACCTTGTCTGAGCCCCTCAGTGCAACGCATTATGTAAAAACATCTATCTTACTGTAGAGTTAACAGTCAAAATCAAGGAATAAATAATGGAGAGAGAAAGAACACATTTCTGAACTCCCAATCTTCTTCATAGCCACTACATAGTATTGTCTTCTTTGTGGGTTGTGGTGTGGTTAGAACAGATTTATTGGCAGATAGAAAATCTGGTAACAGGTCATCATCAGTCTGAACAGCACTACAGGAAAAGCCAGAATGTTGGCTGAAAAAAGAAGCATATACTTGGTCCTCAGCTTCCATTTATGAAATTATCTCTGACACAGCTTGCCAGAAATAATTGCGTCTAATAAACTGAGAGAAAGCACAATGGAAAATTGTGTTTCAAGACAGAAAGATAGAGCTTACTAAAGGAAATGGGTTTCAAGTTTTAAGGTGTATAGGTTACTCTTTCTCCATTATATTCTATGGAGCTTCTTTTACAAATATTCAAAAATTAATTTGCTTCAAACATTATGACACTTTAAAAATCTTGGTTCTGTTTGTCTGCCTTGTAGTTTTAAGTTTTAAATGTTTTCTCTTTCTTCAATTAGGGTCGGTACTTTTGCATTCGAAACGAAGGTATTCGCTCCAGAAAGTTCTTTCTCAGCACCTACAGGTACCACGTACCAATTTGAAGGGGGGTATGTGTCGTGTGTATGTGTTCCGTCCCAGGAGCAGTAGTCTCTTGTCTTTCCTTGAAACACAGATAGCCTTAACTTCATCTTTTTCTCCTCTCTGGTGGGATGAAACAAAAACTGTAAGCTGGGTCTATCTAGCAGCAGAAATAACTTATGCCACAGAGAAAACACAAAGCAGCTAAAGATCTGTAGGAGAAAAATCCCAGTGGCCACATCAAGTTCTCACAGCAGCATCTGGGGGAGTATTTAAAGATGTTAGTACATCCTTGCCTGTTCTTAAACTTCTCCCTGAACACTGTGTTTTGGCTTATCTTGAAAACATAAACCTAGGGTCTGACCCAATATGTCTCTTCGCATGTTTTTATAGAATAGGGCAGGGAGGAGAGAAATGCTGTGGTCCATCTTTGAAAAAGGGCAGACCCATCACTGCTTTAAAATACCCACTTCTTGACCCACTTGCACATATTGGTGTATCCATACAGGGGTACAGAATCTGCTTTCTCCTGCTTTAATGCCTTGGAGGCATGTCTCTTTTCTGTAGCACTCTAATCTGTTTACATGCTTTAGTCTGTAGCTCAGCAATGCCACCACTGCAGATAAGAAGAGTGCTTGGAAAGGAAAAGATTTTCTTCATTACTAACCCCATGCTAACTTGCCCAGAAAGCACTGCTCACTTAACTAAACACATGTAAAGGGAATCTATGTGCTGACTTGCAAAAGAATTGCAAAATACAGGAAAGAGAGGAAAGGCAACACCATTTTGCTGACTGGACAGAGAAGACAGAGCCATCAGTCCTGTCTGTGAGAGCTACACTATTATGCATTGCTACTGAGTGTTCGCAGTGCAGTAAAACTGTACGTACTGAACTGCTCTTTAAGTCCTGTTATGATAAGCAGCATTGTTTTTAGGTAAAATAATGGCAACTGGCAGGAAGCAGGAGTTCTGATGAAGAGTTCAGTGTTACTGCAATAGGGAACTTCCAAAGACAAATTCCCTCCTCTGAGAAGAGAGGCTTAACTGTTTTTTTTCACTGATACTCCATTTGTCCCAAGAGGTATCAACACTACTCATGTATTCTGAGATTATTTGATAGGCCATTCCAACTAAAAAACAACCATTGGGCCTAGAAGCCTGAGGTTAGAGCTCAGGCCTCTTGGCTGGTCTTCAAAGCACCGGGTCAACAGTGTACCGAGTAGACAGTTAACATTACACGTGTGCCTGAAGTGCATCGTCATTCAACCAAGCATTCAAGTACATGCTTGAAATCAACTGTCTGTGTAAAGTGCTTTGCTAGATCACAGCCTTCCATCTATCAAGATCTGAGACTGAGTTCTCCTACTAAGACACCAGGCAGGTCTCCAGGAAAGTATAGTGGAAAGACCTTCTTCTATAGTTTTTAAATTACACATTACATAAAGTCACAGCTTGTGGAGAGCAAAAAACCCAAAAACTTGTGGGTACCAGTTTTTGACAATGAAAACCTCTGAGAAGTCATCAAAAGTTCTGAAACACGGTCTTCAAAAGCCCATCAGTCAAACAAACCAAATCTTGTGTCACTCTCTTCTAAACTGAAAAGTCTCCTATCCTGCAAGAGCAGACATAATATTGGCATATTAAAATTTTGTCATGAAAAACTATTTTTAATACAGTAGTTAGCAACATTTCTGCTGACATCCAAATGCTGGATGCTAAAAATACTTTCTGTCTTTATTCCAGAGCAGAATTTTGTATGCATAAAGAAACAAGTGCTGTCTTCTTCAAACACAGAACAGGTCTGATTTCTAAGGCTAGACAGTGAAAAAAAGCAGAATCCTAAGGCTGTGAGCTTACTCTTTTGTACTAAATTAGATACACAGTTACTGCAGTTGTGTGGCAAATCAGGTCTTTGAATGTACAAAATGTCAAGATGGCCATGTCACTGCAAATTCCAAATAACGGCAAATAATATAAATAATATAATAATAATAATAAAATATAATAATAATAATAATATAATAATAATATAAAAAATATTTTTACAAACTGTGTATATACATTTGTCACAGTGTTGTAAGGTATCCTTCCATCTTTACGAAAAAAAAGTATCATAACATTTGAATGGTGAAATGAGACTTTAAGTATTTTCTCATGTTAAGCAACAATGCTTATAAAAGGTACTTATTCCCATAGCCAGCAGAAGTGGAACAATTGACTCCTCCAGTATTTCGGTCAAATTCTCTTCAACAGCTTCCATATATGTCACAGCCAAAAATAAACCCTGCTTCCACTTCAAATGCACAGGGAGATGCTGTTCCTGATTCCTAATGACAGGAATAATCACAGTATGAATTGAAGCACAAAGATTCTTTCCTGTCTCAATGGACAGAAAAGCAAACTTACTATATGACTGTAAGGTTTCCTGTACTCTCAGGTTTTCTTTCTCCCTTCCTCCCTTCCTCCCTTCCTCCCTTCCTCCCTTCCTCCCTTCCTCCCTCCAGTAACCAGAGTGATGGCTAGGAATATAACACAGAAGTTTTGCCTTTGGCTCCTTGATCAGACCAAGCAGAAGTCTGAGTACAGGGGCACAATGCAAGCATCAGGCTATTGAAGCCAAGAAAAGCTGGTGTCTGATGTGACTGGAGTTTGGATTTCATCTTTTGCTATGCATGTTTCAAATTTGAGGGAGAGAAAATGTTGAGCTTTGCTTGTGAATTTTCTTAATATATGTCAAAGATGACACTTTCATGAACCATAAGATCATTTAAGTTGAAAAAGACCCTTAGGATCACAAAGTCCAACCATAAACAAGTCCACTGCTAAACCCTGGGGTCCCTAAGCACCCCATTCTAAATGTCCATTTAAATATCTCCAGGGGTGGTAACACAAGCACAATCCTGGGCCATCTCTCCCCACGCTTCATAACCCTTTCTGTAAAGAAAATTTTCTTAATATCAGATCTAAACATCCCCTGGTGCAACTTACTATGATTTTCTTTATCATATTCCTTGTTACTTGTGACTGGTTACCAGCTGGATTTAATTCCATTCACCACCATGGCTTGGCCATCCAGTCAGTTTTCAACCCAGGAAAGAGTGCGTCTGTCCAAGCCATGAGGAGCCAGCTTCTCTAGAAGAATTCAGACAGTGTCAAAGGCTTTACTAAGACTAGGTGAACAACATCCACATTCTCTTCTCCACTAAGTGGGTCACCCTGTTGCAGAAGGAGATCAGGTTGGTCAAGCAGGACCCACCCTTCCTAAGCCTCTGCTGGCTGGGCCTCAGCACCTGCTTGTTCTGTACATGTCACATGATGGCACACAAGATGATTGCCATCTTCAGATGAGTGCTGTCACTGCTCCATAATCATCCCTGGCACTAAGGTGAGGCTGACAGGCCAGAAGTTCCCCAGATTCTCCTTCCTGCCCTTCCTGTAGATGAGCATCACATTGGCTAACTTCCAGTTGCCTGGAACCTCCCAGGTTAGCCAGAACTTCTGGTAAATTATTGAAAGTGGCTTAGTGAGCACTTCCCCGAGAGAAGTGATCTTACTATTAAAGACTGCAGCAATGAAGGCATTAAGTACCTCAGTATTATACTTTCACATATAAAAAATCCCCTTTCTTTTTGCTATGACAAATGACAAAAAACTCAGAGAAGAATGGTAACAACGCATTTGAGTACAAAGACCCAAAGGACGCAGGAAGCAAATATAAAATTACTTGAATCCCCACAGCAAATCATTTTCCTTCAGAGCTTTCAATATTCCTACGGGAAAGCTGATGAAAGTTAAGAGCATTGAATTTTGCATGCAGAATAATTTTCAGTGGGCTCAAGGAATCAGGTTTCAAATCTGAAGATACCGAGATCTGGGAACATGGATTATTAAGCCTGTGTAATAAAAAAAATGGAGGTAATAACCATAACTTTTTGTTGCAGTTGAATTCCCTTCCAGGTCCAAAGATTTTGTTTCAACGTCTTGAAATCTCACTCACCTCTGTGAACACTTGAAAAGAGTTTTCATACTAGCAACCTCTCCTCAAATGCTGCTACTAATTTGATGTCTGCATATTTGGAAAAAAATTGCAAGGGGAGACAGACATTCCTTCATAGATCCATATACTCGAATGTTATATAGATCCATATATTGGAATGTTATGCTTCCTTGTGGACAAGCAGAAACTTCAGTGAATGGGTGAATTGTATTCCTTCCTCTTTCATTCTATTGGGAGAATTATGCAAGACTCTCTCTCCAAAGTATATAGGACAAGAAAATACGCCAATTACAGGATTAAAGAAAGTGACAGGAGTGGTTTTTCCTCTATGCTGCACGAAAGCCCTAGTGCAGAGAAGTTATTTACCCTGTCCTTCAGACATTTCAGTATTTCCAGATCTACCAGGACAGGAAACAGCAGTCTTATTCCACATACCTTGTTCTCTCCATTTGCACCAACCTGTGCTATGGTTGAGCACAGAAGATACAGCAATTTGAATGTTAATTTATCAAACTAGAAACTGATTTGATCTGGAGCTGCTTCATGTTCTGCAGTTTTCTAAGTTTAAATTCTCTGTGTAAAATCACAGTCCTGTTAAGATATTCCCCGGACATCCTTCATTTTTCAGAAGGGTGCTTTGAATAAAAAACATTGTTCAAATGTCCTTTCTGGTTTTTTGCAGCCTAAAGATTCAAACCAACCTAAACCACTTTGACACAAAAAGGTTAACGTTAAAAAAGTTCTCCAAACCTGAATTTTCCATATGCTTTATCTTAGCTCAAAAAATATATCCCTTATGATCCTTTGTAGTAGGTATATATGATGCACTCTGAGCTTAGATTTCCACTAGTGTAAACCAAAAGCCCTATATGACATCTTGGAGGCAGATTCCTATTGATAAAAAGTGCAACTATTATACAGCAAATACAAAAGTCCCCTGGAATCAGGTTTGAACCTCTGTTAAGACTGGCAAACCAAAGTCTGAAAGATTGCATTAACAGGAGTACGTGTCAAATTTGCCAATGTCTTGAATCCAGCACAAATGCAAGTGATCCATCAAGTGCAGGACAGATCACGTCCCTGAGAGGGAGTCCTGCTTATTCCTTCACAAAGCTCCCTCTATCAGGACTTAGAAACTAATTTACAGGAATGGAGCTTAAGAAGTTTGTAAGCATTGGGAAAAAAAAAAAAAAATCCTGCATGGTTTAACAACGCAGATTCTGCCACCTACTGACGACGAAAACGAACCTGCAGTTTACGAACAGGCTGAGAAAGACCTGGCTCACACAGCTGCCGGTGGATGGGCACTGCCGTAACGCCACTGGCACCCGTGGTTCGCCCAGGGACTCTGCCTGCTTATGCTCAGAGCATAAAAGAGGATGAGTGGGTGCAGCGCAGCAGTGCATGAGAAGGATGACCAAGCCAGTATGTATAAAACCAGTTCATTCATCAGCACACATTGCAACTGCTGCTGCCTCTGGATCTTGTCTTCAGGGAGCTCAGCAAGTAGATTCAGCTACTGGCTGCACAGAAGCACAATTGGGAAGAGGGGAAGGCAAGCAGGCACTGATGTTCTTCCACAGTCCTTTGGCTTACAAGACAGCAATCAGCACCGCATCTTTAAAGTGTTTCAGCCACGAGTGATTCAATGCAATTTCCTAAAATGTCAAATGGCTCTGAACTGTGCCATACACGAAAAGCACATCATCTGCATCCAGTGAAAATGTATGTGCTCTTCTCTGCCCAAGATCTTCTCACCTTATTTTCATTGTCCTGTGTCTTGTGCACAGGTTCGAGGAGGAGACAAGCATTTAGGGTAAAAGTTGCTGTGCCTTCTGTTACGAAGGGAAACAGCAAATTTTGTGGTGTTCAGAAATGTGATTTCAGAGCAAAATCATATAAGGTAAAACAATTAGCTAGATACCTGACCTAGAAGCATTCCTAAACTAGATAGGTATAAACTCATTGCTACCTGTTGTATTTCTCAGTGCTTACCTACAGCAAAATTGCTCTTCAAACTTTTGTAAAAGGGGTTGCAAACCCATAGAAAGCTACAGTTGGAATAAGAAAGAGGGAAAAAGCTAAGCTGCTTAAAGGATGAATTACTAATTAATAAGGTCTGCAATTAATCATTAAAGCCTTATCAAGGGCAGAGCTGCAATAGAATCCAGGCTTGCCATATCCATCTTCCTTGTTCTAATGACTTGAAAAGCCTCTGTCCCTGACACAGACAGTCAACTTGACATTCACTGTGCATCAGCACCACAGTTAAAGCATTTGTAGTTCCTCACATGTCATAAGAGTCACCAGGCCACAACTCAGGACTGGGTACAACTTTCCTACACCACAGCAGTGAGGCACTCTGGAACAGACAGACACACATGGTGACAATACAAAGCAACTATAACCCTAATAAAATGATAGGGTTATATGATTATAGGTTATATAATATATAATGATTGATATTTCATGCCCACCTAGAAATTCACAGGGAGGAACAACTGCTGCAAGAGATATTCAGTGAGATATAGGAAAAGAAAACACAAGAACAGCAGGAGCCAGTATCCTCTCTATTTAGAGTTACGATAGCTCATCCACCTCTCCTTTACCAATGCATTACACACACTGTTTGAAACCTGCTTAATGACTTCCATGATGACTTACAGAACAAATCCTCCTCACAACAGAATGGATCTGCACTATAAACCAAACATGGTTCCTCCTGCAAGCTCAGTAGTTGAGATGGAGATTATCTATTTCTCCAAGAAATTTCACAGGAAAATACAGTATGACCAATCCACTATGACAGAAGATTTATTCTAAAGAAGGAAGAAATCCAGTCAGCTCTCCTTTCTTAAGTTAGCCTACCCACCCGATAAAGGTAGATCCACTCATTAGAGAGGTGGAAGAAGTCCCCTCTTCCCTGTACCCTGCCACTAGTGCTAAGCAGCAGAATATGTCCTTTGGAGATATTATGGAATTGGTGTCTCTCATCAAAGAAAAGTTTTACAATAGGATGATATTTATTTTAGGAAAGCCTCTGAGGTTGACCCGTTTGGCAGATGTGATGAGATAACATCTGAAAAAGAGGGCAGGTCTCTCAATCATAACTGAAGCTCCTTGAGACTATTACTTTGATGCCTTAAGGATTAGCTTTTAGATTTTTCTAACCCTGCACTGCACTAAGGTGTAATTCTAAACTCCATATTATGTGCTTCACATTNCTCCCAATTTTAGGCATCAACTTTACCATCACTTTTATTGCAATTGAGTTCTCTCATTGTTTTAAGAAATATTTTGACTAAGCAGTTTCTCATTGAAAAACTTCAAGTTCTTTGAAACTGAAATTTCTTGGCAATGCAGAAATCTTTCCCTAAATCTGTCAGAAATTAATTTTGATATCTGAAGTACAATGTCTGATCTACACCAGAATCTGTCCTTGGTCATTAATCCAAGCGAACCAACTGTTCAAGGAGTGAGGCATCCATTTGAAAAACAAGTAAACAGCATTTGCACTACTTCCAACAGCATTTGCATTATCTCAGTAATTAGATGATTAATTAAAAAAGCAGGGGGGGTTATCTTTTTAAAAGAAAAAAAAAGGATTTCTTTTTTCCTGCTGCAGAACAAACAGGTCCTGAAATCTGTCTTTGTGGCATGGCACCGTTTTCCACTGTTGAGGAGGTTTTGTTATGCAAAGTCCAATGTCTAACATAAGTTGTCTGAGAACCTGTGTTTTCTCTATCTACTAGTAAATCTTCCTGCCTTTCACTGTTTTCGTTCATCTGCTGTTCCTGTTTTGCAAACACAGACTTGCCATACCCTCCAGCTCTCTCAAGTGCTCAGCACATTAGGAAGTAGTGAGGGAGGTGAGCATGTAGCAAGGAGCCTTGTTATGGCTTTTGTGAGGGAGGACCTCACCAACAAGGAGCTGAGAAGCAGAGTGGCAAGTTCTAGGATCAGGGACAGAAACAGAGATCAGGTTAGACAGAGCAGCTCCCAAGGGAGAGGAAGGACAGTCCCTCACCTCTGGCCTTCTCTGTGACAGTTCTTACTAGGGAAGGAGCTGACCTTGGGCTCAGACAGCTAAACTTAACTCAGCCAACTAAACTTATGGAATGAGGATGTGTGCTGGACCCTACCTACTGAAGATCTGAAGCAAGAAGGGAGAGCTTTCCTCATCTACCTCTAAAACAAGAGGTTTTCTGGTAATGAGCTATCGCAAGCATCCATGTCAATAGATTTGGTGGATACAACACCTCTCTAAAATGTACGATGTTCCCACAACCCTGTTAAAAACCACTTTTCCATATTTAATTTTTTTCCATCTTTCAGCTTGAAAACTGTCTCATGAAATCTTTGGAATTTCAAAGGAAAACACTTCTCACTCTTCTGCAACCCCTCCTACCAGAAATAGCTACAAAAGCATCCGTACCACACACTGCATCCTGCCCCAGGATTTTTCCAGTGTGCCATTAAAATTGATAAAGCTGCACTCTTGTACCCAGGGTCTGTCAGAGGCTGTATGGTGTATGCCTAGCCAGCTGCCTTGGTCAGGTTTCTGGAACTTAGTGAGATGACAGGGACAGTGACAGGACAAATAACAGAAACTACTTCAGTCAGTTATTAGCACTCTTCCCACATTCCTCCATCTCCTGAGCCTGTTGCCTGAATCCCTTCACCCCAGTGACTCAGTTCTGTGTCACTAATCACATGCTCATTAATCCTGCAGCCGAAGCTAAACACTTCTGCTTGTCTGCCAAAGCTGTGAAGATACCACAGCAAAAGAGCTATTTCTCAGTGTCACCTGCTCCAGAGTGATGTAGCTTCAAGTGAAACAACAACATGTTTGGCTTGTCAGACTATTATCTACAGGCAGACTGTTTCTGCTTTTGTTTTGGAAGTATTCTCCCACTTAACCAACATAACCAACTGTCAACAGAAGCATAAATAACAAAACACTAGTGCAGCTGACTAGAGCTGGAGTTAGAATGATGTCAGGTAGAGGCAAAGAGCAACAAGAACATTCTAGAATACTGTTGAATTAATATTTTTGGGAAAGGCAGAGAAATAAAATTCCTGCACACAAATCCTACACATTACAAAAAAAACTTACTTGGTGGATATTATTCTAGTATTTAGTGGAATATTTTGTAAAATGAAACAGAAGTAGCCAGAATGAAACAAAACAAACCTAAAAAAACATTGACTGATTGTGTTCCTGTAAAATACTTCTGACTTTGAATGAATGATCAGAAGCAACTGTACCTCTGCAAATTCTCCAGGAGAGCTATAGTCTCTAGATAATCAAAGACCTGCCAAGCAAAATAAAGTGCTGACAAGAAAAAATGCTTGAAGAAGTTAGCAGAACTTGCTCTTCTCAAGAATACTGTCAGCCAATGTTTTTTCTTTGGTGTTTATACTACAGTGATTATTGCAGATGGACAAGGATTTTTTTTCCCCACCCAATCTTTTTGTGGTCTTAGACCCCAGAGCTAGCAGTATGAGGCTGTGTCAACCAACACAAGCCTGGTTCAAAGTACACAGGCAGCCTGATATCTCATACCACCGAGCAGATGAAACCTACACCCACTGGAGAACATGCATTGTTCACAGTACCATCCAGGTCTCCAGGACCAAAAAGGATGGAAACCCTCCAACTAGGCCAACAAGGTCACATAAGCTCTACCACTGGCAATTATTTTCTTGAATAAGCAATGTGCTTTTTTTTTTCCCAATAGAAACTCAAGATTAACAGGATGCACAGAACTTCTGAAAGTCCCAATATTTTCTGTGAGCCAGAAAAATTAACATAACACCAGAGTTTCAAACATTCTTTTGATCACTTACAGGCTTTCACTAAGCAAAGTACTCGTTATGAATTTAAACTCAAGCATGTCTACACATGGAGGAAACATGCAAGCTGAGACTGTCAATTTCAAATAGAACTTGATGCCTGTTTATGCATATATATGTCCTTTTTGTAATTGGAGTCGTGGCCATTGTATTTAAAAGAAATTGCTTTTTGAACTTTTTAATACAATAATTTTAAAGGTAAGTAGAGTGACTCAAAGAACAACAAAGAATTGAGGCTGGGACCTTTAGAACACACCCCAGAAGGAAAAAGTCCAGTGAAATTCAGCATGAAGACCCTCATATTTTTTTTGTTAGCTGTCACTGTCAGCTGTACGGGCTGTATGTATACTGTCAACTGCAGTAAGGAGCTGAATTATGCTGACCCCTGTGACAGTGCCATATCTCTATCAGCCTTTCTGGTTTAACTCAGCCTCAAAGTTTCAGAAGAGTACTTTTAAGGACTCACGCACAGGATACGCATCAACAGTTTGCGCTCCATCAGTGTCTATTCATCTACACTGAGTATGTGAATGAGTGTTTGTGTCCATGGTAAAGCACTGCACTGTCTTAAGCCTGCTCCTGAGTTGAATGCCAGTTCTGAGCCCACTGCAAATATTGAGCACAACCAATAGTCCAGGCCTGTTCGAATCTATCAATCATTAGCTGGCAATTGCTACAACTAAGCAATAAAATTCAGCCTCTGGAGAGGGATGTCTCTACTCCTCTCTCACACAAAATACTATGCAGAAAGCCAGAGCAATACAACACATTGAATATGTCTCCTTTCTTCTCTTACTCTGAGAAGGGCTGAACCTTCCTTGATGGGTGATTCCTTGCATAACATTAAAGAGTGTAGGATGGAACAGTACCTCCCTCCATAGCCCCTTTTCCTGTCTTCCCTAAGAAAAAAAAATGGCAGGTCCCCTTAGCATAGGTTTTTTTAAGCAGTGACTTTTCTCCAAGAGATTTACAGCAGCAGCCTTAAAAGGGATTTGTAGCAGGCAGTCCTCCATCTGCAGTCTTACATCCTCACTGTGGGGGAGCCATAATTCTCCTGGAGTGAAATAACAGGAGACTGTAATAGCTAATCATTTATTATGATGGTACAGTCTCTACAGGAAGGATTGTATTTGGCTTTGCATGTGTCCTTTGGGCAACACAAAACTTTCTCAAAAGGTTAAAATAAATTCTACTGTTTTGCTTGCTACTGTGCCATCAGTTGCACACCCCATCCCCATCTCCATGCACACACAACAGCACAATCCTTGGTATTTGAAAGAACACTTTCTGAAAAGTGAATTTCTTGGGGGCTTGGATACCAGATATGGAACATTTCAGCTGCAAATTGCTAGCATGATTTTGGCTCAGGCTGGTAACGGTGTAAATGTGTGGCAGGTGTTTTGCTTGCATGAAATGGTCTATTCATACAGTTCTTCATGCACAGGTGATCTGACATTAGAATGAAATCCAACAGGTATTAAATAGTGAAAAAACCTCATGCTTTAATATACATTTAATATCCATTCTACTTTCATAATGGCATAAATAGGTACAAAGCAGTACCTAAACTAAATGTTTAGAAGGCCATTTTTATAACACACCAAAATGTTAATCTTCTAATGAGTCCTGAATATGTTTGATAGCCTCCTACAGACAGGACCTCCATTGTGCACCTCTATCCTCTTACCAGAAAGTTACATCTCTAAGAGTACAACAGACTAAAATTTTGATTCAGGACCGGGGAAAGAAAATTTCACCTTCCCGATTCATTCAAAAAGCTCTCTGCTCTTTCTCTTTCCTTGGAGTCTCCATTTTTTAAATAGAAACAGACCCAATGTCACTCATTTATGGGGTTCCAGTACAAAGTAGAATCACAATAGATTTTCTGACTTTTTCAGAGAGTTTACTGAATTAACCTATTCTTCTGTGGTCAGACACACAGCAAGAAGAAAATTTTAGCTTTAATTGATGAGAGCTCAGACTTACTGAGCACTGTGCATCTTTTCTTAGTCAGCAATGAAAAAGTCTGCAAGAATCCTACCATTCTAACTGCAAAGTAGGATGCCTTGAATGCTTTTACCTGGACTGACTAAAATTCACAGCTGATAAGATTTTCAGTATACAAGCTGGAGATTGTAACATACAGCTTCAGTTCTCTGCTTTGTGACCAGTGTCCTCTGCGATTTGACACAAGCATCTATGCTGTAGTTCCACAGAACCTAAAAATGTGCAATGGCATGGTTTAACTTTTCAGAAAGATCATCAGTTTCACATGGGTTCTGCAATATATGGGACCACAGGGGTCTGAATAGGTCAGTGGGCTTTATACCCATATTGCTCATAGAGACAAGTTGACATGTTTGCTGCAATTCCATCCATTATGTACTTCCATTCGTATTCTGCTGAAATCAGCAGAATCACTCCTAATCCTGCATCAATACATGCGTATGAAAACTAAGTCTGTTCACTGGGCACATTATGGAGAGGATATGTGTGGTTCTGTATTTAAATAAATTTTAAAAGCCCTAAAACCAAAACAACAAAAAAAGCCAAAACCAAATAAAAACAACCCCAGGAATATTGAGGCTAAGAACACAGGATTGGGTTTTTAAAAATTCAGAGTGGTTGCCAAGCACACAGAGATGCAAGTTTATTGGTAGGTAGAAGAACTCAGCAGAATGATAATAAGCAGAGTTTGTCAATTAGAGGAAGGAGGCAAACACACTAACAACACCTTTCTAGTGCAATATTCAATTTTTAGTCTGCACAATGCATCTCTTCCCATTTCATTAATGGCAAGGCCAAGTTTGGACTACCTCTTGGTTGAACACTTAGCTCAGAGCTGAGCCTGTTTGAAAACTCCATCCCAAAACTCATGCTTAAGAACATAACCAAATGGACTGAATTTTATCTAATACTATTTTAAAGATATTTCTCTCGTTAATAGAGAATGAAGGATATAGATTGCATTGTACTTTGTAAAATCCTGACCTTTTAAATATGGGTGGATAAGGTCAAGATCCTATACCTGGTGAGAAAAGGTAAATATTACCATACAATTAATGCTTTCTTCCTGGAGTAGGAGCAGTTTGGACACAACCTACAATTTTCTCAAGTACTAAGGGCATCTTTGTCATTCGAGGGCCTTCTCTCTTTCGTTGTCTCTCTTTCTCATATCAGACACTACTTAAAAAAAACCTCTAACCTGTTATTCTGAGTCTAGCAATGAAATGAAAATACAGATAAAGCTCATCCTTCTTGGCCAGGGCAGGAGGACAGACTCAAATCTCCTATGGAAAAAAAGGTAGATTGTTATTAACAGTAAATTTGGGCAGTCAGATTTGCTCTTTAGAAGCTTGTGAGGTAACCATACCTTAGAGCCAATTACATTCAGCTTCAGAAAGGCATCTGTAAAGCACGAAAAAAATGCTCTTAGACATGTGCTTCAAATTCAACTTCTGTACTACTGAACTATTATTGAAGATTCGGCAATTGTCATTTCAGTTCGTTCATGAAATGCTAATGTAAATAAATATAAAAGCACATATAATCATGAATAAGACAAGAATCTTTTAACTTTTCCTCTCCTTTGTGTGGCTGAGCAAACAAAGCACAGTAAAGCTAGTGAAAACCAGGCAATTATGGCTCCTGGTATTACTGCGTCCCTATCAAAAACATAACTAATTTCCTTGGTCCAGAGGCAGAGATTCTGGTGATTATTTCTAACACTCATATCTGTTCAAATACTTTCTACAGTTGTCACACACCTGCACTAAACTGTAGTTACCTATGATACAGCTAGTATGCATTTACATGTGTTTTCATAAAGGCTCCCCTACCCAATGAAGGATTGGCATTTTTTAATTACTGTCAAGTTACTACTACCTCTTTGCAGCTGCACGAATATTTTGATTATTGGCTAAAATGTATTTTTTTTAAGAGTACACAGATTTGGGGGACAGAGACTGTGTTTTAACCCATTACTGTCTTCTGATAATTATACTGAACATGTTTAGTCTACATGCAAAAAAGTAGGAAGCAGAATTTAATTCCCATGACAACATTTTGAGGTCCTAAATGAAACTATTGAAGTGAAAGTCCTAAATGAATGGACTATTTTAAAAAATTGAATTTGATCAACAGACTGACTAAGTAACATCTATGGCACAGACGTCACGCTCTTGTTACCCAAGCAAATGGAAAAGAGAAACACTGGGACAAAAGTCAATTTTATAAATGGCAAAATGGAGGAACAGAGATACTGATGTGTCCAAAGTTACACAAGAATTGGCTACAAATTTCTTCGTATCTATTCCCGTGTCAATCACAAAATAAGCATTCTTTCTAGAGAGTGTTCCTGCAAAACAGTACTTTGATGGCCACACCTTTGAATACCACAGAAATATTTGGATAGATGAGGTGGAACAACAAAAATAATGGCAATGTACATGTAAATGATAAAAAGGTATTTTAACCAGGTATTAGAAAATGTGAAAATTGTGATGTTACTGATGAGTCACCAGCCTTGGAGGTATTTAAAAGGTATGTAGACATGGCACTTAGGGACAGGGTTTAGTGGTGGACTTGGCAGTGCTGGGTTATGGTTAGACTCAATGATCTTACAGGTCTTTTCCAACCTAAATGATTCTAAGATTCTACTTGCCATTAAACTGAAAAGAGCTAAAAAAACCCCGCGTGATTCACAACTCGCCCACATATCAGTTTCTGGGTTTTTTTTGAAGCCTAACAAAACTCCTTCTCTAGTCACAAGTCAAGTTGCAAGTCTCTTTTGCCTTATTCTGCCTGTCAAAGGATCATTTTATACTGAAGTCATTGCGATGCTATTTTTAATTATGGATATTCTACTATATTGATAGAATAGTAGATAACTCTGTTACTGAGCTAAGATATGGCAAAAAAAAAATTTTAACATAGAGTATTGCTTCATATGTTTAGGCCATGTTTAAACACAACTGCTGGGCCAGCAAACATATCTTAAAAGGGTCTGAGGTCAGCCAATGTGACACTCATCTACGAGAAAGACAGGATGGAGGATCTGGGAAACTACAGGCTTGTTAGCATGACCTCAGTGCCCGGGAAGGTTATGGAACAGATCATCTTGAGTGCAATCACATGATATGTGCAGGCCAATCAGGAGATCAGGCCGAGCCAGCATGGGGTTAGGAAAGACAGGTCCTGATTGACCAACCTGATCCTTCTAAGACAAAGTGATCTGCTTAGTGCATGAGGGAAATGCTGTGGGTGTTGTCATCTGGACCTGAGCAAAGCCTTTGATTCTGTCTCCCACAGTATTTTCCTAGGGAACCTGGCTGCTCGTGGCTTGGATGTGTGTGCTGTTCACTGGGTAAAAAACTGTCTGGATGGCTGGGCCCAAAGGGTGGTGGTGAGTGACACCACATCCGGTTGGCAACTGGTCACTAATGGTGCTCCCCAGGCCTCAGTATTGGGGCCTGTGNACAGGTCCTGATTGACCAACCTGATCCTTCTAAGACAAAGTGATCTGCTTAGTGCATGAGGGAAATGCTGTGGGTGTTGTCATCTGGACCTGAGCAAAGCCTTTGATTCTGTCTCCCACAGTATTTTCCTAGGGAACCTGGCTGCTCGTGGCTTGGATGTGTGTGCTGTTCACTGGGTAAAAAACTGTCTGGATGGCTGGGCCCAAAGGGTGGTGGTGAGTGACACCACATCCGGTTGGCAACTGGTCACTAATGGTGCTCCCCAGGCCTCAGTATTGGGGCCTGTGTAATGTACTTATCAATGACCTGGACGGGGGGATCAAGTACCCCTTCAGTCAGTGTGCAGATGACATCAAGTTGAGTGGGAATGTTGACACGCTGAGGGTAGGAAGGTTCTGCAGAAGGATCTGAATAAGCTGAATTGAGGGGCCAAGGCTAGTGGCAAGAGCTTCAACAAGGCCAAGTGCCAGGTCCTGCCCTTGGGTCACAACAACCCCAAGCAGCACTACAGGCTAGGGGAAGAGTGGCTGGAAAGCTGCTTGGTGGAAAAGGGCCTGGGAATGCTGAATATGAACAGTGCCTGAACATGATCCAGCAGCATGCCCAGGCAGCCAAGAAGGCCAATCACATCCTGGCCTGTATCAGCAATAGTGCGGCCAGCAGGACCAGGGATCATCCCCCTGTACATGGCACTGGTGAGGCCACACCTCGAGTCCTGTGTCCGGTTCTGGGCCCCTCACTGCAAGAGGGACATTGAGGTGCTTTAGTGTGTCCCAAGATGGGCAATGGAGCTGGTGAAAGGTCTGGAGCACAAGTCCTATGAGGAGTGGCTGAAGAGAGCTGGGGTGCAGGGGTGACCTTATCACTCTCTACAACTGCCTGAAAGGAAGGTGTAGCAAGGTCGGGGTCAGCCTCTTCTTCCACGTAACAAGAAGGCCATCCTCAGGCTCCACCACGGGAGGTTTATATTGGATATTACAAAACATTTTTTCCACCGTAAGGGTGACCAGGCATCGGAACATGCTGCCCAAGAGAGTGGTTGAGTCACTACTCCCGGAAGTGTTAAGTATAGAAGCGGTGCTTGATTCTACTACAAATTCGTGGCTGCAATAGCGTATGTACTACGTGGCCAGACAAGCGGCTCTCCCTCTCTCTCAGCGGGCGGGCTCTCAGACACTTGGGAAGACCCGCTGACCAGAGCTCGAGTCCCAGCTGTCCCCGCACCGGAGCGCACCCCGCGCGGGGAGGCGAGCGGCAATCGATGAACCAGGCCTGAGCAGCACCGGCTCCGGAGGGGCGGCACCCCGCCTCCACTGCCACACCGGAAGCGGC
>VZRJ01001801.1:23561-52227 GCA_013397565.1 Ptilonorhynchus violaceus
TCCCCCTTCTCTTTTCTTTGCCCTTACTGACTCCTTTTTTTTCCCCCAGAGTGGTGCTGTCAGGCAAGGCACAATCAGGAGCTCCACCCAACGCTCCAGTTTGCAGCTCTGCTTCCCATTTTAACTTTCCTTTTGAACAACACAGCTAAAGCTATGCTGTTTTTTTGCTTGGCTCCTTTCTGAAGGCTGTAGTAGGAACGATCACGACTGATGCCTTGGCTGAGCTTTGCTCGCTTGTAAATGTTAGTTTCCTTTGGCTGTGTCACTTGCGGTGGCTGAATCCAGCTTCCAGCAGACTGCTTATGTGGGAAAGTCCGTCTCTGCTGTCCCAGATGACTCATCACAGAGATGAGTTTTTGTATCTCATGCGTTCAGGCAGACTTTTTTTATATAAGAGCTCTGTCCTTCCGATGCAGAACACTGCAGAGAGCTGTCCAGTTGCAATAGGGAACATCATTTCTGTATAGCAAATTTGCTGCAAAGAGGAAGGCAATCAGCTTTATGGTGCATGAACAAATGGTTTGAGTTAAGACAGTGAGATATATGCTAAATGTTAGGGGAAGATTTTGAATTTGTTCAGTCACTGCAGTAGACTGCCAGGGGATATTGTGAAGTCTGTATTATTTGAGGTTTGCTAAAAGAAAAAATGCTAGATAAACATCTGTAGGAGTGGCTTAAGGAAAGCTGATACAGACTTGGAGCAGTGAGAGTGAAGTTGATGTTTTGAAGTAATGTTTGGAAGTCTTTTCCAATCTTATTTTCTGTGATTCCTATCCAAATTACTTCTCTTAAGTGTTTAGTAGGCCCTTTCTAGCTCTTCTATATGAATTTGAATTGCTGTTCACTGTTCTTTTCTTAAATGAAAATGCAGGCTTATTTGTGGATAACAGTAGAAGATGAATTGGTTTGCATATTTGGCTTGTTCATAGGTTTCAACTGACTGATTTTGCTTTTTAGTGAAATTTGTGTTCCACTGCCAGGTTGTATGATTTTAATAGTATTCTACTCAACTTTTCATTTGCTTTCCTTATGTGTGGCAAGATACGGTAGAGTAATTGAGCTTTGTACCCCATATGTATAACTGAAGTATAAAGAATGGCAGTTTATTTAATTCCCTAACCATAAGCAATGTTGTGTCTCCTCGGGAAATCCAGATCAAAGGCTAGTTGCTGAATATTTTATCAGCAGTTTTGTCTGATTGGATTGCAGAAACCTTGCTACCTACAATACAGCATTACATTAGGTCCTAATGTCTGTCTTATCCTCTCTTTCATCATTAAAAATAGATGTTGTGTTCCTCATCTACCATTGTCTTTGCATTTCCCCCTCTTGCATATTTCCTGGGCAGGGATCCACCAGACATTCCTTCGTTATTTCCTCACCTACCTTTTGCTTCTCCCTTTGTAGCTTCATGTTGGTCTTTGACATATTCTCTTCTCCTATCAAGGATGCCCTCATTCTTTATGACTTTGGTTTTTAAGTTGATTTCTCATTAAGTTTATTCTTTAGCTCTCCTGCCTATTTGATCTTCATCTGCTAATCCCCATTTTGGTTTCTGAGAGAAATTATTACTTCTGGTTTGGTTCTGCCAGCCATCTTATCTGATTACTGCATCTCCAAGTCTCTTTCTCATGGCTGCCACCTTCTCCTCTCCTTTATGGCAATGCATCTACCTGTGACTGATTGTTGAACTGGATAGATGTCTTTGTTGTCTTATGCCTAACTGTTACTTCATGCTCAATTATCCATTTTTTCCCCGGGATGCATTTTCCAATTCCTTTGCTTTGCAGGCTGTCTAAAGCTCTGCCTTAGGCCTTTTCCTGTATCTCTTCACCAGCAGAATCTCAAGGTTTCCAGAGAAAAACTGATTAGAATTGGCATGTTTACCTTTACTTAGCACTATTGATTGCTACTTACAGAGATGTATTCTCGTGCTTGCTTTCTGCTTTTTCTGCCTTTTAACTGCCCAAAGTCCTATTCATTCAGTTTTTCTATATTAATTTCAAAATTCCGGTTTTTACCTCCTGCTGCCATCTTATTCCCTTCGCAATTTTATTCTGAGTTACTGTTCTCCATGCTTAAAAATGACAGCCAACTCTAGTCTGTTTCCCTTCTTTTCCAAATTCCTGAACAGAAGAATGTATTTTTGTTGTCATACATTCTCTCGTCTTTCTTCATACTAATTCCAATCCAGATCTGTGTTGTGCTGAATTGTCTTCATTAATATCTTTACAGGCTTTTTCTGCCCCAGTTGCAAGGATTCCACTTCTTTCTTACCTCCTTGGTCTCTATTGCTTTCAATACTGTATGTAATCCTCTAACACATGATGTCTTATTCCCCCGGGAGGTCTGTAATATCACGGAATATTCTGATTTGGGAGGAACCCACAAGGATCATTGAGTCCAACTCTTAAGTGAATGGCCTGTACAGGGATAGTACTGTCCTTTTGTTATTATTCACCGCCTTCTGCTCTCTGATTATCATTTATTTACCACTACTTCTCTCTGTGGTTATACTACCATCCTTTTCCCCCGCGTCCTTAACTTCCTGTTTTACCAAATTTTTCAACTTTATCTGGAAAGAGTGATGTTAACTTAAACTTAATGCAACCATACCAGACTTTCTTCCAGATGTGCTCGTTCTTTCCTGTTGTTCCACTGCCATTTTGCCTGCTGAGGCACTTAGAACTGGAATATTTCTTTTCCAGTTTCTTTCTTATTTCTCTTTTGGTTTTCCATGTTTGCACAAAGTTCTTTCGCTTCCCCTGGTGTAGCATCTTCTGTGATCTGCACTGTTTCTTTATCATCATGACCAGAATTCGTGTTTACTTCTTGTTCCTTTTCAGTGTTACTTGTTTCTTTTTGGTGTTACAACTGTGTCATCATCTTTTTCCTTTAGGGGCTTGTGCTGTTCTATGCTTATTTAGGTTCACTAAGCTGTCATTTTTTTGTCCTTGCTCTCTCTTAACTATCACCGTTGTGAACCTTGAGTTTGTTGAGAAAAGCTTATGCAATGTTAGCTACATCTTAGCAGTTGTCTTAAAGCAGTCTGTGTACTTGTTAGTTACCATGACCAGATCTTCCTAACACTTCTTCGAATTGTAGTTTAGTCAAAGTGTGCTGATGTATATGAGATGAAAACCTGTAAAGGAAGGGAGAAACACTGAAGTGGGATTTCTACCTCCTGTTTTATATTGCTGTTGCTTGTCAGGACCTTCATATTGTTTCAGCCCACTGTCCTCTCTTGGCCATATCTTTATCATGAGATAAGTGTCTTCTCAAGATGGGTGCTTCTGGCTGGATGCATCTCTTTTGTCATGGATCTTCTGTGTGGCAAAGCTTAAGTTTCTTAAGAAATATAGAGGTAGTTCTACCTAAATGTAGGGATCTTTTGAGCAAATGATGTGGAAGTTCTGAGTTGATAGAATAACTGCATTTCTCTGAAATCTTCAGTTTCACTGAAGAAGAAAAATGGAAGCTGTGGTTGAATGCCAGTATTCTCTTCCCTTGCTTTTCATTCTTCACCTTTATCAGTGATATTTTCTTCTATCTCACAGCATTGATCCATTTTAAAACTGGATTTTCAGGAAGTAATTGTTGGAATTCATCACTGCTATGTTGCCACGACTGTTAGGTTGTGCTGTAAATCTGTTTGTTTGAAGTAATCCGTACATGTTTTGTGTTTGTTTGTTTGTTTTTTAAGCAAGAAAACTTTTTTTGCAGTATAACTCAAATTGCTCCACTGATCTAGTTTAAAGCACAGTTCCATAAAGTTTGCACTGTTATATGTGAGGGGACAGAAATTCATAGATCATAGAAAAGGAGTGAGGTGTGGGGAAAGGCAGACCTTAAACTGCTTTCTCACGGAACACTTTTAATACATAATCCATTCTCCCTCCTGCTGTTCTGCAGTTGAAGTGGCGGATTGTAGGTAGAAGGTGTTAGGTTTGA
Organism: Ptilonorhynchus violaceus; assembly: GCA_013397565.1. NCBI lineage: Eukaryota > Metazoa > Chordata > Aves > Passeriformes > Ptilonorhynchidae > Ptilonorhynchus > Ptilonorhynchus violaceus. The sequence continues at coordinate 27,513 of VZRJ01001801.1, forward strand.
CAACATGTTATAGGAAACAAGGCAATTTTTTGAAGTCTTAGTGTTTGTGTTGCAATTGGGAAATACTGTGTGTGTTTAAAATAAACTTACAGCTTTTTACATTAGTGAAATAATCTAAGATACATGTGAGAGAAACTTGAAATATTGCTGGAATTTGGAGACATGACTGGGAAAAACAAAGCACATGTTATTCTTGGTGGTTTTAGTGGTGGCCTTGGTTTTTGAAAGACTGTAAGAACTTCCCGTTAAAAGACTAAATGAAGACAGATCATCCATTAACTTTCCCGTGAACACCTGCTATAAAGCAATACTGATTAAATCTGGAGTTCCTAAATTTTTTAAAAAATGAGTAGTTCTGATGAAATGTCTTCACTGACCTGTTATGGACAATACAGATTATCAATTGTACATCAGCCATATATCTTTAGTTGTCAGATGTTCCTGCAGTCGAATGAGTATAAGGGGCATCAAAACATGCCTGTTTCATTGTGGGCATGGGTATGATCATGGAAGAAGACCAGCTGAATAATGGTGTTGATGAACAGAAACAGAATGAGTTGTGAATTCTACTTTCAGGAGATAGGAAGCTTGTTCTCCCTTTCAGTATATCGACAGTAGATGAGGCTTCTGTTCTAGCCTCTAGTAAGCAGATGTAGTATGAAGGATGAAGTGTACAAAGAGCATCCAAGAACACTAGTGAATAAGGCCTCTCTGGGAGTTGTTGATGAGTTTTCTGTATTTCTGATCTGTTAGCTCTGTTAGTTTCCTGTGAAGCATGAGATGTCCTTTTATAAATGCTGTCACAAGCAAATGCACAACCTGTGGAAATAATTCCTTTTGATCTTAACATAGAAAGAAATATTTCAACTACATAGGTACTTGTGAGTACTCTTTAAAATTCGTTGAGTTTTTCCTGTTGAGGACTAGCTGCTTCTGAAGTTCAGACTACCCTTCAGTTGTATCACTTGTTAGAAGTTTTAAGTAGCAAGTTATTTCCTTTACTTTGTGAGGTAATTCGAAGATTGACATTTTATTTTTAAGAGCTTCAGGAACTGATAGTTTGTATTAAGAATAGGTGTGGGACATAGCATCTTTATTAGACTTTTTTTTTTTTATTGAGAACAGTTTTGGAGAAGACTGATTATCTCTGCATTGTTAATAGTGAATGCTAAATCCGAAGCTTATGTTATTGTAATCTATTTGGCATCAGGAGTGCTGTCAGCAATCAGACTTTTAGTTTAGTAATTGTGAGGGTATGTTCAGTATCATCCAGCTGATGGCTTTTATTTGTCATTATAAGAAATGACAATGTTTTTTATGTAATGAAGTTGTCAACTGTCTTAATGCTACTTACTCTAAAGGCAAGCTTTGGTGGTAATTGTGCACGCCTTTTCTTTCTTTGGGCTGACTATAGTTTTTGTTCCTATGAACTTAGCTCAGTGGTTTCTTTTGTGAGAAGTAGAACTTGCAAACCAACTTAACAGAAACTGTGTCTTTGATATTTTGTTTTGCATCTTTCTCAATGGAAGCAGCTATTGGAAAATAGCGTAAATCTTATGCTTACTTTCTGAAACATGATTATGCAGCACTGTCAAGTGACTTCTACCTGTTGACTAAACTGATTGCTAGTTTTTACCTTTGTTTGAAGAAATTGTACTGAGAGCTTTGAGTATAAATTTTAGAGAAAGACTTTACATTGGTGAATATCTAATAGGGTTCTTTTAGGTCTTCTAGCCACTTTAGACACTTAGGCAGTAAAGAAATGTCATTGCATTGATTGGCCTTCTGTTGCTAGGTCCCCTCTTTTTTTTTTTTTTTTNTGTGGAATAAAAGTGTATAATTGTATGACAACAGCCTCAGGAACAGAGGCTGCCTCTCCAGACACGTTATTTGGCTGAGGAAGAAACCTCTGAATGTTGTATACAGATCCACAGAAACAAAACAGGAAACCCGTTTAAGTACTATGTTCAAGGTCACGATAACCATGTCCTGGGAATGCTTTGTCAGACTTCCCATAGTTTACTATGAAAAACTACAAAATCATTGCCTAGTTATAAGGAAATGTGCTTATGTAATAAGCTAAGGGCTTGACACGTTATTTCCCTTTCCATTCTCCTCCCACGTTTTTCTTCCATACATCAGATAGAGCTTTCTTAGTATTAGCTCCTGTTAATGTAATATACTTTCAATGTCCTCTAGCACTGCCCTGTTATTGTAATCCTGAGTGTTTTTCTTTCTTGTTATGCCAGAATTTTGGACCTGTAAGTCACTAATTTGTATTTAAGCAGCTATGATTTTCACTTGGCAAACACATTTGAATATAGGATGCATTTTGAAGGAATATGTATCAAACTACTATGAATGTCCCTAATAAGTGGCAACACTGATAGTTCTCATGGCAGTACTGTGCAGGCCATGAGCTGTGATGTCTTTGGTCTGGAATTTACATGAAGAAAGTGCAAAGAACAGGACCAGCATTTTCTATGGAATGTCCTCCACATCTCATGTGGAGACCGGTAATTGGGGAGTTATGCTCTGGGATTCGTGAAGGGTTTTTGTATGTGTCACAAGGTCCTGTGATAAAGCTAACACATTTGAAAGCAAAGTGTGTTTTTTAATTGTATGTTTTACTAGTCCAAAGCTAGAAAATATTTTGTAATTTGGGATTTGCAGTCTGTAGAAGGAATAAAATTTGAAATTCTGTGAAACAGGTCAATGTACAAGTAGAAAATTCAAATGTGATACAATAACTTGGTACATGCAAAATGTCTTCAGAAGTGATGAAATGTTTTGATTTTTTGGTTTTGTGGTTTTGGGATTTTTTTGTAGGGTTTTGCCTGTTTGTGGTTTGTTTTGTTAGTTTTGTTTTGAGTTTTTATTATTGTTGTGAGTTTGGTTTTGTTTGCATGACTGATTTTTTACTAATGATTAAGAACCATGGAAGTACCAAAGTTGCATTGAAATGGATATTTTAATCCCCTGAAAAATATTACTGTGATATTTGCAAAGTGTCCTTATTTATTGCTGCTTTGAAATAAATACTTAACAGCGTGTAATGAAGAAAAGAAATGATACTTTGAGGCTTAAAAACAGGGCTTTTGTCTGCAGATGGCCTGATCTCTAAACTTCAAAACGACAGCAGGTGTACTGATCATGTCATCTCTTTATTTAATCAGCTGTGTTATGTTTCAAGATAAATATTTAAGTTGTTGACTGAGGTGGAGGCATGTAGTCAAGGAGTTTTGAAGTAATGTTTAATATGAGTTGACTGTAAAGATGAATGGAAGATGATCTACAACACAACAAATGTTATATTCAAGAGTGAAATCCCCACATACGAGTTTTCAGGGTAAATATTTTTATATTACACCATCAGTAATACTGTAAGTGAAGTCTTATGTGATCTCAATTTTGTTTACATTATGCTAAAAGCTTTTAAATTCTGTTGGTGGAGTCTGAGAACATCAGTGAAATAGAAGATGTGGACACACTGAATTGGTGGTATCCTTAATCTCTGAAGAGAAGCAAAGTATAAATTCGTTACCCTTTGGTGGATAACTTTTTAAAGCAGTATTACACCACCAGAAAACTTTTCCTAGCATTATCTCTGAATTTCATACTTATAAAGGGCAGGTGCATCTTTTCAGTGGACAGGGCGTTGGAGAACAAGTGCTGAATATGGTGTCATTAGGAAAATAAGAATATGGGTGCCTATAGGTAAAGTACTGGTATATGGCTCTAAGTCCAAAGTGTGACTAGTGTCTGCTTTGCAGTAAGTAGAAAAGCATTTTGTAATGAGATTGAAGCAGCAATTCCATGGAAATGGACTCCACTGTGAGTTCCATGTCCTGTTATGCAGTCCCTTTTGGAATTGCCCTGAGGTGTTTGGGCTTCTTTCTAGAGATGACTGGCACATGCTGCAATAGTGTTACAGTGACAAACTCTTTTGTCCCGAGGAGTGGGAGACATTGCTTCAGGTTTGTAAGTCTGGGACAACTCGAGCCTCTGCCTCCCAGGAGAATGCAATCATTAGCAGGATCTTTGGAGCAGAAGCAATACTGCTTTTCTTCAGAGGTAGATCCAGGCCAAGTCGACACTAACAATTGTTTTGGTATGTTTATGGAGATATTTTTATTGATACAATGTAGTCCTTCCAGGAAACTGGTGTGGTTTAGTAGAGTAGAAGTTCGCATTTGCTGGTGCGTGTTCCTGCTCAAGTAATGGAGATGTACCAATAATTTGCTGTATAATAAACAAATTTTATTGTGAACCTGAGATGGTCTGAACTCATGATAGAGTGCTGTGGACTGCTGTTTAGTGCTTTATCTGAACACCTGTAGGTCGTGCACAGGAAGTCTGTAGGTAATGATGAACATTTTAACTAAGTCAACCGTGTGAGTGTTCTTAGACTTCATGGTGGAGTACGCTAAGGGTTTTCTATAAAAATGTAACATGGTTGGTAAAGTTGTGAACTGAAAATAGGTTTAATGCTTCAAGAGTGTTCTGGACACTTAAACAGTGGATTCATCACATGAAAATTTCATGTAGAGAACTAGTTTACTTGGGTTGCTACTTTTGTTCTCAGAACTGTACTTGTGTGGGGAATTGAGTGTGTCTGCTTGGGGTCAGAACTCCTCTTTCTCTTTAGGCTCCAGGATCAAGACCTATTCAGAGGTTTCATTAGGACAATATACAGTTGCTGCTAGTCCTTCTTTAAAACAGCTGAATAGTGTAGAAAAGCGTGCCATGACTTGGACAGAAAAATGGCATACACTGTTAAACCTGGAGAATTACACTCTTGCATTGGAAACAGTTTGGTAAACCAGTAAATGATGCCTCATATTATTTGTAGGTGGAATGCTTCACAGTAAAGGTAAACATGTGATTAGTAGTGTTCTTTAGCTTATAAAGACATGTAAAATGAGTAAAGAATCATCTCCTTCAATGGCCGTTGGGAAACACTGATAAATGTTGCAAGAACTGGTTTTTCTTCTTTTTGTTCCTTCTGGGTTTTTGTTGGGTTTTTTTTTTTTTTTGGTCAATCTGGGTATGTTTCAATAGCATGTGAAGATGCAGGGTTAAACTTAGCTTGCAGGAGAACTTCTGAACTGGATGACTTCTTGGTCATCATCTTTTTAACCTGGCTTGCCCATTTCCTAAGAAGCCATGCCCTTACATGTCATTTCGTGGTATGCACAGTATTGCAAATGGACTCTCCAATTTTGAAGGGTCAAACTTGCATCATAGGTGTAAAATTTATGTATTATATACTCACAGTGTTATTGGAATAAACGGAGTGCTTTTTATACAATCGCTTGAATCTCTGGCACTTTATCACACCCAGTCTGGCTCCTAGGAAAGGAGTTGCAGGACTCTGGCAGTTTCTACAAAGGATGCCAATCAGGATGGGAATCCGTTTTTTGCCTCTAAAGGCCATTTATTAATGCTGTGTGCACACTGTGGCTGTTTGTCTCCTATGTAGATAGAGAGCTACACAATAATTTCTGAATTCTAATTTAAATACACAAAGAGCAGTTATGTCTATTTACTCTTCTGTATTGAGCTGCAGTTGTATATACTCTTGAGTCCAGATGTTACATCAAGGTGATAACTGAGAATTTAAAGGAGATGTAAATAGATTAATGTGGTTCCTAATTAATTTCTAAAGGGTAGCATTTTGTAACAAATTATCTTAACCTGCAACATCAGTAGTAATGTCCCTGAGGATTTTTAATGTACAATACCAAATAGCCTTTAATTAAAAAAACCTGAAATATTTGCAACCCAAAATTTTCAGTATCTTCTTATTAGTGAAACTTGTTAGAAATTGCAAAAATGAATATTCCAAATTTTTTTACAGTGACTTTATAACAAAACCCCAACTAAATTAATTAAAGCTATTTGAAAAGTTAACATATAATCCTTTGCACTGTTTTAAACTGCTGGTAAGTTACATTTTAAAAAGAGTATCTTTGGCACAAATTGTGCAATCTGTGTAATTGTACATAGTTACAATTTTCCTTCAAAAATGTAATTTTTTCCCTCCTCCCATCCTGAAATAACTTTTGAAATTTATTGATTCAACTTAGCTGCCTTGGCAGTGGCTTAATGCAAGATTGAGGTCCAACTGTTGCTGCAGAGAAAGGGTCTGTAACAAAAACTGAGTTCTTCTTGAATATTGGAAAACCTAATGGGAAGAAAGAAAAAAATACCAGGAATTGTTTCCACTGCATGAAGAACTTTGATCAGAATATTTCTTTTGTTAGGTATCAGAGGATCTCCTACTATTCAGAAAGAGCAAAGGAAATCAGTTGTAACTAGTTCCATGGCTTTTAGAACTGTCAATTTGGTTTTTAGCTTTATGCTTCAAAACTGAAATAAACCTCCCACTGAACAGAATGGTCACAGACAGACACCATTTTGAGGAACAAATGGGAGTTCAGGTATTCATGCATTCCAGTGTTTGACAGCCTAACACAACAGTTCCATGAAAGGAAGATGCCTCTTAAGTTTTGTAAATTATAATAGAGGGGGAAGAGAGTGTGCAGTTGCTGTCATGATTGATACTTTAAAATTTGGAAGGTGGATGTCCTACAGAATGGAGACTAAGGGCCTGAATTGATTAAAAATATGGTGTGCATTGTTGAGAGGACGGTAGTCAATGTGTTCATTTTATTAATTTTTTCCAGCCTTTAAGGAAAGGTCAAAAAATGAACGAATATAACTGGTGAAAGCGGTGGTGAAGTTAACATACACAGGTTCTGTATCTGGCACTACTGTAAATGCACCAGTTGAACAAACAGAAATTTCAGAAATCCCCAGTGGCCTGAGAAGTCACATCCTTAAAGCAGGTGTGAGCTGCTGAGGGGAGAATGGGTCAAATGCTGAAGTGCTTGAATATGCTGATCTGAAAAACCTAGATTTGTAAATCTAGGCCTGATTGTTTAGATGGATAAATCAAAATGCCATGCCTTCTATTCAGTATTCAGTAGAAAGAAAGTAGCCATTTCTAAGTGTGGAAAATAAGAAAGCTTATTCTCAATGCCTTCGGATGGAAAACTGAATGTTTTGCAGCATCTTCGTTTTGGGTTAGAACCAGTTTGAAAGAAAAAAGGAAACTAAAATACCCAGTCTGTTTCTTTTTAGGAGGTAATGTCAAAATTATTTGTGTCCATTTCTGTTAAAAAACTATTTCCACTTAATTCTGTCTTATTTTCTCCTATTTTTGTCTAGAAGTGAAACTGATTTAAATCAAATGCTGAAGTAGAAGAATATTGGGTCACTGTTTTTCATCTGCATGTAAGGTTTTATGTAGCATTGCTTATGAATAGGGGTAATGGATGTGGACTTTCCGGAAGTTCAGAGCACCTGCACTTGAAAGCTTTTTCTTCAGCCAGAATGGCATAGCTCATGTAACTGGTACCTTCTGAAGTACAGCACAGCTTGGCTTTGCTGGTTGTGGACATTGCTTTAAAATTTTGTCTTCCCTGGACTTTTTTAACACTGTGTATGGACATCCTGGAGTTAGATTAGCAGTTTGCAAGACTGCCCTTTCTCGTGACTAGTGAACCTTTCTGTGGGATTTAATTGGATATTCTTCATCTTGGGTCTCTTCTGAGAATTATTTTGCCCTGAAAAATATGAAGGTTGTATTTGGTTTGTTTGGTTTGGTTTTGGGTTGGGTTTTTTCGGTCCTTAAATACCAGGATGAAGCTGTGACTTTATTCCTACAACCTATGTGGTCATATGCAAATTGGAATAGTTGTTTACTCTCCAGTTGCTAGCTTATACTTACCAGCCAAAGTAGAGCCCGGAGTCTAACCTCTCCCTGAACTTCTTTTCATCCAATGGTTGTAACTCATGCCAGTTTTTCACTGTGTTGTGCTTAATTCAGCCTGCCTGCCTCACTAGTACCTTAATTTTCTTCTTCTTGAAATGTGTGATCTGACCACCACAAGACTTTTTCTTTTTACTGCCTGTACCATGGTGTTGCAACATCATCAGTCAATGGCAAATTCCATCTTTATCCTTATTTTATTCACATCTTTGCTACTTAACCACAGCTTGATTATCTGTATATATAGTGCTGCAGATGTTCTTTAATAGGCTTCTTCCTTTGGTCACATCACTCCCAAATTTTACATTGCATGAGATATTTTGTGTTTAAAATAAATTCTTGTAGCTCCTTGGATCTGTAGTGTCCTGTTGAAATGCTGTGTTTTTACATTCTTTTATGCTCTTGTGTGTTTCACTCTGGTTATGGCAGGTGAGTGCTTGTACGGCAGCATCTGGTGCTGTAATTACAGTTAACAGTGAAAGTGGTAACCACTGGTTTTGGCTATGCTGGTTTTGGCTATTCCTGTACAGAAGTGTGTTGCAGTATGCAGAGGAGACCTACTATTTGGTGCTGCAAAGGTGTAGTTTGGAAGTGGCAGGGAGAAAGAAATCCCTCCTCCAGACTTCTATATTTGTTTTGGAGTGATTGGGTGCAATGAATACCAAGAAAACAACCTTTTTTGTTTTGTTTTGTTTTGTAGTTGCAGGCAAGTACTTTCAGTCTTGAGAATGTGTAGCTCTGAACTAAACTAGAAAAGCCAGCAGTTAATGTGCTGACATTCCTCACACTTCCTCTTCTGCAAGAGAAAGCCTAACAGTACACAACCAGTTTTCTAGGTGTGGAATACTAAAAACACGATTGTACAACTGCTGCGAAGTCTGATTTGATTTTGAGTTGGTTAAGTCTTGGGCAAAATGGACTGATGTAAACTTTTGAACATACTCATTTGAGTTCTTGAATAAGTAACTCATAAGCACAGAAAAGCTGTTATGAGCAGGAAAATTGTTCCCAACCTGTGAATTTGTCATGGAGAGAAAGGCTCTTTTGCCAGCTTTCCACTTTTGACTGATAGTGCTCCAGATTCTCTGTGCTTTCATGACAGTACAGGCAGTCCTGTGCTTTGTTAATGGCAAGAATATCCTTAGAGAGCATAGCATAAATTATGAAAGCTCTGTTTAAAGAGAAAACTTGAAATGAATCAAATAATTTCAAAAAAATTTCTTTTTTTTCCCCTCTATCTTTCTTGCATAAGCAAGTACTGCAGGCTCCTAATCCATCTGGAAGAAAGGCTAAAATCAGTAGAAGTGCTGATTTAGGATTTCAAGCAAAGCATGTCTGCTAAAATGTTATGGTGTTTCAGTCACAATGGAGACAAAGCATAGTTTGCAGATTGCAGAACAAACAACATTTGTTAGACCTGATGTTGACCATGGATTAACAATTTCTGTTGCCGAAGCATGAAAATCATAGTCTGAGTAAATGCCTAAGGGTGTGGAGTAGGCAGGGAGCAGTCACTAGAGAGACATAGATGCCAACATCAAAGACAAGGATAAAGGGCTGTGAAGCTATGGAAGAAGATTCAGTGAGAATCCAGAATACAAGGAAGCAACTGAGAAGAAAATAGCACATAGTGGCAGCTAGCTTGGGTTTTAGCGAGGTCTGGAGACAAGAAAGCTTGGACCAGCTACAGAAGAAGGGTGTTGTTTTAAACTTATATGATTTTATACCTTGTTACTAGGCTAAGTGGTTAAATTGAAAGTTAGTAAGTATCTAGTGCCTGTTGAGTTTCCGCCAAGGATACTTTTTGTTTAAAACACCTTCATGCTTTTAGTTTTAATTTTGTTTTGTTTATGCCTTGGTTTTTTTTTTGAAGTTATGTTTTGTAGCAGAGTAAGAACTATGGGCAGAGAATTAATTTCTCTGTGTAACCTTCCAACTGTGCTATGTCATGGCATTTCAAGTTTCTTTTTGACATATAAATTGCAGTCCACTTAGTAAATAAAATGGATTACTTATGGTAACTGTTACTTATGGTAATTGTGACTAGTCAGACAACCTAAATCCTTTCCAGAGCTATTCCAGAGGCTTTTAAAAATCCTATTAAAAGATTGTGTATGCAGATGGTACAGAGAGGATTAAAAAAAACCCCAACAAAACAAACAAAGCAAACTGTGCAGTGCATTTTGCTGCTCCCTCTTTTGCCAGGGGCAGTTTACTCTTAAGACAGCAGCTATAGCTGAATTTATCTCTGCTGTTTATAAATAAATGTAAATTTCTAAAGAATCTAGAGTTCTTGGAGTGAATTTAGGAATAGGAAGCATGAAGCCTTACATATTTTATGCAATTAGGATTATGCTAATTATAACAACGTAAATGTCACAATGTTGTTGTAAATGTTAAGTTTGAATAGTGTGTTAGTTCTAAGTGTGAACTGCCAGGATCAGAAGATTCAGTTTTGTTGAATGTGGATAGGAGAGTGCATAATGTGACCTTTTAGCACCTCTCACTACTGATTATTGAGTAAAATCTAAAGAAGTTTGTTCAGAACTCACAGTCAATTTGCAGTTTGAATTAAGAGTGTATTTATCTCATCTGTAAAACTATTTTTATCACATCTGTAAGTGGAACTTCCTTAAAAAAAAATTGCAAAAGTAGCGCGGGATTCCCTAATGCAAAGTCTGACCACTTAGAAAACTGTGCATTTTTTTGAAGTATGATGCATGCAGGATTTTGTTTGTATTTACCCAGTTTGTAGCTTTCTAATGGTAGCATTTGAAAAGGTTGCTTTGTGCTTGTGAATTAACAAAAGTCAAAGTCATGAGTACCAAAAAATCACTTTGCTAATATCATGTAAGTTACATGCTATTGCTTTTTTTTTTCCTTAAAAATATGCTAAATACATACTGGAGATAAAAGCTGTTGACATTTCATCCAGCCATTCTGTTTTAATTCGATACTGACATTTACTACCTTGTCTGTAAAATCTTGGATTCTTCAGAGTCTTAGGAGAAAAAAATAAATTCAAAATTTGAATAGGTTACGCCTTGTGCTTTGTCCCTGGAGAGAGCTGTTTTGTATTCTCACTGTATTCTCACTATATCAATCTCCTTTTCTTCCTCAAGGGTTAAAACAGTGTGTGCAATTTTTTGGTCTCAGTCAATATATCTGAAGATTTAGTACTTGGGAGCTGGTTGAAAAAGCTTGTCTGTGTAACTGTGTATTTTTTAAAGTAGCTATAATGAGTATTTTTGTTATAAGAAATTCTGATATGGTGGTTAGTTTTGTGCTACAGCTAATGTTTATTCTTTTCTTAAAACCTTTTTGCCTCAATGATTGTTTTTAACAGACTTTAATTATCTTAGCAATATATACCCACTTGATAATTTTTACCTCATGAGCAGCACACTATATGAATGCTTACAACTACCTGTTTATACTTCTCAATAGAGCCTCCATCATTGAGTATTTCAACCTTTTAAGCATACAACTTTCCTTCCTTGCAACATAGCAGTACTTCTAGGGATTTCTTGACTGAAATGCTAAGCTCAGCTGCCTTATGGCAGGTAGAGAACTGTTCCTTAAACAGCAATTTATTACCTCCTTTCTACATGCATAGTACTTCTTCAGCCTGCCGATAGTATTTGAAAACTTAGGTGCTTTTGAAAAGTTTAACCCTTTATCCTTCCTGGAAATCAGATTACTGAAAGGTAGCTGTAGAAGACTGCAATAGGAGATATTGCCAATTTCATGCCATTAATTTCTGTTTTCTGTTAATAAAAAGACAAGTGACAATAACCTGTTTTGTGGATAAATATTTGTAAATTTCTGGATAAATTAACTGTTTTCTGAATAAATAATTATTTGTTGATCTAGATCCTGTGGAGGCACTTCTTTTGGAATCTTACATGAGCCTTACTTTTTAAATCTTTCAAGCAAGCTGTTTCAACTATCTTGGCACTTAAAGATGGCTCCTGCTGTATGTAAATGCCCTGTAGAATAATTTTCTGCCTTTTTGTATTTTGAGTAGACAATTAAAGTGTTGTTACCCTCATCTCTGTTCTCACACAAGAGCTCCAAGCGAGAGTGGAAGCCTCTGGAAGACCATAGCTGCACAGATGTACCATGGCTACTCTTATTCATCCTCTTTTGCATAGGAATGGTGAGTAAAACTCCAAGGCTTCTGTAAATCTTATATAGTTGAAGAATTTGCGTTTGTAAGAAAGGAATTTTAAAGCCAATCAGTAACTTAATCACTGGAAAAGATCAGGATGTATTTGCATGGGAACTATCTGTAGAACAGAAGTGGGTGGTATGCACATATCGAAGGCCTTTGGTAGGGATCCATAATTTATTGTTTGTGTCAGTTCTTGCTCCAGCTCCTTTTCTTCTGAAACTCCAGTTTCAGTGGTAAGTGATTGATTTTCAGCGTGGTGAACTATCACTTGACTCATGTTCGTTATGGGACTGTGCATGTCCCAGAAATGATAGCTTGGAGTCTAGTAAACAGTTCTGTGAATCACAGTGAACTTTTTGCGAGAAACAAGGATTCTCACTATCAAAGAGTTGACTGTGGTTTTGTTTATTTGTTTATTTATTTATTTTTATTGGATGCTTAGTAGAAGCAGTTATTGTTAACAACAGTATTGCTAATGATAAGATCTTTCTTTCGAAGTTATACCAGCTCTGTCTGCTCTGATGAAACTGTCACCTTTGTCAAGTCAGCCTCACAACACTCTACCCTTAATATTAAAAAACCAAACCACTGAGAGCTGCAGATTAGTGAAAACTAGAAGTACACTGCTTTTCATCTTGTTTTGTTTCATGGACCTATGTCTGCTATTCTCCTTACACAGAGAATGTGCGTTGCTGTCTTGTACTGCTGCGCTGCAAGCAGTTGTCCGTAGGGGTTTGGGACTTACGTGCTGTCAGCTTTCTTTTCTGCTGTCCCTCCACCTCTGTTGTTTGGAATAATTCCATTGAAAATTTTCTTCTACTTTCCCCAGGGTGTTTGTCAATGGCTGAGCTTCAAATGCAAAAATTATAATGATTATTTAAAATCATATGAATTACAGTGTCACAGTGCTTCCTGAAACAAGTAGCTCTCTTTTGTGTTTTGTTTTTTTCCTGGTTTTGTTGATGTTCCCTGATTATTCAGTTACACTTACATGTTCCCCCAATTATAAATTAGTTTTCTGTGCATGAGAGTCCCAAATTTTCCTGTCTAAGCAATATAATATACAGAGCAATTGTCAGACTGGGTCACATACCTTGTTACTTACTGTTATAGGAGATTTCGTTTGCAGACTGGACCACCCACATTTTCACTTTTCCATGCTGACTTCATTACCTGTTGCCATCACCTCATCTGATCCTGCCACTGCCAGCTGTTGCTCCATGCATTTGTCTCGGCTGTTTCTTCCACTTCCACTTATCAAATCTTAGCCTGCATCACATGTAAAATCAGTTCATTGGTGATAGTGGAGTGAGCTGATGGTTCATTTCTCCCTGTCAGTGGTTTGCTGATGATTTTTTTGGGCCAGTCTCCTGTTCACACAATCACTGCCTTGATCTTCATTTTGCTTGTGAAATATTCCTGAAAGTTCACAGCAAGACCTGTCTACTTGGGGTATTTTCTACCATACATGACCTGAGCCATCTTGCTTTGTGTCTGTTTCTTTCCTGCATTTAAAACCAGCATCTGAAACCACAGTGACTTTGACCTCGTCACTTGCTTTAAGAGGACTTTCTTAAAGAAAACTTGTGTTAGATAGACCTTCTTTCTAGCTTGTCTTTGAAAGCACTTAATTTAAAGGAAAGAAAAAAGTCTGAAAGCAAGAAAATCTAGATTGTGTAGAACTCTCCAAGATGCATAGTAATCCTTGACACCTTCATCTCTGCTTGTAACTCTCCTTCACTGCCTGCCCTTGGTCTCTCTTCTGCTTCATGCCTGTTTGCTGACAATATGACTCAAAAAAAACCACCTACAAGAGTCTTAACTATGCTTGTATAATATCTGGTGTTAGATGTCTGAATCCTCTTTTAGCTTGCATTCAGTTTTACTGCACAACAGTTCTCTGTGATGATCCTTGTCTTTCTTTTTCCAGTCTGAAAGAATTTTTAGAAAACCTCTGCTTAGAAACAAATTAATAAAACTGACCTTCCCCAGCTGTCAAACAGAGTATTGCTAAACTGTAGGGGTTTTTTATTCCTACAGGGTTTTATCTGTGGCTTTTCAATAGCTACGGGAGCAGCTGCAAGACTGCTTTCGGGATATGACAGTTATGGAAATATTTGTGGACAGAAAAATGTCAAGGTGGAGGGAATAGTCAACAGTGGTCTGGACCTCACACACAAGAAGTAAGTATGGGATTCAATTTTTGCATTCTGTAAACCAGGAAAGGCAAAACCTTTCTTCCTTTGAGAGTGGCTTTAAATAAAGTGGGAAAAGGGATATGCTAACTCGTTATCACTTGTCCTTTGATACTTTTGTCACCTAGAGGACAAAAATCTTTCATAGCAACCAGCAGCATCAGACTATATATTGGCAGATATGCAATATGAATACAGCTAAGACATTGAGGAATTACTTTATCCGCTTCATGTAGGATATTGTATTAGGCTGTTGAAAAGTCTTGTTTGTTGGAGTTTTAGGTGTGACAGGTATTCTCAGATTTGGGAGCAGGCCTTTGATATTGATGTAGAAAAGGTTTGCTTTTGATGTTGTGTGCTCAGTTTCTGCCACTGGGTGTAGGGGGAGATGAGGTATATCTAACACATTCAAATATGACTTTAAAATTTAAACTGTAGGTGAAATATAAATTCATAACTTGTGGAGAAAATGCACAAAACTTTAGAGGTGCACACAGCTCTTATTATGCAGTGTCCTGTTAAAACTCATACTTAAAGTTCACATATTTCCCATCTCTTGTACATGAAAACATCACAATGCAGTAGTAGTACTGGAGCAGTAGCAAGAATTCTGGGCTGACAAGTTAAAAACCTGTGAATGTCTGTGGAGGTGTCTGTCAGTCAGTGGTCAAAGTGCTGCTGTGCAACTTGGGTGATTTAGGAAAGTAAACTGTTTAGCTTAACCGTAGAACAGTGGTATTAACTGGCAAAAAAAAGTGTTTCTTTCACTGTTGTTTACTTCAGGGAACCAAAAAGTTATTAATTTCTGAGTATCATAGCTTTTTGCTTCACTCTTTCAGACTAACAGAAAATTGATGATTTTCATAAGTTATTTTGGAAGCATACTTTCCTGAGATCTGTTCTGTTTTAGTTGCTGTTCTAAATATCTCATTTAAGAATTAATGTGGCTAGATGATTGGTGGCTACCAGAAAGATTTGAGATAAATAAAATGTGTGGAACTTTCTACACATATCTTTTGTTGGAAAAATAATTTCTTAATCTAATCCCATCTTTCAGGAAGGTTGAAAGGCTTAAAACTTATGCAGCATAATTCACCTATTTTTTTACATAAAGATTTTAGCATTTTCTAAACCCATGTGTATTCAGTACAAAATTGTCATTCTAGTGTTCTGAGGGAAAATGCAAGTTTCAAAATCATAAGTTTCAATTTACCTTTAGAAAGAAATAGTGTCTGAGTTCATGTGAAGGTAGAGAAATTCAGACACCTTATTGAAATGTAATAATTAATACTGTGATAGTCTTCTACATGTGACATAAATCAGGCCGTCATGTGAAGAAACATCTACCACTGCTAAATGATTTCCTCTTTAAATGCAAGCTCAAAAGACAGCAAATAAAAAGAGAGACAATTTTTAACACAGCTGATAGACAGAGCCCGTTGTTTGTCAGGAAGTCTTAATGAGGTTCAAAAGATTTATGTTTTTCTAGCAAAGATGTCATGGCTTGAGGTGTGACCTAAGCGAATTAGCAGATACTCACATATGGGATAATCATCTATGGTTAAGAGAAAACCTTCTGCTAAGGCAGATTATTCTTTACCTGTTCACATGAAGTGCCTGGTACAGTCCAGGGTATCCAGTTTTGGAAGAGATTCATTCTTACATAAGTGAGTAATCCTTCCTTCTCTCACACCCTATAGATTCTTCTGAAAAATTGCCAAGGAAATTAAAAAAGCTATCTGCTTTGCATCTGTCTCTAGCAGATGGAGTTCCTACAGTGTTTGAGGTGGAGTTCATGGGAGTATTTAATGCTATTTTTATAGGACCACTTTGCAGACAGACTGTAAAAATAAACTCTGCTTCCTGCCTGTACATTTCAGTTTGTGTAGAGAAAGAAAAGAGTTCTAAGCTCCACAAATGGGTGTCTAGAAACATGAAGTTATTCTTATTTCATTTTGCTTGCAGGGTAATTCCATTTTCATTTCCCAGTCCAAGGGCCAAAAAGCTAAATCATCTGTAAAAATAACATTTTCTTCCTTGTATATGACAGCAACCCATAGGCACTGTCATGTGAAAGTGAAATTGATGTGATCTGTGTGGATATGGAAATCTGTGTGGTAAAGGTGAAGAGCACAGTCTTCACAGGGATATTATTTGCTCTGTGTACATCAGATATGCTGAAACCAGTGAGATGAAATGTTGGGAAGGAGGATTTTGCAGCCTGGTCTCATGAACAAAGAATGGATCAGGCATGTTTTTATTTTTACAGAGAAACCACGGCACACTTTACTAGTCTGCACTCTAGAGTCAGACATGGGATTATACTCTACCCCTGGCAGTGACTTCCAAATTAAACCTATCTACTTCAAGTAAGCTCCTTGCTTTAAAAGTTTTGGTAGTTATAAGGCGGTTAAAAAATGACCTTTTATTTGCAAATAAATGGTGACTATGGCAGCCGGATGTAAGTCCCTGAAATACTAGTTCCGTCTGTTTTTTGATCACCAGTATGTTGTTATTTGCACAGAATTCAGTTTGTGCTGTCTACCCAAGTACAAGGAGATGTGCATATGATGCTATGGGAAAAAGTTAGGGTAGCATTCCACCTGAACACATGCTTTGACCCCGGGAGGTGCTTGGAGTTTACATAATGGGAAAACCCAGGGAGGGTTTGCAGCATGCACACAGAGAATTTGGTTGAGTGAAACTGTATATGCCCTACTGTTAAAGAAATTTTTGACCCTAGGCTCTCATCTCCATTAGATGGCACAGATCAGTTATAATATCTGGTAGCTCCATCTCTGTGCCTTGCAAAAAGGGAACCTGAACAAAGAAATCCATGGGCAATTATTTCCCTTTCAGTCTAAACTCCCTATCCTTCCCATGGCAGCCTGGGCCAACAGCAGTATTAGGGCCTGGGATGGTCTTGCTTTTCATTTGTTTGCTCTTGTGTTACCAAGTGGTTGCCATGTGGTCATCTTCACACCCTCCTAGGTTGGTTTTTATGGGGGTTTTGCTTAGTTCTGTACTCCACGTTACAATATGGTCATTACAGTTCCTATACCAAACCCTATGGGCTGTACACTCTAGCTGTTAAGTTTTAGGTAGTATTTAAAATGTGAGCTTTGTCTATTCTAACAGTTATTAATGTTCAGATTACTAGCTCTAGGTTTCACCTTATTGCTTGACAGCTACCTGTAAGGAGGTTGTAGATGGGGGAATCAATCTCTTCTCCCAGGTAAAAAGTGGTGAGAGGAAATGGTCTCAAATTGTGCAAGGGGAAGCTTAGATTGGACATTGAGAAATTTCTTTACCAAAAAGGTTGAGTCACCATTCCTGGAGGTGTTTACAAGATGTGTAGATGTGGTGCTTAGGGACATGGACGCATGGTTTAGCAGTGGACTTGGCAGTATTGTGTTTACAGCTAGAGTGAAGGGTCTTTTCCAACCAAAATGATTCTGTCATTCTGAATCTACCTTCTTTTAGTGTAAAGCCGTTCCCCCTTGTCTTCTCACAATTTGCCTGCATGAAAAGTCACTTTCTCTCTTTTACATAAGCTCGCTATAAGTACTGGGAAGCTGCAAAAAGATCTCTCCACAGCCTTCTCTTCTCCAGGCTGAACAGCCCCAACTCTCTTTGCCTGTCTTCGTATGCTCCAGCCCTCTCGTCATTTTAGTGAGGGCCGCCTCTGCACTTGCTGTAATGGGTACATGTCTTTTCTGTACTGGACATCCCAGAGCTGGGTGCGGTATGGGAGACACCCCTGAGAGCAGAGTAAAACTTGCCTTGCTAGTCATGCTTCTTTTTATGAAGCCTAGGATACAGTTGGCTTTCTGGGCTGCAGGTGTACGTTGCCGGGTCATGTCCAATTTTTCATGCACCAGTACCTGAAGGGCTGATACTGCATAAAGTACACGTACAACATATGCACAAGTGTGCGTATGTTGTAAGTCTACTATATTGATTTTCAAATAGCAAACATATTTTCATTTGCAGTGTTGAAGCATCTCTAACAATATGATTACTTTGTTTATGTCAGTCTTTGTATTGCTCATATAAGTTATTTCCTTATTATACAATTAGTCTATTGTTGATTGTAAATAACTGAAATTGCAGCACAAAGCATGTAAGTACATTCTTCTAGGGAGAAACAAAACCTGTTCTGTGATGACACAGTATGAAATTTTCTGTAGTAAAATGACTTATTTTCTGGAAGTGAGGTTTATAAACAAAAATAAAATTAACTCTTCTTCCATAATGCTGGTGCATGGCTGCAATTTCTTGACAGCCCATCAGTTACTGTGATTGACTGGGTTTGTTTCTGATTATTGTTTTTATTAACATTAAGTGGTCAAGTTTTATGTCTCCTCCTTTTCTTATCATCTCAATTTCGCAAGATGCTTAGACAAGTAGTCTTACTGAAAAATAATAATTTTCATAATCCACATATCCTTACCAGTTTGTGTGATTGACCAGATTTGTTCCCATCCTAATCTCCCTTGCCACATCAGTCAGGTTTGACTCTGCAGGTTCTTGTTTGTAGCTCCTTTGACCAAATGCCCTCAAAGGAGCAGACACTCTCCTTCCATGTACCCTTACTGTATGGAATAGCAACTGGAGGAATGTCTGTGAAGTGGAAGCTGTAACAGGAGTGTTCAGTTAAGACAGCTATTGTATGTCTTGGTATCAACATAAGAGTGTTTTCTTTTGAAATAAAGGGAAACTATAGCTTAATACTTGCATGCAGTTGCTTTGACTGTGTCTGTGGGACAGAATTTTCATTCACACTTTTTTCTTAGACTTCAATGATCTATGGAGTCCCGAGATGTGTAGTATGTAATAAGTAAAAAAACCACAGAAACAGGAATAGATAATTTCACCAAGACGTTAACAAAGAAAGGGAACATTCTAAGAATGCAAGTAATCTATTGCCACGTTACGGTTGATTTAGATTACATGAGTTATGGTGGGCTTTCAGGGAAGACTGTAGTACGTAGTAATCATTCTTGTACACTGACACTGGGTAATAGAACAGTAAACAGCAATTAGTGTATAGACTGAAGGTGTTCAGGCAGGACCTAAATGCTTTCTAGGAGCAAAAGGGGTTTTTACTGATTACAGAATGAATTCCCATCATGAGGACTGCAAAAATAGAAACGGTGTATGGCAGATTGGTGGTGTTTTCAAATGATGATGTTAGATAATATGAAGGGAGTATTTCAATGCATAGTTTATCACCAGAATTGCAGAGATTTAAGAGTTGTTTGACTTCTGAAAAGCATCTGTACTATACCATTTGTGGAAATTCTGTAGGGTTAGTGTTTGTCATAAAAAGTGTATAGCCAGGAGATGCTAGCTAAGAATCTATAATATGTACTTCATGCCTTGGATTTTTAAATGATGCTCATCGTGGAATGTTGGCAAATAGAATCTCTTTAAAGTACTGCACTTAAACATTAGGTAGTTCTACTTAAAATATCTGAAGGATTTTCATTTCAAAGTAAATACCAAAGTAATGTGTTCAGTTATATAGTGTGGAAAATCAATCTAAACTAAAAAGCTGTTCTTAATTACCAGTAGTATGTGTATTCATATTCATTTATATAGCCATGGACCTTTTCCTTTTTGCAGGGTTAAAGTGACTTTATTGGGTTTGTTGGGTCTTTTTGGAAAAAAATTTGGAAATCTCAAAGTCGAGTTTAAGGTTGGAGTGAAGGTTTGTGAATGTTTGGACTCACATCTGGGAAGAGGCATGGTAGTGGTACTGTTTTTATGAGTACCACCATTTGAATGGACTTGAATCAGGTAGAGTTAAACATCCTTTCTGTGTGATCCAGAGGTATATAAATACCCATACATTTGTGCTGTATATGTTGAATAAATAAATTCTTTTGATCTACACAGTTTTATGATAATATCAGGCTTCCTGTGTTTCTGGGTAGACTGAATCACTCAGTCTTGACTGAATCCTGTAGTTTTGTTTAATGTAATGGTTCATTCAAATAGAAGTAATTTACCTTTTTTCCTTCCCTAGGTATGTATTCTTCTTGGATCCATGCAACATTGATCTAGTACATCAGAGGATTAAGTCTCTTGCCTTGTGTGTATCAGCTTGCCCAAGGAAAGAACTAAAAACTCTGGCTGATGTTCAGAAATTTGCAGAAACTAATGGTATGAAAAAAATAGATTTGTTTTTATTCATATACCAGGTATTTTCATAGGATCTAAAAAAAGTCTAAATCTCATGCATGAGCTGAGCTAAAAATGAAATATGTATTAAGAAATATGAATAGAAACAATGTGCTCTTTTCATTAAGCTAGAACAGTATTATGGCCTATAGTATGCTAGTGTTCCATCATGTCTTGGGCAGTTTTGAAAACTTGTTGTTAAAACAGGAGTACAAAGTGTAACAAACATTTGAGGGAATGTCTGACTATAGGATATGTTCTCAGCTCCTGAGGAATTATTCTGACATTGCTGCTTAACAGTAGTGCTATTGAAATGTTTTCATGTATATGGGGCTAGTGAGAGCTGTGCTACTATTTAATGGCGCTTGTGGCACAGTGTATGGCTGTGTGTGTGAAAATATTCCTGCTCGGGATTCAGTGCTACTGTGCAGTTTCTGCTTGTTGTTTTGTTTTGTTTTCTTATGCTTTTCTTTAAAAAAGAAGTGTGAAGGAAACTTAACTGTATTAGCAAATGAAATATTATACCTTGTCTTCCTTAAGAGCAGTACTTTTTTCAGTAGTAATAGTAGTAATACTGATATTACTAGCTGAGTTCCTATTTTAGCAGTCTGTGGAATAAAATGCAGGAGAAGTAACCAACCTTTGGACATACAAAAGAAAGTAAAGATAAAAACTAAATTTGAGGAAATTTCAGTGTTTTTCTGCTATTTAAGTGGTAACATTTTCCTGATGTGTGGGAACAGTCCTAAACTTATCTTTTTATCTTTTAAAATGATGCAGTAATATTTCTTCACTAAGTACTTGACTAAAAATGAGTCAGTCTGGATGACCCAGTTCAGAGCAGTGGAACTGATTACTTTTCATATAAGAAACTGAAATGTTTATTTCTGTACTAGTACAAGTTATGTCAGTACTTCTTGTTTGAAAGCAGAGTGAGTTGAAGTGGCCCTGGGACACTGTTAGCGCCCTTGGTCTCCCACTGCACTGTGCCTGCACACCTGGGTGTCTGACGTCTGAATTGGGAAGCTGAACTACCATGCGCCATCACAGCTTTCATGGAGCTGCACAAACAGCTTCCTTGTGTGGTCTGTGCTCCTTTGTCGATTACAAGTGAAAATAGTCAATATCTACAATTGTATTCTTTACTCCTTCTCTGAGCATGCTGTGTTTTTCTTAACTAATGCAGGCCAATTCTTCATTAGTATGAAGTCAAGGTCATTTGTGGTGCAGTTTAAGTACCTCTTGAAGTAATGGAATTCAGCCGTGTCTTGTTTTATCAACAACATTGTTTCTATGTTTATAAGTCAAGTCTCCTATTAATTGTGCCTGAAATATGTTCAGGATAACCATCTTTTAAAGTACAACAAAACCCACTCTTCCCAAAATGTGCTATGCTATATCTTGTCCTCATGATTCTTTGTTCTAACTGTATCTTCCTTAGGGCTTTAGATTGTAAAACCTAAAGATAATTTTCTTAAAATTAATATGACAGGCAATATTTTCAGTTTTCAGAAGCTTGGTCAAAAGTATAAAACCTGGTGTTGGATCAGAGCAAAATCATTAATGAGTTCAATTCCTAATTTTCATTATATGATCTTTGGCTTATCAAAAACAGGTGTTACACAAAACTGAGCTTTCTTTTTATAGATGAAATCTGTGCATGACTGGAATCACACTGTTCAGAGAAATATTGACAACCTCATGGTTATATTTCTGCTTAAAAGTTCACCAACCTATGCAAGTTCCAAAAAATGATGGTTTGCAGCAAATGAACAGCTTAATTATTGATTATCTTAACTGTTGCATATGTATAGTAAAAGTTCAAGTGTGATTCAGTCTTTTAGTAGAGCAAGAACAGTTAATTAGTACCAAAACTGTAGTACTCACTAAGCAGAATAATTTTTCTGAGATCCACTTTGTAACTGTGATTTAAATTAATTAATACTAAGATTATGTTTGGCAGTCTGTTTTAAGTGACCATTGACTCCACTGTAAAAATATTAAGAATGAAATCTGAGGACCTTGAATGTGACTGCGTTGAGCTTAATTGCAATTTCTGTGTTTGTGATGATATATATATAGTTAGAATATAGAATTCAGCTGTCAAGTTCTGAAGAAGGAGGGCAAGTTGTGTTTGGTTTTGTGATACTCAATGCTGAATTTTCTCAGTCTCACAACTTCTAACATTCAACAAGAAAACCATCTTAATGTTTTAAATATATAGGTAAAGAATGCAGTTGACTCTTAATTTTGCTCTGTTGAGCCTTTCTGAAAGCTTTAACTATTCCTTCATCCTGAAAATAGCAATTGCTGTAGACAGACTGTGTAGATTGTTGCACGTGCTTTTGCAGAGTTGACCATTTTCACCTGGCTCGTGTGCCATCCCTCAAATCACCTTACTTGTCCATCCACTTTGAAATTCTTTAATAAATTACTGCTTAAGAACCCTTCCACAACCCAAAGAAATCATCTGTTATGTCTCAGCTGCCCATCAAGGGGTGGTGTGGTAAATTCAAATAAATGTGGTTTTTAATCTAAACATCTTTATCAAAAGCTGTAACTTGTAAAACATACTATAACATCTTTTATTGACTACTGGTTTTATCAATACCACATATGATCTTCCAGCTAGCTTAGTATTTATGGTATTTTTCTAAAGTGAGACAGGCACTTGATTGCCTCAGCATGACAGGTCAGAACTGCCAATCCCAAAGTTTCAGAACGATTATGGCAGAGCTCATATTTATTGTGTAGTTCTGCAAGTGAGATTATAAAAAAGCGTTTAGGGCAGGGAAAATGCTTGCTTGAGGCATGAAGACCATTTCATGACAAAGCAGCCTTTTAGCTTTCTTTATCAGTAATGATGCACTTGTCCTTCTGCTGTAATTTGGGAAAAGGAGCTGTTTATGTGAATAATGGCACCATTTCAGGGCAGTAACTTAACTGCCACTCCACTTGCCCTCTCACAGTCAGGTCCTGCATTTCCAATACCTTCCCATCAAGGAAGAGAAGAAGCAAAGCTGATTTCTTACAAAGCCAGGCTGATTTTAAGAAAATAGGAAAGTGTGTACCTTTAATCTGTTCAGAATAAGTGACACCCAGGACACTGGAACCAGCTGGGACCTTTTACAAGAGGAGGAAAAAGAGAAAGAGAAATCTGGGCAATTGACCACTCAGCTCTTTGTACAGAGGTGCAAGTTGTAAAATACAGCAATATTCTGGAGCAACTCCTGGAAGTGATACAGGAAGGTGCAGTGTTATCTGAGCAATATTGTAATGCTGTTCTCAAACAGCTGTGCTAGTACTTGAGTTTGTAAAGCTATCGATTGGACACAACTGAGAATGTTATATGTTGGGAACTGACTGCTGTTGCTCTCCCCAGGATTTTCTCACCCAGCAGAACACCTCAGGCACAGGGTGTTTGTGATTCAATGTTTTTGTTGGTCTTGGCACTTAAAAGATGATGTATTTTGAGTAGTGTGACTGAAAGCTGTTTTTTCCAGAAACCCAATTGATGCTTCAAAATTTAATGTCTGTGAAATATTGCAGTGATGTTTTCAAGGATTCACCAAAGCATTTTGAAATAT
This sequence comes from Ptilonorhynchus violaceus, assembly GCA_013397565.1. Lineage (NCBI taxonomy): Eukaryota > Metazoa > Chordata > Aves > Passeriformes > Ptilonorhynchidae > Ptilonorhynchus > Ptilonorhynchus violaceus. Next base: position 51,492 of record VZRJ01001801.1, read on the forward strand.
CCTTCAAGATATAATTCATCTGTGACTCTGCCAAATGAGTAATGAAATGTCATTATTAAAGAGAAACACTAGACAGGTGGCCATCATTTCTGTTGTGTTTAATTCGGTGATAACTATATTGTCTGCTCAATGTGGGAACTACTATTCCTATCTGTTGTGTAAATATCTGGATGCGTATTTAGGAGTCTAATATGAAATTTTTATTTTGCAGCATGTTGGCAGGCATCTCTGTTATCAGAATTCTGTAGCTAGACCAGGCTGGTTGTGGCCTGGGTGGACATATAGCCAGAGGTACAGCTTCATTAAGTTTTCTACAGAGACTGACCTGAAAGAGATCAATAAAGGAAATCAGTGTGACTAAGTCAGAGCAGGTGATATCTCTGAGCTGTTGGAAGGAACCACAGGGGAAACAAAAAGGACTTTTCTTTTGTCTGAAGATAATGACATCTTCGTGTATTTGACAAAGTGTATCTTTGCAGTTCCTATTGGCACTTGCCTTAGAAATAGCTGTTACATGGGTTGCTGCCAGCTTCTGACATTTTTTGTCTGCTCTTGTTCCCCCACCTTTGTTTTCAGTGAAAGTACGCTGTTTAAAACTTAAGCCTTTGTTCATGATTTTCTTGAAGTATGTTGTACTGTATTAGTTATAGGTATCTTATGGTTAAAGCAATTCCGCACCCTTATGTCTTTGGAATCCTGGGTATGTTAATTTTGAGTGTCTTTTTTTTTTTTTTTT
>VZRJ01001801.1:52235-85280 GCA_013397565.1 Ptilonorhynchus violaceus
TTTTGACTGGAGTAAAAGTACATTATGACCAGTTTTGAGATACAGAGTAATCCACTGCTAATCTACCTTGTTACCAGAACTGCCCCTCACGGTTGCCTTTTGCTGGAAATGTATCCTCTAGTAAGAATGAAATTGTTTCCTCAACAGAAAGTGACTGCATGTGGAGTCCTCCAGTAATACTGTGTTGTGTTATTGATTACATTAATAAAACGTTTGGAAAGGGGGAGAAACAGTGAGGTTATAAATCTTGCTGTGACTACTGAATTATTTAGAATTATATGGGAAAAAACCCTGCTATCAGTTGCAGTGGAATAAAATGTCAGATCAAAAGGAATGCCCCCAGAATGAAGGAGTGGTATACAGCCATTGTTGTGCATATATTGTTTCAATTGAAAATGGTTGTTGGTACTTGAGAAAGGGATTGTGAAACTATCGACGATCACAAGAGGATTAGATTGGAGGCACAGCATTGTCCGAAAGTGTAATATATATGAGCTGTGAAGAGGGACTGTATTTTGTGTAAACTCATGCTCTGTTGGCATCATAAAGCCTGTATTCTGATCATTTCTTGACAATTTTTTTTTTTAAACTTACGCACAAACACGTATGTATATGCTCAGTATGTATACACATACTATATCTATATACATACTGAGAAGGGAGACAAGGATTATCATAATAAAAAGACCAGTGATTTTCTCTCCCTGTAAAAGAGAAAACTATTAGGAAGAATAAGGTCGTTAAAAGCAAGAATAGCCTAGAGAAGGTTGAAAAATTATTATTCCTTGATCTCATAACCTGAGTAATGTGAAACTAGAGTTCAAAAAGGAAATCACTAAGCATCAGAGGCAGACTTTTCTCCACATAAGTTATGGTTAGTTTACAAAACTTATTGCCATGAAGATATTTTAGATAAAAAAAGATGAACTCTTAGAATAGTACTGTTTGGATATTTAGTTAGTACTGAAGAATATCCTTAGGATCTTAGTGGTGCAGAGCTAAAGATATAGTAGGAGAAACATCTGCTACTTGACTAGATGGATTCTTAGTAGCTGGTTTCATTTAGCACTGGAAGAAATATGAGTGGAGGAATAAGTAAATTAATATTTGTTTTCAACTACTGTACTGGGAGAAAGTGAAGAATCTTGTCTTGTTTATTTAATCACATATATATATAAATTTTGAATCTAGGATTTTTTTTTACATACTCTTAGTTGTCACATCTATCACAGCACTTCTCTTTGCAGTCTTCAATTCTAGAGACTTTTGAAGATCTAACTGGTGGGGTTTTGTGATGGATCTCTCTTGGAACATTCTTGCAGGCACTGGAGAACACTTACTTTCACTTCAGTCCTGTACTTATTTATAAAAGCAACTGTAATTTCTCCTGCCCTTTGATGCTCATTGTTTTAAAGAAGTGATGGTATTTCTCTCTGCAACAACTAGAAGTATAGCTATATACAAACTTTACTTTTCTTCCTTTAAAACACACGCTGTGCTTCTGGAAGGCACCAGTGGATAGATCTAGAGAAAGAAGCTTGCTTTATTCTCTGAGAACAACTGTCATATTAATTCGAGAAGTCCTGACTGCAAACTGGTCTGTCCTATGCCCTTCTGCTCATCTAAAGGCATCACCATTTTGCTAGGGCCCAGAAATCAGATTTAGGTGTCAAGGTTCAGCTCTCTCCTTGTTTGGTCTTCTGGCTCTGTTCCTGTGCAATTTGCAAAAGGCATAGCTGCAATGTTTAGCTATGTTTGTGCAGTCCTATGGTGCTTCCACTTTATCTGCTATTTAGACCCAAATCTATGAAGTGAAGTTCTTATTTTCTCAGGCGTTTCCAGCTCTGATGCTAATCTGTGCATAACTAAATGCCACTTCATTCCTAAATGAGGCATCAAATGTGGCTGCTTTTGGAATGTTTTTGTTGTTCTAAAAACCATAGGTAAGGAGGAAACTTATACAATCCTGAACTTTTGTGCTTAGTGCTTGTGTTCTGAGTGGAATTACTTCCTATGGTTGTAGATGGGTTATAATTACTATTCAGACCTAGCAGTCAAAGACTAAAGAAAATCTGGTCAACAGTAGTGTGGTTCATTTCATGGTGATGTGAACCTTTTCCCATTTGACAGGAGTCCATGAAGAGAGGATCATGTTACTACTTGCCATAGGCATGCTTTTGCTGAGGTTGTGCAGCCATGTTCTCTTTACTGACAGAACTCAGCAAAGGATAGTAACTACCACCATCTGTAGAGGTAGGGTTTGGCATCCTACCAGTTCTTCGGTTTTTGGGTGTGGAATTTGCAGCAGCCAGATACATGACACAGTGTTTTAAGCTCCCACTTTTCTATGCTATGGTGGTAGTCCATAATATGCTAAGATAATATCCAATTGGTAGTGTACCAAGTTGTCTCATTGCATGAAGCTTTGAATGGGTAATGTGGTTCAGATCAGTAGTTTAGAGCTGATCAGGTTTGACAGATAGATTTGAGGCAAGTTCTGGGTGAGAAATGTAGAAAAGTGTTAAGAATTTTTTCCTTGTGAGAGTCTGGGAGCCTTGTCCTTGGATACCAGTGAACTCCACCTCTGTCAATATCAATATCATACTCTAGCCTTTATTGCTTGTGTTGAAGAATACAACAATATTCTTATCCAAGAATAATCATCTGTGAGTCATGCATTCACAATGTTAACTAAGTTTTAATTGGTAAACTTAGTCATAAAACACCCAGAACTCAAGAGGAACTAGAACTGGGCTGAAAGTCTAGAGGTGAGGAGTTGTGATTTAAACAGTCTCACTGCTGTTAACATTTCTGCACTGTGGGTTTGATTCCTGTGTTAGAGAACTTAAGTTACTGATGAACTAATAGGATGTTACTTGTGAAGGAGAGAATGAAATAAGATACTAAGTTTTTTTAACTATAATCTCTGCTTCATCATATGGTCTTTTAGAGGTCAGTTATCAATCACCATAGAATATGCTAAGTTGGGGGGAGCCACAAGGGACCAACTCCTGGCCCTGCACAGGATACCCCAAGAGTCACACCGTGTGCTTGAGAGTATTGTCCAGACACTTCTGGAACTCTGTCAGGCTTGATGCTGTGACCACTTCCCAGGGCAGNGCCTGCCCCTCTCTTCCCCTCACAAGGAAGTTGCAGACTGCAATGAGGTCTCCCCTCAGTCTCCTCTTCTCCAGGCTGAACAGACCAAGTGGCCTCAGCTGCTCCTCACACGGCTTCCCCTCAAGGCCTTTCACCATCTTTGTCACCCTCCTTTGGATGCTCTCTAATGGCTTAATGTCTTGTTTATGTTGTAGCACCCAAAACTGTCCCCAGCACTCAAGGTGATGCTGCCCCAGTGCAGAGCAGAGGGGGACAATCCCCTCCCTTGCCCAGCTGGCGATGCTGTGCCTGATACACCCCAGGACAGGGTTGGCCGTCCTGGCTGCCAGGGCACTGCTGACTCATGTTCAACTCGCCCTTGACCATAACCTCCAGGTTTCTTTCCACGGCACTGCTCTCCAGGGTCTCATTCCCCAGGCTGTCCATACGTCTAGGGTTTCCCTATCCCAGGTGCAGAATCCGGCACTTGTCTTTGTTAAAGTTCATATGGTTGGTGATTGCCCAACCCTAGCATTTGTTGAGGCCGCTCTGCAGGGCCTCTGCATTTGAGGGAGTGAATGGCTCCTCCCAGTTTTGTGTCACCAACAAACTTACTTTGGACCTTTGAGTCTTGTGTCCAGGCCATTTATTAAGATGTTGAAGAGCACAGGGCCTGAGGTGGAGCCCTGTGGAACCCCACTAGTGACAGGTCACCATTCTGATGTCACTCCGTTCACTATAACCCTTTGTGCCCAACCCCTGAACCAGCTGCTCACTCATCACATGATGTGTTTATCCAGCTGTGTGCTGGACAGTTTGTCCAGAAGGGTCCTGAGAGAGGCAGTATCAAAAGTTTATGAAATCCGAAAAGATTACATTAATGGGCTTCTCTTGATAAACTGGATGGGTTACCCTGTTCTAAAAGGAAATCAAGTTGGACGAGCAGGACTTCCCTTTCATGAAGCTGTGCTGGCTGTGACTGATGGCTGCAGTGCCCTTCAGGTGTTTTTTGGTTAATCCCAGAATAATATTCTCCATAATTTTACCAGGCACCAAAGTGAGACTGACAGGTCTGTAGTTTCCAGGGTCATCCTTCTTGCCCTTCTTGAAAATTGGGACAGTGTTAGCCAGCTTCCAATCAGCTGGGACATCCCCAGATGCCCAGGACTGTTCAAAAATCATAGAGAGAGACCTCACGATGACGTCAGCCAGCTTTGAGTATTCTTGGATGAATCCCATCATGAAGCCACATAGACTTATAGGCATCCAACTGAAGCAGCAGATCCTACACAAGTTTGGGGTCAACGGTGAGCTTAAAATTCTCCCAGCTGTGGTCCTCCAGCTCTGGGCACTGGGACCCTCTTAGCCCATCACCAGTGTGAAAGACAGGGCAAAGAAAGCATTAAACGTGTCACATATCTCATGCCGTATATGTGCACAATACATGCATAGTGTCAGTCAGACTCAGAATGGAAGTTCATAGAAATTATCAAAACTGTGGTTTGTAGTCTCTCAGGCTGTGCTTTGCCATGTGTATGTGAAAAGAGGTATGTGGAGCTGCATGGAGCTCTTCGTAACTTAAACAGAACATACTCCTAAACTCCTAAGGTGACTGCTGCTCCTGGTACTTAAGCTATCCCAGGTGTCTCTGCCTAGTTCTGTACTTTTCTGCTTAAATCCTTGACTCTGAATATGAGTCCATGTTTCTAGATCTGAAAGTCCTTGTTTTAGTTCCTGCTAATGTGTTGATAGATGGGTAGATGCTGCTGAGCTTCCAGAATGGAATCCAAAACAGCTGATATGCTTTCCACTACTGTAAGTCAGGGAATATAAATACCAGTGGTGTCCTCTGTGGACTGCTCCTGCTACTGGATGACTTAGGAAGGCTTACCGTTTCTCAAGCTGTAAACTCTGATAGTAATGCTGCTTTAGCAGGGCTTTGTTTGTTGGTTTTCAACAGAGCAAATACAGGAAGGAAAGCTGTACGGGAGCTCTGGTCTGTAAAATGTTTTTATCCAACCACCTTGGGTTAGTTTGAACCTTCCTATTTACTGTACTGCTGTGGAAAGCAGGGCCTTATGTCTTCTGTGCACTGTGTCTTCTAAGCACACAAGACCTGTAATAATTTGCTGTCTCAGTTAGAAAGAATCTTTGAAGTAAAAGTCCAGGCTTTCTACAGCATCTTTATATGATTTCTGCTAAATGTAGCTATTTTATGCGAAAGCCAGAGATAACGATTGTTCGGCTCCTTACTAATCCAAGCCTAGGCAAAACAGAAAGGAGACTTAGGAAAGAAGTTCCTATGGTTCAGCTAAGGTTGAAAGATTGTCTTTTGAGATACTTTGCTCCAGTTGTGGCTCCAATATGTTCTAATGGCCAGAGCAACTCTATTCATTGAAAAGAAACCATGGAACAGAAGCCATGCTGTGTCTCCAGGATATCATTTTGTATGTGGAATCAGCAAATACAGAATTGTGGGACCAATGTGTGCACACACTGCCAGGCACACTATGGTGTGCTCACCAGTAGCCCAAAACATGATGCTCTGCATAGTTTGGAAGTATTTTTCTTTAAGGTTACAGTATGTTGGGATCTGAAATCCAATCCTTGTAGGACAGTTTGATTGCACTTGCCTAACAGTTTCTCCAGAAGAAATATGTGCATTGCTGTAGGAAGCAAAGGATTAATTATTTTAATGATCTTTTAGTTTTTTCTCTGTATTCTGCTCATACTGGTTTTGAAACATTTATGAGTGATAATAATTTAGGAATAAAAGCAGTGTCTTTGGTAAACTCATTATCTTAGCGAGGTAGATGACTCGAATGTTTCCTTAAACTTTTGCAGACCTTTTAAACTTGAACAGCAACTAAAAGATTGGCTGTGCTAGACAGTCTCTACTAACCCAGAGTAACTAATATGGAGTAATATGGAGTGGAAGGCTTAAAAACGCAGCTCGTTCTTCCCTCTCTCACCTTAGAAAATGAAAACTTTTATTTATTGATGCACAGGAACTCTTTTGTTAAGAAATCTATTCTAAGTTTAATGTGAAGTGACGTTACTCAAGCACTCATTTCAGTTCTTAAACTCTCCTACACTGTATTAGAGAAGTCAGAACATTTTCAAAATATAAATAAAGACATATTTATGGGAATAGTTAGAGTTTCTGCCTAATTATGTGGGACAAAAGGACAAATAATCTCATGGGCATTATTTCAGCTATGGGACTGGTAGTTTCTTTAAATAAAGTGTGGTTAATATCCTTTGTTTGACAAGCCCCATGAAAATATTTGTCTGCTTGGCTGTGACTAAGGAAGCATGCTCTGTGAGGTAGGCAACTGAAGGGAAGAGATCCAGAGGAGCCTCAAGAGCAGTTCCTAGGCAAGAGATGCTAGTGGCAGCCTGAGTTGTCCACTGCTCCAGGATCTGACAGGAAGGAGTATGCTATTGGCTTCCAGAGGGACCTGTCAAGGGGTCTCCAGTTTCCTCCACAGCCAGGAGTGCATTGGGTTACCCTAGCCTACAAGGCCTATTTGAATGGCTTCTGACCTGTATGCAGATCGGGGTCCGGCATTTGGTTTTGCGTGGCTTACATTTGTGATCCAAACAGGTCTTCAGATGCACATTTGTACAAAGACCTTCCTTCCCTCTCCCCAGCAAATCCCACCCTTTTTCTCTCGTTCCTGAACTGCTAGAGGTCGAAAGGTAGCATGGGCTTCCACAGATTGGCCCAGTCCCTTAGGTTTGTTTAGATGCGGGGGCCTTTGCATAAGGTACTTAAACTGTATTTCACAGTGATAGTGCTGAGTGGCAGAATGGGCATGCTGGCACTGAACATTGTGTATCATGAATCTAGGTACCCATGTTCACATAAAACACATCCCACTTCTTCCTGTGGAACTTCTTGTTCTTGCGATGGAATCACAGAATAGAACCATGGAACCATTTAGGCTGGAAAACACCTTCAAGATCATTAAGTCCGCCACTAAACCATTTACCTAAGCTCCTACATCTACACAACTTTAAGTCCACCTCCAGGAATGGTGGCTCAACTACTTCCCTGGGCAGCCTGTTCCAATGCTTGACAACTCTTTTGGTGAAGAAATTACTCTTAATACCCAATCTAAACTTTCCCTGGCACAACTTAAGGCCATTTCCTTTTGCCCTGTCTCTTGTTACCTGGGAGAAGAGGCTGACTCCCACCTAGCTACAGCCTTCTTTCAGGCAGTTGTAGGGAGTGATAAGGTCACCCCGATCCTCCTTTTCTTGTAAAGGAGGCTAAACACCCCCAGCTCCCTCAGTTTCTCCTCATAAGACTTGTGCTCCAAACCCTTCACCAGCTCCCTTTGCCCTTCTCTGGACACCTCCAGCACCTCAATGTCCTTCTTATAGTGAGGGGCCCGGAACTGGACACAGGACTTGAGGTGTGGCCTCACCAGTGCTGAGTACAGGGGGATGATTCCTTGTCCTGCTGGCCACACTATTGCTGATAAAGGCCAGGATGCCATTGGCTTTCTTGTCCACCTGGGCACATGGCCGGCTCGTGTTCAGTTGGCTGTCAGCTATCTTTATAAGTTAGCTTTTGGCCTATATTCAAAGCAAAATAAATGTAAATATCTGCAATCTTCTTTTTCCTTCTGTTTTTAAGATAAGATAAACTTGTAACACTCTCTACTGCTGGCCCTCCATCAGACGCAGTTGTTAGTAAATGTACATGGTCCAGAAGTTTTTGTAGCTATAAGAACAGACTAAAAATTTTTGCAGCCATATAGAGCCTTTTGTCCAAAAAGGACAAAATATTTTAGATACTACATTTTCAACTAAGATCTAAGGAATGTTGTTTGGTCTGATGTCTGTTTTTCTCATGCCATGTTTTCCACATAAACAAGTCAAGGTATAAGGATTCATATTAACAGTATAATTGAAAATGTATTTCAGATTTTTCACCTGGCAACTTCTGTTTGTAGGAAATCTAACTTTCTTCAATGGTGCATTTGGTGTTTTGGACTGGCTCCCAAAAAACTATTTGTAGAAGTGGTCCTTAAGTAGTGTTCCAGAGACTGCATTTGATAGCCTACTTAGCTGCCTCAGCTGCTCTCTATCTTCTCTTTCAGTCTGTAAATAGATCTCTTCATAGCGGCAGAAATGTAGCAACAATAGATAAAATTTCTACAAATAATATTCTGCAGTTTCTACAAATAATACTTCTGTTTGGTGTAATGCAGGCCAAGATAAAGCTATTTGTCAAAACTCTTGTTTATTTTAGGTAATGCTGTATATATATTATCCAGATCCAGTTTGTAGAACTCTCATCTACAAAATATTCCGGAAGGGGAGACTTTAATAATGGAAAGAATTGAATATTTATATTGATGATCAAGATTAAGATAAGTTTTTATTAAGATAGGTCCTTAGTGTATTGCATAGGGAAAAAGGACACTAAAAGCTATATATTAAGAACCCTTGCACTTGGAAGTAAGCAATCTATTAGCAAACAAGCTTGGGAGGAAATTCATCTGTGGATAGGCAGCTTATATCATTGGAGGCTTCCTTACCTCTGCAATTTCTGAGATACCAGGGCTCCAACCTGATTTGGCTATTGCTGATTTCCTAGAAGCATTGGGTCAGATGATCAGTGTCCTCATTATAGATAAATTGAAAGAAATTTTTCATATATAAGGTAGTTCCATTAGGTGAGTGTCAGGTACAAAGGAAAACTTAAATTATGGTTGAATTTTGTTATAGACAACTTGATCTTTTTTGTGCTGTACCAATTTGTTTATGGAGAGAGTTCAGCTTTTAGAATCTTTGGATATATAATGCAGAATTTCTGTTATTTTTCAGCCAACTTTCTAACTTCATCAGTTTGGGTTTTTTTCTCCCTGAAATCTATAGAGCAGTTGTATTTTGAATACACACACAAAAAAAACCCCCTGGAAACCCAAGAATATTTTCTTTCTGTCATGGATGTTGTGGTATGCAATGTTCATACATTAAAAATTATCAAGAAAGACTATGGTGGAATAGCAGGGAGGGTGGCTTCACAGTATTTTGTGTCCTTCTCTTTTACACTGCATTGTGAATTAGTTTTTTTCACTCAAATACTCAAACTTTGGAAAACCCAAAGTTAGATGGAGAGTGTCATTTTATTCCACTGATGACTGTGTTGGGCTTGATTCACTACATTACAGGAGGAACTGTAGCAAAGCTTTGTGGTAATAACATGAAGAGGTGCAGAATCAGCACCTGTATCAGTTTTAATGCTGTTTGCAAAGAATATGAAAGTTTGATTTTAATTTTTTTCCCATACCAATTTTTTTTTCCCTTTTCAACAGGATCTACTCTGTGTAGCTATGAACTACAGCCATCAGAATATACTACAGACTCAAGGGCTTCCAAGTTATGTCCTAAATATCCTGTTCCAGAGAGGTAATATTAACAAGTTGTCTGATTTGGGGTGGAGGGAGCGGAGATTTGTTTTGCTTGTGCCAGTTCTTTGCAAAATACACAACACATGTTCACTCTTACCAGGCAGATGTTTAATGTATTATTGTATATATTTACAAAATATTATTTTTGAAAAGGTTGTGAAAATCACTCTCAAAGAAAAACCCAAATTATCCATGTATGTGTTACGGAGAGTACTGAGCTGATATCTTTAAGTTCTCTTCTGAGTCATTTAACTGACAGTGTACTGAGTATCAGCTGTTTTACTGCCTTTCATGGTGTCTATAGCCAGCCGCCTGTCAGCAATGGAGATCTGAGACAATTATGGAACATTTTTAATCTGTGGGAGGAAAAAGTATATAGGAATGCACAGCTTTCTGCAGAATTCACTTCTTATACCTTACTTCAGTCAGTCAGATGGAAATTGCTTCATTTTTTATTCTTTCAGTTTTGCAATTACTAATATAAGGATAGTCAAGTACCAAAAAGAGGGCTGTGTTTTATAACAGATAATTTTGAGGTTTATTGTTTTAAATATTATATTAGACCACTTTTTGTGAAGTAGCATTGCAAAGTTCAAAACTTCATAAATTCTTCTAGCTGTGCTGGCTGGACCGGTGGAGATGAGCATTGCTGAGAAAAGAAGGATCTTTACCTGTTGTGTGTAGCCTTCTGTCAGTAATTCCACTAACTCAAGAAGAACCATGTTGTGTTTCTCAAAATTTAGCTTCTCAAACATACTCAGTCGTGGGCTGTAACTGCCGTCTTTTCTTATGTTACCTTTTTAGTAAATTTTATATTTCTGTCAGTTCTACAAACTCTGATTTTAAGTCTTTCTTGTTTACATGGTAGCCTCTCCACTGAGTATTTTTTTTTATTGTAGTCACTGTTAGTAGCAGCTGAAATATTAACTTTTTACTTTTCCCCATATAGATTAATATTTCATGCAGCTAGCCAGCTGTTACTGCAGTAATACAAAAACAAATTAAAACTTCAGTGCCAGCTTGCATACTGAAGATGCTTGTTAGTCTAAATTTTTTGCCAGAATTATATTGACTTCTCATTGTGTGTTCCCATGTCATTCAGTCTCAATGAATATATGTTAATAAGAAAACAGGAGGATAGAACAATATGTCAGAGCTCTAATGATGATATGTAAATTCCTCATAAAAACTACCTCGAGTTATTTTTAAAAAGCTATTGTGTAGGTGGAGTATTTCCCCTTTTTTTATATGATATTACTAAAATGTACAATATGTTGAATATTTTTAAGATTGAAAAGACTGAACTTAATGCCATAAGGCAAAAAAGGCCAACATTGTACTTGTAAACCACTGTTTTTTCAGGTTTTTGCAGTTAAATTATTTCAGTAAGTGTAGTTTGAAGGAGAAATGGAATCCTGTTGAGACAACCAAATGAAAACCCAATATCTTGTAGACTGAGGCATTCAGGAAGAACTTACCTAAATTTAATTACTTAAATTGATCTGTGTCATGGTTTAACCCATACATCAACCCAGCCCCATGCAGCTACTCACTCACTTCCCCACCAGCAGGATCAGGAAGAGAATTGGAAGGATAAAGGTAGAAAGCTTGTGAGTTGAGATAAAAACAGGGAAAGCAAAAGCCACACACACAAGCAAAGCAAAACAAGGAATTAATTCATCACTTCCCATGGGCAGGCAGGTGTTCAGCCATCTACAGGAGAGCAGGGCCCTATCACATATATCAGTTACTTGGGAAGACAAACACCATCACTCCATATGCACCCTCCTTCCTCTTCTTCCCCCCGTTTTATATCCTCAGCATGATGCCATATGGTCTGGAATATCTTTGGTTAGTTGGGGTCACCTGTCCCGACTGTCTCCTCCCAACATCCCATGCACCCCCAATTTCCTTGCCATCGTGGCAGTGTGAAAAGCAGCAGAAAAGGCCTTGGGTCTGTGTAGGCCCTGCTCAGCAATAACAAAACCATCTCTATATTATCAACCCCGTGTTCAGCACAAATCTAAAACAGCCCCATACCAGCCACTGTGAAGAAAATTAACTCTACCCCAGCCAAACCCAGCACAATCTGTCAAGAGTTGTGAACCTTGTGATCCCCATTAGTCCCATGGGATGGAGGTAGCATATGTTGTGAAGACTGTCGCTCAGTGTTTTCTGTTTGATGACCAGGCTTCTTCACAGCCTTCAGTTGAGGCTGTCAATGTCTTACCATCCATCTTCAAGGCGTTATGTCCAACTTAGACAGAGAAGCAGTCTATCAGTGCAGTCAATGACATGTGTTTCTTTCATACCTAGCCTGTATCAGCCTCAGTAGACATGACTTCCCTGTTTAGAGGACCCTGGAGGAAAACCTATCCCAGTCCCTGCAGCATTTATCTATAAACCAGCTGTGCTGAGCTGTGCCAAGAGACTGCCCTGTAGAGGTTATAAAGAGCAGCTAGCAGTGGCATTCCAACCAGACTCCCTCTCCCCTTCACACAGGTTGCTGTATTTGCCCAGGGGTGGTAGTGTGAGTAAAAAACTTTTTGAAATCTAATACTTGAGCAATCAGATGGATTTCCTAACTTCATTTGAATATTGCTTTAAAAATACAGCTTCTGAGACCATCTGCTGGCTTGAGCTTTATTAATTCTTTTTTATGATTAAGCATCATGTTGCTATTCTTAGAAATTTGTAATTCCTTTTCAGTAGGTAATATACCAACATATTATCAAGAGGCCAAATAAAATAGCACATGTCATGGAGAATAGATCTATTATTGTATTTTTTATTAAAGACACTTTACTTCACCTACTCATTCAGTCAGAACCACTGAAGCAGCAGGAGATCTCAAAAGTGTGTTCTCAGGAGTCCCATTTACTCAAGAAAGCTTGCAGGAACCACTAACTTAGGGGGGTTTTTTATTAATTAAAACAGACTTAGCAATTAATTACTGCACATGAAAACAGGTAACTTAAAGCAGGTAGTGAAATTGCTTTAGGTTAAGGGATGAGTAATATAAACTCTGATGCATGTTTTCCTCTGTTGGGATGTATTTTGGAAGAGTACTTTAATCCCATTTGTTCGCTTTTCAAAGTGGATATTTTTGTATTTCGATGCAGGAATGACATTCTTTTGCCTACTCCCACCTCAAAATATGAGCTTTGTTACTGGCATTGGCAGCTTATAAATGCTCTAGACTTTCGCAAAGTTGTAGAAATTAACAATTAAATAAACCTCTCAAATTTCAATCTTTTCCAGTAATACTGCCTATAGTGAGCAGCAGTACACTGGGTATTCCAAAATAGGTTATGTTGTAAGAGGCTGAGAGGATACATGGTCCGCCTTTTAAGTAACGCAGCCATCATTATGGGTTTAATTTGTTTTTTAAAAACTGTGACTAATGCACAATTACTTTGCTGTGCTTAACTACATATTCATTACTACCCAAAAGCAGACCATCAATATCAGCATCTCTGAATGCATTTACCTATTCAGCACAGTAAGTCTAGAACCGTAAAATTTGCAATCATCAGTGACTTTAAACAAAAACCTAGGATCTACTAATTACCCTAGGTATGGCAAGTGATCTTAATTTCTCCCAGTTTCATTACAGAATAATTACGCATTAATGGTTTTCAGCATGTCATCCTTTTTCCCCAGAAAAATAATGGATAGAAAAGACGTGTCTAAGGCAGCTGGTTTACTCACTATGTGTTTAAAATGATGGTTAGAATTTTGGAAAGACATGGCCTTAAAAAATAGTCATTGAGGACAGAAAATTGTTGATTTATAGGTCATTGCTGCAATGGGGAAACTGCAGAAGATTATGTTCGTTGCTGCTACAGTCCACTGAAATCTTTCAAGTAAGGAAGATTGGGCAGGGTGAAACAATACAAAAGACTTTTTTTTCATTGGATCCAGTTACAGGAAGGAACATGTAGTTCCTGTCTGAAATGTAGTTGGGAATTGATCAAATGATGTAATAGGCCACTTTGAGATCTGACATAGTTTATGAGCAAGATAGACAGCTACTAAATGGAGACATTTAGAAAACAAAATTACCCACTTTCAAAGGAAAGTTTTTGATCTCTTGTATCTTTGATGGACTTGACAGTTTTTCTGAGCATTCTGCAAATTTTAATCCTAGACTCAATAGTTTTTTGGGAGGGTGCTTCCAAAACAGTTCAAAGCAACAGAGGCATCCTTGCATGTTTTGTATAATTTTAACAAAGTTAATGAAAATAAACACTGTGATTGTAATTTTCAATACAAGAACCAAAAGAATAGTCTTTTGTTATGGCTAAAGACTAGGAATAAATGCATTGGTTTTGCTTGGCAGCACTTGTAAATGCTGATGTCCTTTAGCACAAAATGTATACTCTCAAGAAGAGTATTGTTATTCTGCAATTTCTTTTGCTGCAAATATGGGCCAGTATTCCATTCTAACATGAGTGAAAGGCATTGTTTCAGCTGCTGGTTCACCACCTGACACTTGAAAGGAAAACATTTGAGCAGAAATAGGAACATATACTTTTCTGAGCCTTGTCTTTTAAGGGTGGGAGGGTAATAATTTCCTATTGGAATGTACACTCCAGCCTCACAGGGTTATTTGTAAGAACTGCATCACTTTCTGTTATGATCATCTTCATTCCAGTGGCACTTGTGCATTCAATACATGGTTTCTGGTTATGATGTTGTAAGGGTGGAATGATCGCATCTATTCACCTTTCATTTGTGTGTTGATGTGGCATTTGTACTAAGTAGGAGTAATTTTTTTTTCTGATTTTTTTTTCTTGTGTCACCAGTGCACCTATTCCATTCTTCCATCGCTGTGCTCCTGTGAACATTTCCTGCTATGCCAAGTTTGCAGAGGCCCTGATCACCTTTGTCAGTGACAGTAGTGTCTTACACAGGCTGATTAGTGGAGTTATGACCAGCAAAGAGATTATAATGGGACTTTGCTTGTTATCACTAGGTAATTGTTTTTCTCATTACTAGCTATTTCTTAGTATACTGCATTAGGAGATTGTTAACACCCTCTAACCACAATATGAGCAAAAACCACGTATAATAGCAACAATCCCTTAGAAAATTATTCAGAATGTTTTTTTTAAATTTTATTTGAGAGCTGGGTAACTTATTCAGAAGTAATATACATATGCATTCCTGTTTTTACTTCTCTTCCACTGATTATGAGATAGAGGATGCGTGGCTGTTAATTAGCCAACATTTTTTTTGATGTATTTAAGAGACCATCGCCTTTTTCCTAATTTTTATTATAGTATTCCCTTTTCCCATTTGTAATAATCATCTTCTACCAATCCACGTCCAAATAAGCCCTTTCCAAATAAAAAGGACAAGGTGAGAAATGCACAACAGTACACTCCTGTTGGGTGTAGGGGGTTTAGTTTGTTTCATTTAACATACTTGTGCAAGGCTATGAGAGCTTTCAGAATGAAAACAAGAAAATTAGATACCCATTTGTTGTATTGTATGTTACTGCTTCTTCCCCTTCCTCCAAAATTAAAAACTTTGGGTCTTTGAAAATCTCAGCCTTCTCTGAAGAGCTGAAAATTCCCAACAGTATAGAGGTGCTGAATTGTTCCTGTAGTTGCGAGATGCCTCTAGTCTATAGAGTGACGTTTGGCGCTAGACTGAAGTGCTGTTTTAACAAAGTCATCTTGTTTAAGGTGGAATGTTGCCTGCCCACACAGATTGCTGTCCTAGTGAGTCTGTTTTACTCGTATGAAGTATAAAATCTGAAATCCTAAAATGGGAGGATCAAGATATTAGCCATGCTTATGAGCAATGTATCATTTAGAAAGAAACACTGCAAAGCCGTATCAGATATAGAAGTCCTTTGTTTTCAGTTTGCTTTTGTGGTTAAAGAAAAGAAAGTGGGTGAAGAGTGAAAAAGAAAGGAAAAAGAAAAGAGNAACTGTAACTGGAAAGCTGTTTTTACATCTTGACAGCTTCAGTATTTGATAGTAATGGTAGAAAACTGTTTGGAATCTGAAAGCTGGTGGCTGATTAGCAGTGCTACTGTTCAGTTTGAGTCAGAAGTTAGTGCAGAATTTACGTACACTTAATTTAAAAAAAAAGTTTTATAATTTCCTAGTTAAGTAGAAATTATTTATTTTAAAACAGTGGGTTAGACTGTGATTCAGAAAGCTGGGTTCCAGTCACTTTCATGTAACTACTGAACAGAAACATGTATGTGTTAAAATATGAGTATACGCTTGCACACACCACTCACTTAACCTTAGTTGGCTGTATAGATTTTTACTTAGGAGTGGCATTACATTTTGGAATACACAGGCATCGTATTAACTGCACTTGTTTGACATGTGTATTTGAGTGCAGACTCTGCTCTGGTCCTCAGGAGGTGTGCTCATGTTACCAGATTCAAAGTACTGTCATGTCTTGCTGTCTGTTTGGTCATTGTCTAAGTACATCTCTGTCTGTATGCATGCATTATGTCTTGTATATAATCTATAGTGTGAATGTATTTATGCTCTCTTTGTTTTAATCAACAGTATCAAAGCAGAAGTTGTAGAGGTGCCTAACTTTCTTAACTATCTATTCAGTGAGTTTGCAAGCCTTGAAAAAGAAATCTTTATGTAAAAATTCTGTTGGAAGGCAGTTATCTTAGTGCAGTGAGAAAAATAGGAAGACTATTTCTACTTGAAGTAATTAGTCTGCTTATTTTATTTCTTCTTTTGCAGTGTTATCTATGATTTTGATGGTTATAATAAGGTACATTTCAAGAGTACTTGTCTGGATTTTAACAATTCTTGTCGTTCTGGGATCACTTGGTAAGTCTTGTTTGTCTCCCAGTTTTAGTGCCCAGTTTTAACCATTGTGCTCCATGTCCTCAGTCCAGCTACATCCCACACAGATCTTGGACTGTGCATTTCCCTTTAGCCTTTTTTTTGGAGTCTCTTTCAAGATGCACATCAAAAATGCCACCTTAGTAACTGCAGTTCTCTCTCAGAGAGTACATTGCTCCTTGGATATTTGCACACCCTGCCTGGCAGGCAAGCTTGATGTCAGCCTAGCTCACTAGAGCCCACAGGTGTCAGTGCAGGAGATTCCTCACTTGCAATGCAACCCTAAATGTTGCCTGCTTTTTAATCTGCCTTCCAAACAGGTCAGCAAGGCAGGTAGCACGGCTGTGTCTGATGGCAAACCCACGCCATGGGTGGTGCATGAAGAAATCACAGGGCAACTATTGTTTATGCAGTTGGGTATATTTACAACCCTGACATGTTCATCAGCCTCTTCAGCTCTTTGAGTAGCTCTCTAAGACCTATTCTTGAAGAGCAGAAGTAAAAGTGCTTGTCTAGCAATTCTAATCAAATCCTTGTATTTCCACATGACTTGGGAAGACCTGCATGACCTAGGTCATGTGTGAAATGCAACCAGCCATGCTATCTTGGAAATGACCAAAGGTTGTCTCTTCCTAAATTATGTAGCTTGTGTGAAAATAGCCTTATTTTATCACATTAACTTTTAAATTTGTAAAACTAAAGTTTTCTACACTTGTTACTGAGCAGCTAAGCCACAATGTCTGGGCAGATGACTGTAGGGAAGGAACAAAAATAGAATAATCATATTAGGAAGCACTAGTGTTTTAATTCTTGCAATTCATGACTGCAAGGGATGGAAAAAATTTGCATCTATATTTTTTCAGGATCATTTTGTTTTCCTGCTTGATGGTCTCACAATCTATAAGCAGGGAAAAGGGAAGAAATAGATTTTTTTTTTTTAAATTCATATTCTCTTTAGAAGCCAAGCAACCATGTTGAGCAAAAGAGTTGAACGGCTTAATCTTATTGGCATCTGTTACTATGTTCTAAACAGTTTCGCCCATTACATAGACTGAATAAAAACCTGTCATTTGTGACACGTACTGCTTATTCTGTCTTCACTGTTTGTTTAGGAGATGTCAGAAGAACATTCTTCATTTTAGACCTGAACAGAGTACCTTAGCAAAAACATGTGATCACAGAATCACAGAATGGGTAAGGTTGGAATGGATCACAGAGGCTCATCTTGTCCAGCCTCCCTACTAAGCTTATGCATTTGTCCTGGACAGCATTTGATTCAGAAATACCTACAGAAAGAGAGAAGCACACTCAAAAGAGAAATGTGTCAGAGAAGAGATGTTATCTCCCTGAGGGGCTGGAGACCTGTGTTTGAGAAAAGTTCTACCTTGGAAAGGCAGCTAGAATAGAGAATGATATTCTGGGCATAAGGCTAGGATTTCATAACAGGGGTGAGAACACAGTACCTGACATTGTATTTGCCTGCTGTGCCTTTTGTTGATGTTTCTCCCAGTGTCCGAGACATTGTCTGAAGCAAGCATAGCTACATATCATTGAGGTACTGTTTCCAGCATCAGGCTGATCCTTCTGGTTTCAATTAATGTTCCCAGGAACTACAGACTCCTTGTTTTGTTGTTGTTGTTATTTCACATCCTAATCCAAAGGTCCCTCTCTGTTCCCCCTCCTAAATTCTTACTCGTGGCATTATTATACACATATAAACATCCATACATACAACCTACCACATAACTCTTTATTCTTCCTTTTGTTCCTCTAGTACCTGTCTAATGGGAACTGTGCTTTTCATTGTTAGTCTCCCCGTGAACTAGTCCTTTCATGCAGTTCACCCTAAAACCCAGAGTCAAGGCTCCTTGCAAGGCTTGTAGTGGGGTGAAACTGTGAAAAGAGTATATTCACGTGAGAAGAGGGCAGTGGAGGAGAACTAAGCACTTCTCCTTCCTCTTAAGTTCCTCTTAAGCTCTTAAGGTGGGTTGAGCATCAGTGCTCTTGAGTATTCTGTACCAGACTAGACTTAAAAGGAAAGAACTGTTTCATTTCTCTGCAACTAGGTAGTATGACTGTGTCACACAGAAGAGGTATCATTCATTTATCCTTTTTGTTTTCTCACTAAAATATAGGTGGTACAGGAGTCCTGTGGTGGCTCTATGCTAAACAACGAATATCTGCCAGTGGTCTTGAGACTCAAATAGCTAAAGACAATCTTCAGGCTCTCTTGATCTATGCCATTGCTGCTACAGTCTTCACGGTATGCTTTGCTAATGACTGTATTATTTTCTTGTTCTGTCTTCCTGGTGGTCTCTATTTTTTTATTCAGGTGAAAGGGTTGTATTGCACACATTTTCAAGAAGTTTATTTCTGCCACAATTTCTGTTGAAGTGATTTTCTTTTATTATGTTATTTTATTTTTTTAACTTTCAGGAACTGTTCTCTAATACCTGATTATGAGTCAGGAGAGACTTTCTAGGAACTGTTCTCTAATATCTGATTTTGAATCAGGAAAGACTTTCTAGCCCTGCAGCTACTTTCATCTACTGTAAAATGTCCACAGAAACTTCCAAGAATAGGTACAGTATTGGACTGCCAATACAAAGAGATTTTTCTTAGGTTCTTAGTTCAGAGGTACTTAGTAATTTCAGCATGTTTAAAAGTCCTTAGAACATTTCTACTTCAGAAAGAAGTTGTTCTCAAATCATTGTGAACTGAAATACTAACACTGGTTATTGAACTAACTTATCTTCTTTGGGCCTTGCTGTTCATTTCAGAATCACTGACTTAACTACCAAAGACTGACTATGTTCGGCTAACTTCACAGGAATTGTAGAGACTCCCTGTTTTGTTCCTCTTGTTATTTCACATCTTAATCCAGAAGTTCCTCTTTGTTCCTCCTCCTAAATTCTTGCTCCTTGCATTATTATACACATATGCATATTATAAGACCACCACACCATGATCATATATAAATTTTAAATTATATTTTCTGTTAAATGTTGCTGATGTCACTGGTTTGTAAAACATCACTGAGGACAGAACCTGATCTAATCTCATTACCCTGAGGCTGATGGTGATTCCAAATACATAATGATGAGATTGGATTCCCCAAAAGTATAATTTGGCAAATAATTTATCAGCAGAAGAAGCTGATAGAGGTTTTACATTTTGATCTTGTGATTTATGGATAGAGCGTGTGTTACTTTAGCGTGTTTCAATATCTTAGCTGTGCAAAAGAATAGCTTAATTCTGTTTCAGTTTCACTCTAAAATGTGACTTGGAAACTTCTCCCTCTAGGTTATCTTGTTCTTGATCATGTTAATTATGCGCAAAAGAGTAGCTCTCACCATTGCCTTGTTCCACGTGGCCGGCAAGGTCTTCATTCACCTGCCGCTGCTAGTCTTCCAGCCATTTTGGACATTCTTTGTGCTTATCCTCTTCTGGACATACTGGATCACAGTTCTGCTTTTTCTTGGTACTACAGGTAAGCAGTTGTCACTTATTTTAAATAATTTTCACTTCATTTTTCTATGATTTCAAACAGAGTTGGCTAAAAAGCATGTGGGAACCTCTAGGAAAAAGGCCCACTTGTTGTGCTTCTGTTCCTGTCTACATCACTGGATTCAGAACACTTTTTTCAAGAAAGTTATTGTGCATTTGAGCCTGCATTCCCGGCATGGTACGTTGTGTGTTGGGCCAGCTTTTTGATTTGATGCAAGTTGGCTTGCTGCAAACTATGATACTCTTAATACAAGTGCTATAGCAATTTTTTGAATAATTCCCTCTAATTTTACATGTACAGGTTAAAGACAGCATAATCTTGGAGCTTATATCACCAAGTATTGTATTGTAGCCAGTACTGACACAAATACATGACATAGTAATGGAAGGGCCATTGCACACAATTACTCTCCCCCACAATGTAAATATAGTGGAATTAGTTTTCAGTTGTTTGTAACTTAGGTGTCCAGTATTATTCCAGAATTATTAGGGAGATTTTTCTGCTGTTTGTACACTGTATTCTAAGAGCAGCCAGGGCACTCTTAATTCCTGCCTGCTGTTAATTATGTAGAAGGTGGAAGTTTTGTTTGTATTGACAAGAGCTTCTAGAATTAATCAATCCTATAGGTCCCAGCCTTAGTTACTTCAGCAAAGAAACATAGCAGATCCTTTTTAAAATGGGAGATGTCTGTGTTATTTCCCAGTACATTGTAGGCAACAGGGACTGTCATTCATCATTAAATATCTTAAAATTTTGAAATGTGTTGTTTACTGCCGATCCAAAAGTAGCAGTGTTTCAGGTCACAAAACTATTTCACAATAATACAAGATAAGTATTTTTCATATCCTGAGTTCTTAGCAAGGGTTGGAGGCAATAGAATTCGTGTGCTCTTGTTCTCATTATTGTTGAAATTTTTAGCTTTCATTGCATGCTGTGCTATGTGCAGAAAATGGTCTCCACTGAAAGTCTCTGCTCTGTGCTTCACTTTCTGAGTCAGACCACTTTACAGGCACTAAATTTGTAGCACAATGTAGTCTGATATTATATTTTACTGACAGAACCCTTCAACTGGTCTTGACTCTGCAAAAACTATTTTATCTTTTTAGTTTGTATGCACTCAGTATCATCACTGTTATCAGAAAACAAAATGTTTGTGCAAACAAGGCCAAATCTTTATTCACTAAAACCAGAATTATTTCAATAGTTCAATTTATCCACAAGAAAACCTTAATTTTATATGTAAGTATTAAAATTTAACTAAGAATGTGGATAATGTGCTGTCAGTGCTAAGTCAAAACAATTGTTTTCAAGGTAAGCATTTTATACACACAAAATTACTTGCAGTGTTTTTCTGAATCTCATCAGCTGTTCATGTAACTGTTGTATAAGATGAAACCTCTCGGTGTGGGTTAACACATCAAAATAGAGTTTATCCTAGGAGTGTTCTGACATGCTGTCAGTCTCTGTACATGATATTGCTATTCACATTAGACAAAAAGTCAGTGAATTTCTGAATATATGAAATAATATCTTTAGAATCTCTGAAGCTGTTCCATATATCCGTTGATAACTTTAGAGCTACAAATATTGTTGAAATACTTGCACAAAAGCTTACCATAAGGAAAACAAAAGTGATTGTTAGTGTTCACATCTAGATGTAAGGGGCTGATATTGAGTCTTGCTGTGTGAATAATACTGATAAAGCAGCCAACTCAAATTAAGAATGACTGAAGTAGGCTTCCATTATGTTTAACTATCAGAATTTTTGCTATGGAATGGTGGTTAGTTGAGGAAAATTTTTTTAGTGTTTTTTTTTTTAAATACCATTTTACTGATTGTCTCAAAAGTGGTATCCTTCTTAAGAATGATCTTCCTAAACATGACACAAAAAACCATCAGTAGAGACTTAGAGGGGTTCTGCTGTAACTGTTATGAACTGCTAATACCATATGCTTCCTTCTTTATGAGTTGATATAAGCACCATTTTCTTTTTTACCCTCATTTATTTTTAGGTAGTCCTGTCCCAAATGAAGAAGGATTTGTTGAATTTCAGATGGCAGGTCCTTTGAAGTATATGTGGTGGTACCATGTAGTGGGACTCGTCTGGATCAGTGAGTTTATCCTGGCCTGTCAGCAGATGACAGTAGCAGGGGCTGTTGTGACATACTATTTTACAAGGTAAGGACTTAACTAACTTAGATAGCTCTATCATGAGTAGCCTAGACATGGACTTAGCACAAATAATGAGGGACAGAGGTTTTGGCAAAAATACTTGCTTCCGTTGTGAAAGCTGGGGAGCAGTTAAATTGTCTTGACTCTTTTTAAATCACATGAAGGCCTAAAATACCTGTTTTGCCAATTATAGATGGTGTTCTTGACATTTAAGACTTGAAGTCTAATTTGCCTTGTAACCTGTGCACACTGTACAGGCATGGATGGTTGTTTACAAAGCAGGATGCACCTGGAAGGTCATCTGTTTTGCTAATAATTAATGCTGATAAGCTCTGTAGAGGTTAAAAATATATTGAAAGCAATTGATTATTATTTTAATTACAAAACAGTGCCCTTTAAATTATTTACAGTGCTTCACTAATCTTCATTAATCTTTCTTTCACAGGATTACTTAATGTCTTATAAGATTCATCATTTGCATATAGATTCTGACAAGATCATATACAAATAGAAATTTATATAAAATATTAAAGTTCCATATTTCATTGCTATATTTGTGAACTAAACTGTGTATCAGATTTTTGAATAATGTATGCAGATATTTTTCAAGTGCATGATTCAGATCACAAATGTTTAATTGGTTTGTCTTTTTAATTGAGGCTGTTATCTGAACTACATTTGACTCCTTTTCTGCCCTAGTCTTTAAAACAATATCAAAAGCAAGGAATCAATTTACTGTGCTGTCAGAAATGTTGTTATTTTATTAATGATGAAGTCCTCCAGTATACCAATGAAATACATCTATGAAGTTATTACAAGATGTTACAGGGATGTAATCTTGTGAATAATTAAAATATAGTGAGTAAAGAATGAGGAAAATACAGAGGAAAGAGAATAACTCTGTGTTGAAATAGATTGCTTAGCAACGTGTATGCTTCATCTGTAAGTTTATGTATTTTCTATCACCCAGGGGTGAATAATTTTTATTTTATGCATACCCTATAACTCCATAACAGCAATTTTATTTTAAATTAGTAAATATTCATTTCTCTCTACTGTTATTTTCTTTTTGCATTTTAAGGTACAATCATTATTTGAAAAGTGACTTGTAAAAATGGAAAAGGCATTAATTTGCACTTATTCATTATTTTGCATATGAGCAGCTTCCCAAATCAAATAAGATGAGGTTATCCATGGAGAAATGTTTTATATATGTTCACTGCTCATTCACCTTAGCCAGATGGATTCCTTTCAACTCAGGCAATAACAGGCCTCAGAGTGTTCTGCATTACAGACTCTGCCCTGAAAATGCAGAAGTTTACCTGAGACTTTTTACCTGAAAACAAGGAAGTGTTTGTGTTGCCTGGGCATAAGATTCATTTATGTGATTGTGCCCAACAGGAGTAAAATTGTCTTTCCCTAAAAGTTAATTGAAAGAAAATACGGGGTAAACCTATTTTAATAATTAACATCTCCAGGTTATGTTATGCAGATATTCATTTCATGAAATGAAGAATCTACTTTTATTATCTTTTCTGAATGAAATTCTCATCTCTCTCAAGCTGGCAAGATACTTTATTTTTGGAACACTAGCACGTTTCTTAATATGCTTATTATCATGCTCATATTTCTAATAAAGCAGAAGACCCATTCTTTAAATGATTAATAGTACTATTCTTTGAGAGAGAACTAGAAGTGGCTTCCTTGGTAGGAAAGAAAAGTGGCTTCAAACCATGAAAGTGAGTATTCATCTGATAAATTTAAAATATTCTAGCTACATTGCATTAAATAACTTGTTTTAAGGCTCAACACTTGGTACCTTGAGGACATAATAGCTAAATCAGAAATGAAAAAAATCTGAGAAAATACTTTACCTGATCAATTAGTAATATCCTCTCCAAAGTCTACACAAGATCTCCAACAGAACAGGAGAGAAGGAGAAGGCAAGTTTATCAGTAGTCTGACTAAAAAAGTATTAGCACTGTTTCTCACTTTTTTGGAAGGTTTTGAATTGCACAGCATCAGACGTAACTTTCTAGGGACTGCTAATTGTTAATACTGGTAATGCAGCCAACTGCTAATAAGACTGCCTGTCACTAATGAGTGTTTTCAGTTGCCCAAAGAATCACTGGCAAAGGTATTGGAAAAAGCAGGTTTAGTATAAAAGTGGAAGTGTGACAAAGTTCATGGACAAGATTCCCTACTAACTTAGTAGATGGTTAAAGCACACAGAGGAAAAAGTAGGACTAAAATCTAAAATCAGTCAATCTAAAACTAAAATCAACCTAAAATTATTTATGTGGAGGCTGGGGATGGAAAAAGGGTAAGGATGAGAAAGGATAAGGATAAAAAGAAATGAGGGAGACCCTCCCACTGAGTCACAAGGTTAAGAGTGGACTGTCTTGCCACTCTTAAACCCGGACTTGACCAACAGTTTAGGCCTAAATGTTTTAACAGTGCTTAAACTTAACATCACTTAATCAACAGCCTAATTTAATCAATTTAAGAAAAGAGTCTATAGAATTTACTCTAAGCACAATAGCACCTCAGTTATAGGCCTGACTTACTTACCAATCTAACGTTCATAGTACAGTTGCGGTAGCACATTCCTACTCACTCATGTATAGACCTGTAAAAACTCCTCTAGAGTTCAGTGAAGTGCTCATGTCAGATGCCTTTAAACCTTCTCAAGGGGCAAAGGGTTGAGGCTTGAGCAGTGGGGTGTCAACGCAGGCTCTGTTGACGGCATGTGATGTTGGTCCTCTGAGTACCACAAAGTTTGCTGGCTCTGAGAGGCTCCACTCAGAGAGAGGTACTGGTCAGAGCCCACTGGGATCCAGGACTTTATAGGGTTGCAAGAGCATTGCCTTTTAGTCATAGTAATTTTCCATCCTGGCCATAATTCAGGTCTGTAACTTTCTTTAAAAGTTCAATAACATACATGTTGTTCCACTTAGGTTGTTATTCAGGCACAAAGAATAAGTTTACAAGGCTGTGTGTTAAAAAACAGGAGCTTGTTAGGGTAAGTTCCTGGGAGCAGACTGTGTTTCAGATAAGCTCAAGGAGCTGACCCCAGGTGTTCCTTGTCAAGACTGAGGCCTAACAAATATTTCTGAGATCCTGTGGCCCAAGGGGGGAAGGGAGAAAGGGGATGCACCACCACACTACCCATATGACATACTGATTCCTTCTCCTAGGAATAGGTTAACTTCTGCATTAGTGACAAATCTGTGAGTTACACAGATTGTCAGGGTGGAGTGAACAATATACCTTGAAAGCTAGTATGAGGATAATATATTTTGCACATTATTTTATTGAGAATTTGTAGCATTTCTAGATGATATCACATACATACTGATCATTCTACTCCATTTTTTTTCTCTTTTCAACAGGGAGAAAAGAAATCTGCCATTTACTCCTATTCTGGCATCTGTTAATCGCCTTGTTTGTTACCACCTAGGAACAGTAGCAAAGGGGTCTTTCATTATCACACTAGTGAAGATACCACGAATGATTCTTATGTATATTCACACACAACTCAAAGGAAAAGTAAGATAAATAGAATCCATTCTCTTGCTGAAACTCAAGGCGTGACATGTTTACCTGTTTATTTTATCAGTGTGGGAGGTTGGAAGGCTTGTTTTGGAATAGATCAGTTGTAAGGAAGAAAGTCTTCACTATGAGGGTGGTGAGGCACTAGAACAGGTTACCCAAAGAAGCTGTGGATACCCCATCGCTAGAAATGTTCTGGGTCATGTTGCATGAGGCTTTGAGCAACCTGGTCTAGTGGAAGGTGTCCCTGCCTGTGGTGTGGGGAGTCCCTTCAAACCCAAACCATCCTATGGTTCTATGAATATTTAGACTTTACAGGACCGTGGGACTGATACAGATTGCTTAAGTTAGCAGGCTGAGTATCGGTTACTGAAACATAAGGGAATATTGTTTTCTTAAAAACTCTTTATCTATGTTTTCTCACATTCTGTGCTTTTCTAGGAAAATGCTTGTGCTCGCTGTATGCTGAAAGCCTGCATCTGCTGCCTTTGGTGTCTAGAAAAGTGCCTGACATACTTAAATCAGGTAATATTTTCACCATTTAAGTTTTATGTAAGGGCTGATGATAGTATTTATATTCCCAGTGTACAGTCTGATGCCGGCACATTATGTATCGTACTTTGGAACAGAACTTGAATGATAGTACTTCAGTCTTGTATCCATTGCTGAAATTACACTGCAAATCACTACATTGACCTTTTTACTGTAAACAAAGACTAAAAAATAGCGAATAGTCATCTTTGTGAACATGATATCTCAACTTGATAACAATGTGTTTAGTGGTTGGAGATGTTCCCTCTTAAGTTTACTCAGTCAAACTATATCTGAGTTTCAAAATATGTTTGCTATTGAAAAGCGAATGAAGGTTTTCTAGGTGTAATATATAAGATTCCCACAATGCAAAAACTCTACAAAACATCAAATTGTCATCATCATCAACAAAGTGGAAAAACAGGTGCAAATTGCAACACACTGTCTGGTCAGAGCCCTGGTAAATGTGTGTTTGTTGGCCTGTAGTTCCACCTCTTACATATATATATAAACATCTTGCTAATATTTCTTTCCCTGTTGTTAATTGGTTTTTGCTTGTGGAAAAGAAAATCATAAGAAAGCATTTTAAACCCCCCGATGTAATCCTTGAAAAGTGTCCTGCCTAACCTTGAATGCAGTCTAGTTAAGTATTTAGAAATTATCTTGATTGACTTGTATGACACTCAAACTCTTTTATATTTCCAGATATTTTTTCCAAACTATTTAATTTCTGTAGCTATGCTACTTTTCACCTCCTCCTGCGGAGAAATTGCAAATTCTGTTTAATGAGTTTTTTCGAAAAAACTTGTTAATGCATAAATTATGAGCAAGGAAGGAGAAGAATAGTAATTCTTTACCTCATATAATCTTCTGTCAGCTGGTTCATATTGCTTGATTCAACAACTCTCAAGGGAATTTTTGTTCATTAAAATCATATGATAAATGTGACTTACTAAGAAGCTGTTATCTTCCCTCTCACCTTCCCCACCCTCCATCTGAAATACCTGATCGTTCTATGAATAAATCTTCAATCTCTTTTTCCCAGAATGCGTACACAGCCACAGCTATCAACAGCACCAATTTCTGCACCTCAGCAAAGGATGCCTTTGTTATCCTCGTGGAAAATGCTTTGCGAGTGGCTGCCATAAACACAGTTGGGGATTTTATGCTGTTTCTAGGAAAGGTATGTCTGCTGCATAAATTTGTTACAGACCTATATAGAAGCAATCTTTCTTTAGCAATGGCTTGAACCCTAATACAAAATGCCTTAAAAATCCGGTTTCTTAGTGTGCACTTAATCACATCTAGCTGCATCATATTAGGAAGGGACTGTCCAGGATAGGGAGCATAAACAGATAATCCACTTACATTTAGTAAAAGTGTCTAGAGGAATAGCTGAAGATAATGACACCTTTTGCATGATTTTTTTAGGGAGTTGAAAGAAAAGTGATTAGAAGTTCTAAGGTTTTGATTTTGTGGTTAAAACATAGATTTGGAAGGAAAGGACACTTTTCTTTTAAATTCTGTTTAGTAAGGACTCTTCAAGTTTATGTTGAAAATTTGACACATTATAGATCACCTTTTATGACAAAATTTGACTGGAAGAGAGTACAGAAGCCTGCTATGAGGAGCTGCCACCTTAAGCAACTACGTTAGTTCTACTCTGAGAATTAAAAGGAGACTAGCTTAATTTCTGTGGTCAGTCAGCTTTTTGGCCTCCAACTGATGGAGATATACTTTATGGAAACATAATTCAGTGAATTATTTCTATCCTTTGAAGTGCCAATCTATCCTTTTGTGCCATAATTTACTAAAACAATTAATTAAATCACCTGTGCCTAAGCATTTGAACACTGGTTGGACTGATCTGTATTCCTTACTGCATTCCTCTGCTCTTAAATCAGAGTACAGTGGGCTGAACTTTGAATCCAGTAATTAAGTCAGTAAGATTGAGAAGGAATAAACACATAAGGGAGACAAAGGTGCTTGGGAGAGCATGAAATAACATAACAAAGTTTTATTGAGGAATCTGAAAAGTGTTAGGAAACACCCCTCTGAAAAGATGTCTTGGATTATTAGAAAAATGTACAGGGGACACAAACGTTAAAATGAACAGCGTCAGCTAAAACAATAGTAATCAGCTAAAACAATGCCACGCTGCCAGCGTCTCCTCTACCAGTCCAATGCTGCGTTTTCATAGAAGCTGACCTATTTTACAATTTTGTGTTTAGTTGCAGTTCATAAGAATAGATTCAGAAATGTTCAAAAAGTTAAGTGGCCACACCAATTTTTCGTTTTTGCCAAAACCAGACTGATACTCAGTGAGATATCTATTAGGGCCTCACACATAGTGTAGTTCTGTAGAGATTATTACATGAAGTGCCTCACATGAATTCTGATCTGCTTTCTCCTGTGTGGAGAGGAGATAGCAATTAGACAAGCTTGGAAGTTGTTTTCACTAGCAAAATGAAAAATATACCATCCTTCTAAGATCTAACTTCTCCCTCCACCCCAAACAAAAAACTCAACTGCATGTCAGTTGATGGGTTGCATCAGGATATGGGGTTTTTATACTTGATAGGATAAAGTTCTTTTTTACAGGAATGTTGTATAACACTAGAACTATGACAGCAGAATATTGTAATTTGCTCTGAAAAATACTGTTTGTACTGAAGGATGTGTAACAATTGATTTGCACCTGCTGCAAAATGGATTAAATGTCATTTACCCTCGGGGACGTGGGGAATTCAGGGGTAAAGATGTTGCTACCATTAGCATCTGTAACATCTAGTTCTAATGCTGGCAGACCAAAAAGCATATTGGCTTAAAAAAAATAAACCAAACCAAAAATATCAAAAGGCTTCTGCCATTAGAATTCTCTGCTATTTTCTTTTTCAGGTCCTGATTGTCTGCAGCACAGGTTTGGCCGGCATTATGTTGCTGAATTACCAACGAGATTACACCATCTGGGTGCTGCCACTCATCATTGTCTGCCTCTTTGCATTCCTGGTTGCTCACTGCTTCCTTTCCATTTATGAAATGGTTGTTGATGTCCTTTTCTTATGTTTTGCCATTGATACAAAATACAATGATGGGAGCCCTGGGAGGGAATTCTACATGGATAAAGTTCTCATGGTAAGTTTCCCCTTGTTCCCAAAGTCTAAGGATCTGGTTCCATAAAATAGGTATTTTGACAGTGGAATGAATGCACTAGCTGAGTTCAATATGGGGGTTTTTTAGTTGGGTTGTTTTTTTTTTTACCTTGCCATCTTGTTCATGGCTTGGTCAGGGAACAGTGTCATCTGATGAGCATTAAATAAGTAATGATGCTTCCTTCCCTTGGCATTGGCTTCTGTTTGCTGGCTGTTAGATGAGTAGTAATCTTGCAGAAACATACTCTTGGGTATCATGTCTTGTAAATGACACAGTACAGAATAGAAAGAAGCAAAACAAGGGGGGAAGGCTTGGTTTTTGTACTTTCCTAAGAAGGACCTCTCTTTGGATGGGAGAGAGAAAAAATACCAGTGTATTCTACCTCACACATAGATAGTGACCACAGTGGAGTTTTCATATAGACATCAACCAGAATTTTACTCTGTCTGTCACTCACAGAAACACCAGGCTTTATGTTCCATCCTGGTGCCTACATGCTTTGTCAAGGCCTTTTGCAAGGCATTTTTGCCTTGTCATTTTTGTTCCATATTATTCTGTGTTCACTCTAGCTAGAAACCAAGATGTAAAAATTCTGCTTCTCAAGCCCTTCACTTTGTTGTTGAGTAGGAAATTTCTTGACAGTGTTTTTAAGTGGCAACTGTAGAATATGTGTCTGTAAAATGTACTCCCATGTGTAGGCTAGAGGAAGATTCTCATGACTTCTTAGCATAATTTTTTTTTTTAATTATTGTGGGAACACCATGCCAAGAATTTAGTACTAAATTTGTTATAAACCCCTACGGAATGTAGAGTATATAATAAATAAAGTGGTAGCTGATGAGTTGCTTTTTAACAGAGAGTAAGTGTAAAATGCAGCATACTCTCAGAAGAAAGCACCAATAAACCATAAAAGCATTGTGGGTTTCTTTAGTCAGCAGTCAATATCACAAGACCCCAGCAGCTATTTGCTGAAATTTGCTGTGGAATTCTTGCCTTTAACAGAAAAAGATTGCAAAAAATTGAATTAGCACCTTTTCTAATCTTCTTGACTAGGAGATTGTTGTTTTGTGAAAAGTTTAAGAGGTCGAATTGAGGAAAGTTAGGGAAATCAGCCAGATCTTGCAAGTAATTCTCTCCAAATCCTTCTGTTTAATGGAGTTCTAACATTACACACAATTCACAGGATACAAGGTAATAAATGGTATTCTGGTTTGTTTGGTTTTTTTGTTGTCATGATTTGGGTGTTTGGTCTTGGTTTGGTTTGGTTTTGGTTTTGGACTTTTTTTTTTAAAACCAGCCTTTTACCTTCTTTCCCTGTAAAAGAGAGCATTGCATGGTAAATGTGAAGGCTGTAAAAGCACATAAGGCAAATACCTGTCTGGCTTCCAGAATTAAATGCAGGAGACCTTTGTGGCTATTTGCCAGGCTTTTTAGATACTTTGTGGTCAAGTCCAAGCAAGAGAAGTGGGAGACGCAAATTGTCGTGATATTTTGAGTAGCTACATCTTGAAGTTCTGTTTTGAGACTTGATGTTTGGAGTCTGCTCTATGAAAGCACTTGTCATTTCATTACTGTTTTTCAGGAGTTTGTGGAGAATAGTAGGAGATCTATGAAAGAAGCTGGCCGGGGAGGTGGAGCTGAGGGCAGAGAGCTAAAACCAATGGTAGGTGCAGATGAGGAGGTGGCGATCCTCCAAGAGTTTCACTTTTACTTCTTCTCCCTCTTTGTCTTTACTGACTGCACTTCTTCAGGAGAAATTTTTGTTCTCTGTATCACTCAAGATGTTCTGCTTTTTCTGTTTGTGAGCTTGCCTATCACCTGGATGGCAGAGTTTTTGTCACAGCTGAGACCATCTCCTGTAAAAGTAAGATGAAAGGAACTGTCTCATATGAAACAAATGCAGTATCATTTCATTAGGATTAGTGGTGCATGCTATGTGGTGTATGCAGACAGCCCCAATTGCTGAATAGTCTAAAAATAAGATGGCTCTGAAATTCGTTGGGCTGTTCTCAGCCCTGAGATGAACAATTTTTGCTCATCTTACACTCACTGCAAAAGCCTGAAGTGAAGAACACTACTGAGTGCATCCGTTGTTGCAAAGTAAGACCAGGCACTTAAAGCCCTCACCAAATTATCTTATACAATGTCAAGGAGTTGGATACAGTGATTCCTTTCAACCTGCTCAAATGACATTTCTCCCAGTTGTTTGTTTTATTGCCAACTACTTATGTTGCTTGTCTCTTGTGTGCTCTTTCCATCTCACACTGTCAGATGCGCAGACAGTGAAAAACGCATCATTTATGCTTCTGCAGCCTGTTTTACTTATGGTGTGCCTGTTAGGAAGGCATTGCATGTCTGATTAGCCTGGAATAAGGAACACTATACATGGTACAGATAACAGATAGGAGGATAAGTTTGGAAGGTGGAGAACTGAGAGCATATAATGGAGAGCCAGGCTGGGCAAGGTATGATTTGTCATCAAACAATATGACTTTGTGAAATAGAATATTTTTCCATCATTACTTTCTCAGAGTGTTTGGGGTCTTACTCATTTCCGTACCATGGGGATAATTTTTTAACCAAATGGAATATAAATAAGTGTATGGTAACAGAAGAATTTTTTTTCTCAACAATGTATGTGAAGCCATGTTGCATGAGCACTTTTTGACTAAGCTGGAATGGGTTCCTGCTATAGACTGGATAGATGTGTAGCTTTGCGTGTTTTGCTGTTTCATTATGGCATATCAGTTTCTAGATTTGCTTATCCCTAAATGCTGCTGTGTGTATACATATAAAAAACTAATTCTATGCTCATTTACTGTTTTCTTCTGGGAGTAATTCTAGCCATTCAAGCAGATACTAATGTTGGGATTTTCAGAGTGATCTAAATGCTGTAGAGGCAAATGTGCCGTTACAATGATTGTGAATTGGGTGTGAAAACTATCTAGTCACATGCACAAAAATTTCAGTTCAAAATTTTATGTTAAACTCTAATTCAAATAATTGGTTTTCCTTAAATGGTTTTACACTTACACTGTTATCAGAGCTGGCACAGACCACTACTTACACTTTTGTACTTGACTGCCTAAAGCTTGGATGTTAAAACTTTATCCACCCCCACCCCTTGTAAAAGGGCAAACCAAGTACTTACAAGTCCAGGGTGGTCTTATTCTTAGAGGAACTTGTTTCTAGGCACTTGAGCCTGGTACTGGCTGAAAGTCCGCATAGGACTGCTCGAGAAGGTGCTGAGCACTTGGAGCTCAGCATGGGAGTCACCTGCTGAATTACTCCCAGTTCTGCTGCTCATGTGATTGTCTTGTTTGGAACTGTTCAGGCCTTGTTTTCTCAAGTGGTTTTCCATTCTTGGGGATTCAGCTCCAGTTGATTAGATTTTGAAATATTAGGATCTCACTTCCTGACAAGGATGAGACATAGCAGTTACCTCCATTAAATTTCTAATACCTTTCCCCAAAGCATTGATAGAAGCCTCAGTTATATCTTGAATAGGATTATTCATAAGTCTATTCTGTAACAGTAGTGCCCATAGTCCCAAAATTGCATGTCTGAAATTTAGATCAATATTACTTTTTTGTCTTCCCATAAAAACAGAGTCTTTACTGTTTTGCTTCAGTTTCCTTGAAATGCAGATATTTCCTAGATATGACAATTATTTCTGAAAGTGATATGCCCTAAATGCAGTTGTATTTAAAGTAGGTATTAATATCAGAGATGAGGAAATACTTAGGATCTTCTGTTCTTGTATCAGGGC
>VZRJ01001801.1:85764-127759 GCA_013397565.1 Ptilonorhynchus violaceus
ACAAGAAAACCCCCACCTTTTCACACTTCTTTCTTTATGGCTTCCAGTGACCCCTTTGACTCAGTTTCTCCTTGTCCTTTGGCATTTGTCTAAGACTGTACTATATGACTTTGTTTTCTAGGCCTCTGGAGCAAGTTCATCTTGAAACTAGCCAGCCATATTGGAACCCATTGACATTCCAAAACAATATATATATACATATATACATACGTATATATATATATATATAAAAATAAACAGCCAAAATCAGAGAAAAGGAACAGGGATTTAAAACTTTTTTTAACAATTATTTTTGTGAAACATGTACTCTTTTCATACGGGTGGCTTTTACAAGCAGCTTTATCATTGTTCCATTTCTTAAATTATTCTTTGTGGTCATGGAAATGTTTATTCTTATCTGCTTGATATTTTAAAATCTGGAGGAGGGATCATTGTAAAGATAATCTGAAATCATGACTGGGTTTAGAGACAGATTTCCCATGACACTGCTAATCTGCTCACAGTTTTACTTGTTTAATTTCTTTTAAATTTGCATTAAATTCAGTACAGCTACATGTATAGAAAACCTTGAAATCAAGAAAAGTCTCAAATTTAGTTTTTCAAGAGGTGGTTTCAGTGAGAATTCATTTACTTCAAATGTGTTTGTAAGCAGTTATTTTACTTTACAGCCCTGGCAGGGCACAGTTTTGTTTACCAGTATCAGATATCACAATAACCAACTCCTCAGGTATTTAGGTGTGTGGGAGCCCTTGCATCTCCTAATAAACAGAACCTACAAAATGGGGACAGATAATTTTTATATGCAATTAACTTCCTGCTTTACCCTACTTGCCCTTCATACCCGTTGCCCTCTATCCTCCCCTTGAGTTCAGTAGCCTCCTTCACACTTCAGCAGTGTTCCTTTGAAGGGTATGGATTCTCCATAC
This sequence comes from Ptilonorhynchus violaceus, assembly GCA_013397565.1. Classification (NCBI taxonomy): domain Eukaryota; kingdom Metazoa; phylum Chordata; class Aves; order Passeriformes; family Ptilonorhynchidae; genus Ptilonorhynchus; species Ptilonorhynchus violaceus. Next base: position 86,691 of record VZRJ01001801.1, read on the forward strand.
GGGCAATTGAAATAACAGATTGTTAAAGCTCAGTCTTAGCCATACTCATGATTAATTCATGACTAGATACAAAGATGCTGAGGATGGGAAGAGAAATGGACTGTACTACTGTACATGAAAAAGTACTGTATGCTTCGTTTCATCTAATACCAGAGATCTCTGGGAGGTAGAAGGGATCATTCCTTGCCTGTTGTTTGATCCATATTTGTATGTACTGTAGTGGGTGGCTAAAGCAGGAAAGGGCAGAGAAACATTCCTTTGGAAATGTAGCTGCCAGGATAGCTATTTGAAGTTATTAAATAATGACAAGAGAACATGCTTTATTATTATTATTATTATTATTATTATTATATACATAGATTTCTTTTCAGTCTGGAAGCTCACCAGATTTGAATGCTAATATTCAATTATTCAGCATAGTGTAATGGTAAATGCTTAAGTGTATTTGCTAAGAATTAATGAACTGTCTATGCTATATATTCCTTTTGTTACAATTTTTTTAAGAAAACTATTTTTGTTATTGTAAAGTTAATATTTCAGAGCAGAATTTTTAAACTTATTGCACTAAATACAAGCTGTCTACAAATAATGATGCCTCAATGGTTCAATCACTCCATTCAAGAAAATCTTTTGAAAGAGAAAGAGCCTTTCTACAGAAGCTTTGTGATGGAGTAGAGAGGTATGTCTAGGTAGAGACATGCACAACTTGTGTTGTCAAGGTTTAGTAAGTAAGCAGTTATCTGTGCTTCCTTTCAGATGATCAGACTTTTAAATTGCTGTCGAAGGTTTAAAAAATTATGTAGTATCGTGTAGCTAACTAGTGCTCTTATCTTTTGGCAATAGTAAAATATTTCACTTTTGCTTCCAGAAGTCATTTGATAACTAAAATTTGTTACATTTTCTTTCCGTAAGCCAATTAAAGCAATTTAGACTTTTCATATCACAGACCCCAAGCTATGTGAAAGGTATGAAAATAAAGATAAATTTAGAAAGGATAGCTGCTGGGGAGGCAGACAGACAGAATTATGCAGTCCTGGAAGCACTTACACAGTCATTTAAGTGAACCGTATCTGTTCACTCCACTAACATCAGGAGGGCTCTCTAAGTATGGAAGTTGTAACTTACACATCTATGTGAATGCTGACTGGACTAGAGCTTCAACCTAGGGATTCAAGCTGGAGCACTGGTAAGGCCTCTCAGTGCAAGTTAGAAGTCTGACTTGCCCAGAAGAAACACTGAAGCAGCCTTACATTTATGGAGAGGAGACAGTCCTGCAGTACCAGTATCTAAGACAGCACTCAACACCAATGTTTGTGTAGATCAGTGGGGTTTAGCAACACAAATTTAAAAACTGGCTTAGATGAATCCTAGAAACTGGTTTTCAAGGCGAAAAGACTTATCAAGTACCCAGTTGCTTCCAGAGAAACTAGTTTTCATCTTGTTTGGAGGTTATTGGAGGTGCTTAATCAAAGAAGCCTTGTATTCTGCTCATTTTGATAAAAAAATTCTGCCATGACTGGTTCCACAAGTTTGTGTTCTCTGCTCACTGGAAGTCCTGAGTGGGGACTTTTCTCTGTAATTGCAACTAGGACTGCAGTTGGTAACAAATTTTGTATTTTTGTATGACTGTGCACCATTTTTATAGCAGTTTATCCTGTCTTAAAAATGAATTTGTTTATTGACATGGTGTTTGAAAGATACAGGCAACACTTTTCTATGGGTAGTTGTGACGTTTGAGTGAGAAATCTATATCATTACAAAGTTGTTAATAAAAACATGTGCACCATTCTTGAGTGTATATCCAGCATGCAGAGCTTTTCAGTCCTGCCAAAAAGGCATTCCATCCACATGCAGGATTTCCAGTGGCCCTTTAAAGCTTTTTAATGTCCTTTGAAGTTCATTTGCAACCAAACTACAGGCTGCTCTCTTCCACCTCTGTCTTGTGCACAGAGATAAGCAGAAGACAGAATTATGAAGAGACAACTTTTCAGGACAAATTTAGACTCTGCTTTGCTTTCCTAGTGGGGATAGTGGAGTGGGAGGACATATTGGCATGTAAATCCACATATAAATTTTGGCGGTAGGGGCGCTGGGGTCTGCCAGCTGTGATGGATTAAATATCTTTTTGATTGTTGGTTATCAAAGCCAGTATATGGACTGCTTTGTGGGAAGCAGTCTAGACTAACTAGAGAGCGATGCTGCACTGAGAATAACAATGCAGCAGGAGCAGATGAGACAGCTGAAACAGAGAACTCATCTCCTTGGAAAATCCATTGAATCAAGTAGTCCTCCAAGACTGGAGATTTAGGCTGGACAATTGGATTTAGAAACAATCAGTGGGATTACTGGTTCCCAGCATTTAGTTTCTGCATCATAGCCTCTGACCCACTAGGTTTCAAAGGAAAAAAACATGCTATTCTTCAAATTGTTAATTTTTTTTCCACGTTATTTTACTCTCTGTTTTATTTGATCTGTGTCGTCTCTATTGCTTCTTCCAGCCCTGGAGAATATTTTTTTTGTTGTTCTTTTGGGTCTCGTTTCCATACTGCTCTCTGAGTACAGGAGTGCCAAGTGGCAGTGTCAGCTCCCATTTGTCCCTTGATCTTACCACGTTCTCTTTCACCTTCCCAAGGCAATGATTGAGGATATCACCTGGAACGAATGGGAGGGGGAGTAGGTGCTGAGCTAAAGTCCTGAGGTTAGAAGTGGTTAGAAGTGCAACCCATCACTTCTACACTTTTACTGCTGCTCCACAGCTAGACTTAAAACAGTATGGCCAGCTTAGAATTGCATCTTCAGCCTTCCAGTAGATCCCAGCTGCTAAAAACAGGATGGGGTTTTAAATGTGGCCTTAGCTTGGCATTGTAACTGAAGGACTTTCTGCATTAGGAAAGTGTGTCCTAGAAGGGAGAACTAACAGTGGAAAACACAGTTAAATGTTGTGCTGGGTAGACCATGGCTGTCACAAAAGCTGCTACTCTGTTGCTTGCTCCATCCCTGCAGCAGCATGGGAGAGAACCGTGAAAGTACAAAAGTGTTGATATAAATGCAGTTCATTAAGTAAAGAAGGAAAAAAAAAAGCAAAGGCAATCACTTACCATCTCCACCAGCAGACCAATGCCCAGCCAATCTCCAAGCAGCGGCTGCTTTGGAACCACACTCATCCTCTAGTTTTATTGCTGAGTATGACATTATATGGTGTGGAATATTTCTTCAGTCTGTTCAGGTCGGCTGTCCGGGCTGTGTGCCCTCTCATCCTTTTGCCCAACCCCAACCTACTGCTGGGGTGGTAGAGTGGGAAACAGACAAGGCATTGACCCTGTGCAAGCACTGCTCAGCAACAGGTCAAGCTTTGTGTTGTCAACATTGTTTTAGTTGCAGTTCTAAAACACAGCACCCTGCAGGTTGCTGTGAAGAAAATTAACTCCATCCAGCCTAACCCACTACATAGGTCCACTTACCCAATAGTTAATCCAAGACTTGCTCCCTGCGTTTCTGTACAGCATCTTCTCAGGGTGGTTACTTCTTTCTGAAAGGGCTTTTTTTGCAGCAGGCGATTAGCCTGCTCCACAGTGCTCCCTTTCATGGAGGGAGCAGGGGATGTTAGCTCTTACTCTTTCAGCACATAATGGGGATATAAAGCAAAAAAGAGCCCTTTCTGTATCAGTGTTCTGGCAATTGAGCAGCCAGTGTTAGAGACAACATACTTGATGTGCCCTCAGGGCTTGCACTTTAGTGGTTTGCTCTGAGTAGTTATGATGTGTTCTATGAATGTATGTTATAGAGTCAGAATAAAATGCATGTAGCAGACATATACTCATCACCATCTAGTGAGCATTTTGTTCAGAGTGCATATTACGTGCTGTATTGAACATGGCACCATCATTTTAAGAAACAATCTTAAGATTTATAAGTAGATACCTAACATCATTCCTGTTTTTTAAATCATGGCTTGGCCTCTGCAGATATTGTTTACTAAATCTAAATACCACTAGACCATTGTTTCTTGAACAGCTTGTGTCACATTATTGACACAGAAATCCTATTTCATCTTTGTGGGGAAAAAAAAAACCCCTCGTGTTTCCCAGCACAAAACCCAACAGTCTGATTCACAGCATTTTTTGCACTCAGCTTCTTTGTTAGGATGATGAAAGTTTACTCTAAATATTTCAATGCTCTTTCAAATGCTCTTTCACCTGTTTCATCTCTGCTGTTATTTCCATCACATAACAAGATTATGGAGACTAATAAATTTATATTTCTTGTGTTCTGTAGCAAATACTGTTCTCAAGGTATTTTTTTTCTTTTCTATTTAAAGAGATGAGAGAAGCAATGAAACTTGTCTCTTGTGATAATGGTCATGTATTAAAGGGAGAATTTCTGGTCTGGGATGGAGCTGTGATGTGTCTTGCAATCTGATACAATCAAGCCAAAGCTCCTCAGAGACTAGGATTATGAAAATGTTTCTAGGGACAATAGGTAGCATGAGTCGATCTGAAAATACCCATTTGGAGGCTAAACTATCTGGCATTCACTTGACAGACCTCTGTTAAAATGGAACTAGCAGAAAACCAGCAAACACCCATCAGATTCTACTACCCTGTCTCACTGGGATCAAGTCATCATATGTGAGTGTAATGAGCAGAATTTGGTGTTATAAGCATTTGGTACTTTTCTGTAGAAACATGGAACTCCCCTTAGAACCTAAGTTGCAAGAATTCAGAGCAAAAGCACTATCTGACTTCAACAGAAATAGCCTAATTTCAGTAATGTTATAGACAACTGTGGCCTCTATATGATAGAAGACACTGGTGGCATGGGTGGCTATCGTTCCTCAAGTGTTCCACCTCTCCTCTCTGGCTTGAGTGGGAATAGGGGTAGTTAGGGAGTTATTTCAGAAGGGTTTGGTGAAATTAGGAAGCTGTAAAACTTGTTTACTTGTAAAACCCAACAGAATTTGGGAACTGACTGGAGTTCCCAGTAAAATCATATTTTTTAACTCTCAAATACCACGTGTGCTCTGTGTTAATATTAGCTGTGTCTCTCCCTGCTGCTCAAACTGAAATGGGAGAATATCTATCATTTGAAAAACAGTGCCACGGACAATGTCATAGTGTCTCCTAGGGGAGAGAGGGAAGAGAAAATAGAAAGGTGAGTTTGTTTCTAAAGTAGGCCAGAAAGCAGCTGCCAAAAGTTAGAAGGAGCCATGGAGAGCAGGTAGAAAATATTCTGCAGGATCTTCACAGTAGTTAAGAAAATTCGTATTTCAATTCAGACATCGCACAGCAACAATCCCTGTGTCCTGCTTTTATTTTACTCTGGAGCTCTTCAGAGCAAAATGAAGGTGGAATCCTATACCTATAAAAAGAATTATTTCTATATAATGGATTGTGTTGCTGATTACAGAAACTACCCTAAGGAAAAAGGAAAATCTGAGCAGATTTTAAAGGCTTGACAGTACTTGCATTGTCATAGTCCATCAAAGCTTCATCTGGAAACGAATTTTTCATCCTTCTTCACTCATACTACAAAAAGGGCAATCAAACCCCTGGACTGGCTTAGTGATTTACATTGAATCAAGATCAACTAACAAGTGCTCCTTTTTCCAGTGGAATGCCACCTCCTTTGAGAATGGGAAAAGTAAATGTGACACTCTTTATTGTTGTCTTGAGAACTTAAAATGTTTTATACTGCAAGCTGTGAATGCAGGAAGAGAAAAGAAATTAACAGTGCTGATCTAATCTTAGATTTTCTGTGTAAACTGACATTGTGCCAGGATACTGATGCAAAACTGTATTTTAGTCTAAGAAATGTATAGATTTTTTAATGTATCAAAATAAAGTTTTCCTTTTAAGTAAGAAAGAAATTTCTGTGTCTTCCATGCAGCGTGCTTAAGCCCTTCAGTTCCTAGCAATACAATCTCACATCTCTGAGAAGCAAGCAGAGCCCACCCAAATTTTTGTCAAAGTTTTACTTTGCTCTGTGCCTGCCCTTTAGCTGAGTAGCTGCAGTAATACTGGACATACTGTCCTGGGGCCTTGACAAGCATTGTGATGCTAATATTTTCCTGAGATGAGCATGTGAATGGGGTGGAGCAGAGGTGGGATATTTTTGCTGTCTTTCTTCTCACTGATCCTCTCACATCTGCTCCTGAGCTTCTCTCCAGCATGCTGGAAACTGCCCCTTTAGGCCAACAGTTTCACCCACCATCACATTCCTCAGCCTCTCTGATAGGCTACAAGGTGTGCTGAAGGTCAGTCACATACGGAAGCAGTTGGAAAGTTCTTCACGGTGGAAAGGGAGGTTGAGGTCACACACGCACAAGAGTCCTTGCTCATGCCCAGGAAGCAGGACTCTCAGGGCTGGTAAGGCTATCTGGAGTATACTGGCTCATAACATATGCTTTGCCTTACTGGGACAGCTATGGAGGGATGAAGAGTAGGGAGAGATGAAGGAAATCTTGTAATGCACTATATGCCATGCAAACTGCATATCCCAGTGCAGCACCTCTTGTGGCACCACTTCCTTGTTCTGCAAGGTCCTTTACACACTCCCTGCTCTGCACAGCCCTTCTGATGAGCTTGGATGTCTAAAGATGGATGGTGAGTAAAAGCAATAACAGAGGCATGCGCAGCCACAAAGATTCCTTCCCCTCTCCAATCCATAGGCACAGAAATTTCTGCTTTCTTTGCTGCCAGTTTTTTTTAATACACTAATAAGCCAAGCTGAACCATGTTTTCTGCTTCTGTTACTCTTTACTGCAAACCACTTCAGCACTGCATTTGCATAAGATGGTTTACTTTATCTGGAAACTACTGCCGCCTCTGAAACATAGACTGATGCTGTTGTGACCAGTCAGTCAATCCATCAGGATGAAAAGGACCAGACAGCCCATCAGGCAGGACCTCTGCACACAGGCAGGGTCCCGCGCTGCGGACCCAAAGTGTTGTGCTGCATGTCAGTGTGCTGCAGTTCCTCGGAAGGTACGTCCCCTGGGTTCAAGTGTCTATTTCATGGCTTATTAACAGTGAAGCTGCTTGGCTAGGTGGGTTTAGTTGCGTGGAGCAAAAGAAACTCCAGAGATATCCTTCTTCATCAGTAGAGGTGTTAGGGGCAGGAGGCACACAGCATATGGTTATAAAAACCCTGTCTGGTTTCCACTGTATTTTGCCCAAGGCAGAACTGCAGAACAGGAACACTTTGGCTTTCTTCACCCTCACTAGCAGTGAGGGACTGAAGCACTGTCTGCAGACATCAATGCTGATTCCTTCAGCTCTGAAACAAGAGTTTCATGACTTTCAGGGGAAAAAAAAAATGGGAGCACCTACAGGTGGGCTGCAGAAGGCTAGTGAGAGAAGCACATGCAGAACAGAATGGGACATGGGACTTGGAAGGAAAACTTCAAAGTACTGTGGTGGGGTGTGCAAGAAAACTCTGCACTCCTCTGTGAGCAGGGACCTGGAGATGGAAAACTGGAGCTGCAAAAGCAGGATTTTTCCTTCAACCGCACAGCAGTTCCCACTGCCGAGATATTCTGTGTGCAGTGGGCATGCACCTCTGACCGCTTAGCCTTGGGACTTACTCCCTGGCATTGGCAATTGCAGAACAGCACAGGCAGATGCCTCAGATCCCTGCTCCCCCACTGGAGATGAAGGACCAGTCTCCTTGCTTGCAACATAGCACAACTCCTTGGCCGCTGAAGGCGCTCTCCTGCCATGGTAGAGGATGGAGCCCTCGGCATGCAGCATTTAGCGTGCCGCAAACCGGCTCCTTCTCCGAGCTAGGGAGGCCAGATCCCGTGCTGCTGGAGTCTGGCACAGCTCCTTCCCTCCACCGCAGGCCACTGAGGAGCTGACCCAGTTTTAGTCACTGGTATTTAGATGTTTAATGAAGATTAGCTAGTGCCCAGGGAGAGATTATTTAGAATTTCTAATTACTGTTTAAATTATGAATGTGTGAAATAGATGGAGCTTGCACCCCCGCACACAGAAAACCTGAAAAGGCTGTTTTTCTGCCATAATATCCATGTAATGCTTATTCTTGTTTACCTTAGACACACTAAAAATAAAGTGGAAGAAAATCCAGCACCAGAGCAGATTTTCTGAGACCTTTGCCAGAGCAGTCAAAGCTAGAAATAAAGCCTATGACAGAAGCTACTGAATTGTTGTATCTCACTACCTCAGCTGACAGTAATCAAGTGGTAGGCAAATAAATGGGTGATCAGGTATTTCACACAGCAGTCCTCTGAAGAAGAAATCACACGCCTGAACCCTGTGCCTTGGGGGGGAAAAAAAAAAGGTCTGCCACAGTCCCAGAAATAGTGATAAGATGTCCCCTGGTTTTAATTACTTTTCTGATAGCTCTTACTTATATTCTAGTTTTAAATATTAAATCCTGAATACAAACCTTGGACAAAAAACATTCAGTAGGCATTGGCAATGCCAGATGAAGCAGGGTGATCTGACCACTTCTCCTGATTGCAGGGCCCACCATGTCCACCCATCTTTGCTTCCAGGTAAGAGAGGGCTGGCTCAAAGATGTGGACACCTGCCTGGGGCCAACACACTGCTGCTCCACCACAGACCTCCTCTGTAGCCTAGGACTCATCACTTGCTGTCTCTGTGCCTCCCTTTCCTCAAAGATGGGGATGCCATGAAGGCTGAGTACATTAAAAATCAGTCAGCACTCAGATACTGCAGGAGGACGGATGAATGAAATAGGGCAGGTAAGTCTATGTGTGAAATTGGGATCTAAAACTGCCTCTCTGCAGCTAAAAAGGCAATGAATTGGGTGGAAGTTGCACCCAGTGCAAGGGAAATGATACAGACATGAACATCTCAGACTCATTCCTCTTCTGATAGTTAAAATACCTGAAAACCCAGTCCTCCACTAGAAAATCCCCTCCAATCCTTTAGTGGGTCTTGGTAGTTCACTGTGCCTGCTTTCTGCAAGAAGAAAAAGCCACTTGTTGGAAGTCATGCTGTGTCTCTTTAAAATCTCTCAAAATTGCACTACCCCTAGTGACAACAGCAAGACCTGACTTTAGTACCTAATGTTAGAACATTGCTGAATAAAGTAAAGGGATTTCAAAGCATGAGTTTGCTGCTTGTTCTGAAAGGTTGGGTAGGAGGACTGCGGAGGAGTTGTCCCTTCTTATGGGCACAGAAGTCCCACTGCCTCCAGGCAAGGAGCATCACAGTTTGCTTTTGAAAGCTCTGATGTTGGATCTGTGCATTATGAGACAACATAAGAACAAGAAAACCTCGGAAGGATCTGTATTGCATTGCAGCAGGAGACCAGCCTGCCAGAAGAGCATGTGAGGTTCATGCTGTTTATGACAAAGATGAAGCTTGACAGCTTTATAAAAATACAATTTGCTCCCCAAAAAACCCAGCACAAGCGTTTGCAGGTCTGAATTTCCCAGAAGATGCACAGCTTGAAAAGCTATTAAGCTTCTTAAAGAAATAATAAGGAATCAAAGCTTGAATGAAGAGTGTAGGAGAGCTATACGCAAGCCTGAATTTCCGTTCACTTCATTGTGTTTATGGGCTGGGGCCCCCCACCTTTCCATAATTACCGTCTGAACTTACTTAAAGAATAGCACATAACAAGGCAAGTAAAAAGCACACATTGATGTTTTGAGCCATAGGGACAAAGCAACTCTTGTTTGAAGTAAGCTAAACATTTGATATGTGGCCATAAGTTGTGGCTGGGCTCCAGAAGGGCCCCAGCCATGACATGGTGAAGGAAGTGGGAGGAAGAAGGGAATGGACTGATGACCTGCCAAGCCAGAGGCAGAACATCAATCAGGGTAAGTCCCAGCAATGGCAAAGCCTTGTTTGGTGTCCAGACTGCTGTGGAGTGGCCCTGTATTTTCACCTTGTAGCTCTGCCTGCCCCCATTGAGGTCCTGCAGATGTTTTCCAGCTAACCTTTCTGGAGAGATCAGGCTAGAAAAGCAGTAAGTAGGGAAAAGGCAGTGGAAAAGCCAATATGGAAAGAGCAATAAGCAGTAAACGAAGTGCCAGAACTCAGGGACCCTCCTTGCAAGTGGGCTGCTGGAAAGCTCAGAGGGGATCCAGGAGCATTACTCGTGCTATGCTTACTGGAGGGATGGCAGTGGAGTGTTTCTTTGCTGGGTGAGTATTGCACTTGCCTTTACCAATTACAACTGCTGTAATTAACATGACTGCTGCTGCTGGCAATTAACAAAAACTAGGCTGTTGTGGCTAGAATTAAGCATTTGCATAAATGTGTTTGGAAAAGTCACATGAAGACAAATGAACCCCTGCTGTCTGAGCATCACTGGATTTGCAGCAGATGGAGTTTTCGGAGAGACCCTCCCCTGAGTGTCTTACTTTTGCAAGGAAGAAAAGCTGTCCTTGCTGCCTGTTCTGATATAAAAAATGTTAAGAGGGTCTGGTAAGAAATGATGCAGTGCTGTGGGCCAGGACACAGAGTACCTTGGCGTGATAGTGGTAACACATCAGGCAAGGGGTACTGAATATGTGACACATGTCCAGATATACATGTGGTGTGCTTGTGCAGGTGGAAACTATTAAAAATGGTTAGCAGTTCACACTGAAGTAGTCTATTCATTGGAAAAAAAGAGCAGCTGCTCCTCAGTCAAAGGGTTAATTTTTTTTATACCGCAAAAACCTAGACAAATACAAAATTTTTGCTTTCACTCTTCCAGATGAGTCCTGCCAACTCGTTCAGCCTAAGGGCACAACTCAGTACAAGGCATTGGCAGCATCATGAGCCTAAACAGCAACAGCTTCATCTGCTATTCTGTTCCTTCCTTTGCAGTCACAGTAATGAAATCCAGGGGGAATTAAAAGTGTCCTGGCTGCAGAGCCCATCAGCCAACTATTGTAATGTGGCTGTGAAATACAGAACCGCAGACTAGCAAGCACAATTAGCTAATAAGATTGGTGCTCCATCATAACCCCATTTTAAATGGGCTGCTGATAGAGTAATTTTGACACCAAAATAGCATCACAGGAAATGCATATTCACTGAAAGTCATTGTGCGTTCTATTAAGCAATATTACGAGGAAGCCAGCAAGTGATTTTCACTGGGGGCTGTCAGCAGGAGCAATTTCTCTGCAGAATGTTGTGCTCAGACCCGTGCTGATGAGAAAATTTTCCATGTCCCCTTCCCCCAAGCAGAGCCAGAAGGGCATGGTTACAAATGCCAGCTGTGAAGGTTTTACTCTGCCCACAGCTCCCCTCATGGACCTCAGCTGGGAGAGACACCACAGCTGTTCAGCAGCACATTGGATCTGCCGTATCCTCCATAAATAATTTCACTCGGCTCAAGTCAGTGTGTGTTGATCCACATTTATTCAAGCACTGGACCTGTTCTTTCCCCTATGCGTGAAGATCAAGAAGCCAAACTGGCCATGCTCGACTGTTTGAGTGAACTCCTAGAAAATGGAGGTAGCTAGGGCTGCCGAATCTCACCAGCAGCTCAGAGCTCACTAGGCAATGTAATTTAATGCCCTGGCAATGTACAACTGCTTCCCACAGTACACACACGGATGCACAGCACTCCCTGGGTTTGGAAGCTCCCCAGCAATGATGCTCTCACTGTCGCAACTGGACTCGGAGTGCAGCTCTCTGAAAGGAAATGGCAACATTTTTTTCTCCTCTAGTTTCTTCCGTAAGAAAAAACCGCTGCCTTTTATATCTAATCTTGGTTTTTAATAACCAGGAAAGGGCAGTTCATGTCCTGAGAACCCACGATATGAAATCTTTCACCACAAAAGTAATCCCAGTGCAATGAAGTCTCCAGTCTTCAAAGTTACCTCTTGGGCCAGCTCGAGCTCTGGAAAGCCTTGTTCTGAGATGAGATGCGGTGCTGCAGCTGCGTGGTGTGGTTTCCAGTGACCCTTCCTGAGACCTGTTCTCTCAGTGCCCCCTCTGTCTTCTGAGCCTGCCCCGAGGGTGTGCTCCCCACTGTGCCAGCACTGCTGTGAGGTTTGCCAGTCTCTTGCCTAAAGGACTATTGCCAGCTTGATAACTTTCTGACAATGCCTACCCTGTGGGTCCCCACCTCCCTCCTCCTTCAAGGCGGGGCTAACTTGTGTCAGCGTTTGTCCGTCGTCCTCCNCTGGCCCAGCCCAGAGTCAGGAGATGGTGCACAAGGCACTGGCCTTGGCAATACCTGCCCTCCCCCAGCTTCTGTCCGTGCCTCCTCCTGCTGGCTTATCAGACTGCAACCCAAGGTGATGCACCAGAGGTTATTGCTCTCCAGGAGGTAGCAGGAAATTAGCATTTGGGGCAAAGGTGATCTGCTACCTTTGATTTTCAGTTACAGTAAGTGTAGGACAGGATTGGGACACCCACTTCATGCTCCCCAGCTTCTTGTGCTTAAGGAGAGTTACGGCTCATCAAGCCCAACAAGTGCTGTGGGTTTTTTCCTCCTGCAAATCTTCTTTCGTTGTGCAGCCAGAATTCACTGCAAGATCTGAGAAGTCAAAGGGTCAGATCCTTCATCCACTAATGCCCCCTGAAGTGGTCACAAACATCACAAACATATGCAACACTGCCTTCACAGAAGTCCAGAAATGTGACTTTCAGCCATCTTACAACTCTCTTTGTCCTTGAGGATCACATCCCCTGAATCACCTTTTTTACCTCACCTCAGTCACAGCAGTCCTATTTTTTTCTTTTCTTTGCACAGACAGAAGATCTTTGTGCCACACATAAAACTCAGCCTGTGCTTCTGCTGTCCACATACTCAGCCACTTTCCTTCTACCTGTTTACCTTACACACCTTGTTTTCACTCACCCAAACATTGCCCAGCTGTGCCTCTGTTCAATTCTTTGCTGTTCTCTGTGGTTTTCCAAGACCAGGCCCTTGATGCCAGCCTTGAGTTCCATGTATAATCTACACCCCTCCCTCAACCAGACCTTGCCTCCATAATTCTCCCCACTTCCAGCTCACGTGGAAGTGGAGGTGTCACACGGTTATGGTTGTGCCGTAACTCTTGCTTCTGCCATCCAGGAAAAAGTTCCCTGTCTTTCACGCTCCCTCTCTGTTCTTTTTCAGGCTAGACATCAAATTTGTCTATCTCACAGTTTAAGCATCCTTGAGGAAAGAAAATGGAAGCTGCACGCATTCTGCAGCTCTGGCTTGCCCCAGTAACTTCAGTGAAGATAGGCGGATGGACAACAGCTTCCAATCTCTGTCCTGCCAGATCAGTCGATGGCCATGTAGTTCTGCTGCTATTTTAAACTTTGATCCTCTTGCTTCGTACCTAAATGCTAAAAACAAGACATGGATGTATTGCTACATCCTTGCATGTACATCCTATGGTTCCTGTCTTTGTATAGGTGGGTCACTGTTTAGTGCTTGGTAAACCAGGGGTCTGACTCCAATACAAAATGTTACGGTGGAATTTCAACTGCACTTGGCTCTGCCTCTGCCACTTACTTGCACTACAACCAGAGTGGAGAACAGAGATACACAATCAAATATTTTTAACCGTGTCACCCTAAAATGATTTGAACAGGGACCCAAAGGACTTATGCATGGTGTGTTTTAGTTTCATTCTTCAAGAAGCATTTAAGTGGAATTGCTAGTTGCAGAGTCCTTCACTGTCACAGGCAACAAACCCATAAATACAAGCAGCAATCTGTCTACATTGTACTCAGAGACAGAATAGCTGGATTGACTCATATCTAAAAAGCTTTGTATTAGAATGTGTTTTGCCTTGGATCCACTTATAATTTAAATACTATGATTTATTTGAAGTGCTCTCTTTGAGAAGACAGGAGGAAGTTAGGCACTCCACACCAGCTCCAGTAACATGGGGAGACTCACATTGGTTTCTGCAGGATTTCACTGCAGTTTTCAACCAAAAACCAGGAGCACTCTAAAGTGACCAGTGTTTTCAGTACACAGCATTTTTAAATTAAAATTTCCTTCAGTTAGGACATTAGCAGAACACATTGCAGAGCACATTGCCATGTGTTGTTACCCACCTGCCCTCTATGAGGCCACAGCTGGCTGGTGGCACACGCCTATGACCCTGGGCACACAGCACAACACACATGCAGGCTCTTCTAATGGCAGGTGTGCCCCTGCAGCCATCTCATGGTGTCCTCTTCTGCATGGACCCTCGGCATCCCCAGGTGGGTGAGGGCTGTGGAGCTCAGGGCCAGACAGATGCCTGCAGGAGCAGGCAGTGAGCAAGACAGGAAGGGCTGTAATGGATGCTGTTGATACCGAGGTCTGGGGTGCTTGTGGGGATGTGGCAGAAGCCCTGAGACAATGCAGGTCACAGCAAAGCCAGCAAAAGTCCTTGCAAATTTGCAGCCTCCATCACTCTGCCTTCTCTCTACTCTTCAAATCTTTTACGAAGTACTTCAAATGTCCCCAACAACTTTGGTAAAACTCTACTTGCCTGGGCAGGTCTGCAGCTACTTCAAAAGAGGACGTGCACCCAGGAGGGTTCAGTAAAAAATGCTATTAATTATAAATGCTTGTCAGTGATCAGCAAGCTACCTGTTTGACCAGCTGGCCAGCAAATAGCTGGCTTTTCAAGCCAGGCACGTCCAAATTGCAATAGCAGTGGTCACCTGTGCCAGTGAAGAAAGGTGTGCACAGTGCACAGATGCTTTCTTGAGCACTGCAACAGTCTAATTTCCATTGCAGGTCTCTGGCAACAGCTGCACCTTCTAGAGAAGCACGCTGTGGAGCTTCTTCACTGATCAGGGTGGCCATCCCACCCGGTGGAGGGAGCCAGTAGGCCACCATGGGCATGGGAAGTCTGCAGATAGTTGCAGCACGGGTCATCCTACCCCAGAGAGCGGGCAGACACCACGGGGAAGTAGAACAGGACTAGCTGCACCTCCTTCTTTACTAGAAAGTGCTGATGATGTTTGGGTGTAGTCACAGCTGGCTGTCCTAGGGAGAAGGTGTGGGGCTGTCACCAGCTGCTCCTCAGTCTTTCAGACCACCCACAGTCCCCAAAAGGAGAGCCAGAATTGCTGTCCATGCCACAGCCTTCAGCTCCATTACATCCAGGCTACGGTCTCTGTGTGTGCAAGAGCTTCCTCCTCTGCAAAGTCTTCAGATGCCAGCACCCTGTTCAACAAAATAGTGTTAGCTAGCGGGTAAAAATGACAGGTGATGGACCATGTTTCGTGCTACAGCATTCATTCCAGGCACTGATCACAGGCAGGCAACCCACAGCTCTCCTCCAGCTGGGCAGACCGACGAAGGCACAGTGCCATCAGCTGGGCATTTGCAGCCACCTGCCCAGAGTCTGGGCCACTTTCCTGCCAAAAGGCAGGGGCTCGATATAACCACACGTTTTTGAGTCTACAAGCTTTTTGTGACAGACAACAGTGCGTGCAGAGCGCATCCCTGTAGGTGAGGAGGGCAAACCAGTCTGCAGGGCAAAACCAGGATTAGAAGGTGTTGAGCCCATTAAAAGGGCAGCAGCTAATTCTTTCTAAGAATCAGCTTTGGGGAGCCTTTTGTCCTCCTTTCTGCACCTCGCCATCCACCACTTGCTACATGAAGGCAGGCATGGCAGCATGTCCCCATGGCAGACTGCTGCTAGTGCCAGGGGGCACTGCCATGGGGATAAAAGCCTTTGCCTGCAATTTGACTTGGGAACTTTTTATAATGAAAGCACAGGTCCACGACAGGCTGGATGAACAGTATCCCTTAAGCTTTAACAGCTGAGGGACTGCAACTGACTGTACAGCCCAGGAAAGTGCATACAGCCTTGAAAACCTCATTAATTATGCTGCTTCTCTTTCACACTGTAACTGGTCTTTCCACTGGAGTATGCCAGCACATCTCTCCCTAGAGGTGAGAGCTCATATTTCCTCCACCCTGCTTACCTCCTGTCTGTTCACTCTCCACTGGAAAAATAGGCAGCAGGAGAGCCTTTTCCCAGGTGTGCCTGATTCTATGCCATGCGAAAAAGCTCCCCTTTTCTGCTCTTTCCCTTGCTGCTTCCTCTGATCCTCCCCAGTTTATCTCCTCATTCTGCCTGTCTTCTTTCTGCTCCTGGCTGGCTGCAGGGCTTCTCAAATCTGGTTTTAAAATGTAAAGTGACTTCTGGACTGTGTGGCTCTGGGCCAAGCCTTCACAGGCAGTGGCTGAGAAAATACACTTATTCACTGCTTTTTGACATGGTCAAAGCTTATTCCAATAGGCACTTTGGCATGAGACGGGCAACTTCAGAAACTGACAAAATTATGTGGCTCGAAGAACGCAGCCTTCATCTTCATAGACAGATGGCTCCTCAGCAATATACTTTGTTTTCACATAATGGATGTTTCTTTCCAGCAGCGCTCATGAACTCCCTTGACTCTGCTTTATTTGAGTAGTGTGTGTGGGTATATCTTACCTATATCGATATATCCTGTCTTCTGAAGAATTCCTCTCTCTCAGGGACAGGGGAGGGGTGGGAGGAGCAGGGGTGAGGCAGAGAATTAAATTCACAGTAGTTCAGCAAAATTAAAGGCCAACTAAGCTAGTTTTGAAACTTTGAAACTTATCT
Organism: Ptilonorhynchus violaceus; assembly: GCA_013397565.1. Taxonomy (NCBI): domain Eukaryota; kingdom Metazoa; phylum Chordata; class Aves; order Passeriformes; family Ptilonorhynchidae; genus Ptilonorhynchus; species Ptilonorhynchus violaceus. The sequence goes on from VZRJ01001801.1 coordinate 103,219, forward strand.
CACCCAACAGAAAGAGTCAGAATAAGAAGAACGAAATTCACAGTATTCCAGAGATGGCACAAGCCTGGTAATGTTGTATTTTAATACCAGCACCATGCTCAAAAGCTGCTGTAAAACTGTAAAGCTACACTCTAGCCCAGTGGCTGTTTTGTGGCTGTATCTCAGTCAAACGCCATCATTGTGAAATCACTATTTCCTTTCAACACTGCGGTGTTGGAAAAAACTTTTTTCTTTTTTTTTACTTTCCTTGTAGAACTTGGATTAGTGAGCTCTGTGGCAAAGCACAGTAAAACATGCACGCAATACTCAGAAGGGCTGGGGTTGGAAGGGACCTCAAGGCTCCCACGGCAGGACAGCACAGCCTGACATGTGATCCCGCATGACACGCAGGGTATGGGCACAGATTCCCCTCTGTGGGACACCGAACCCGAACTCGCGGACTCCGAGCAGCCCCTCACGGTCCGTTCGCACTTCGGCTGCCGCCTCCGACCGCGCATTCCCAGAGGGCATCCCGGACCAGGGGCGGCTTGTGCCGGCGGCGGAGCCTGCATCCCCGCGCCGCGCCAGGCTGCTCCGGGGGCCGGGCGCGCCTGCCCTCCTGCCGCGAAATGTGGAATATATCGAGATAACCTTAAGTCAGAATGTCCTTTGGTGTGAGATCTTTGTATACTTTCAAGGCTAACCAGCAAGAAAGGAGACCTAATCAGTGGAACAGGGAGCTGCTAGCAGAGCCTAGTTAAGGACATCCGGGAACTGACAAGCTTTGAGGATGTAGTAAATCAAGATGTTGATGTATGTCTGTTGTATACATTGATAACTTGGCAATATGCTCAAGGTCCATGTATCCTATACCTGAACTATATTCATTATAACACTAAAATCACGCCTGTAGGTGAAAAAAAACCCAACCAGCTGAAGACCCTTCCCTTGAGCATGCGTAGAAGCTATCTGGGGTATGTAACTCGTGCGGCGATTTCCCAACCAATCCCAATAGCGGGGCTGTACTTGGGAAGTCACTAACTCCGAACTTGTGCGTGTAAATCATGTAGGGGAGAGGCCGGCAGGGCGCGCTGCGTCTCTGCAGTACCACGAGGCTTGCGCAGCTCCCAGATAAACCCCGGTGCTCCTCTCGAGTGTGTCAGAGCTTGCTGCACGCCGGCTGAGCGGTCCGAGCGCTCCCGCCGGGNGTAGCGCTCCTCCTTGTTCCGTATATTCTGTATCTGTATTCTGTCGTCAGTAATTGTGGTGCATGCATGGACCCTTCTGTTTCCTCACTGATGTAGTCCGGTGTTGAAGTGATCTAATTCATAACAGCATTTTGTAGGCTTGCTTTTCCTATGGCTGCTGCCCCGTAATTTCCTCTTGACCTTACTTGCCATGTGCCCCCTTGGGGAAATCACTGAGGAGCAGAGATTTGCCTGGCCAAGGGGCTGGGCTTTCCAGTCTAGATCTCGGGAAATGGGCAATAAAAAGCAATGAAGTTTTGAGACATTCTGTGCCAGATGCTGTAATTTTTTCTCATTAATTTTCCGTTTCCAAGGAAAAGGAAAAGGACCTAATCTGAGAGTCCATTATCCCCTGTTATTGCAAAGGTCCCTTGATTTAAGAAGCAGCAGACCTTTGCTTGGAGGTTTTTACACATCTGCTTCCACCACAAATCAAGGAAACCTGATTGCAGTGATGCTGTGGCTGTGCCCAGGTGCTCAAATCTCCCACCTGACCAGCCTAGGATATCAAGCTGATGACGTGGAGCCCCTTTACTGAACCACGTAACCCCAAAAACCTGCTAGAAGGGAAGGTGCATTCTCACGTTGTAGAAGCAAACGTAAGAGAAACCACAAACAACTGTTAAAGCTCACACCTTCCTGTCTGCTCCAGTTCAGGATTGCTGTGTTTCTCCAGCTTGCTGTGAAAAGCACTGTCATCAAGAGCTACCAGCATCTTCTTTTTCTCCTGTTAAAATGATAGGAAAATAGACATACGTATTCATAACAACTGGTTTGTTTTGCTTTTGCTCCAAGTAGGTGACTGTGTCAAACTAGGACCTTGCGAATTTGGGCTGCCATCCCGCCTGTCCCCCTCACACCTCCCTCCACCACAGCACCCATCTAAGAAGGGACGTTTTACAAGAGCTTGGGTGGATCCCACTCTCCTGGCACTGTGACTTGATCCAGAAACTTACCGATGCCAGCCATGAGATCAGTTCTTGGCTTTGTAGGGCAAGTCATGGAAACCCTGCACCAGGAGACAACCTGGTGAGAGGACAACCCATCTTGGATGTCCTAACCAGTGAAACAAGCTCTTATCTAAATGAAAGATATTTTTCCCCAAATTTACTGCTGAAAATTCTGCCCCCCACAAAATCGGTGGTACTTGTAATCATCTCCTTCACAAGGTCCCCCTTCTCAATGGCACACCAGAGCCTTTTGGTTAAAGAGGAGATGTTCTACCGGCCCTGTCAATGCCACCACTGGGGGGACAGTGTGCTGGGGACTCCAGGGAGATGATCAGTGTCTTATCTTAACCCATGAGTTTTACTGGTTTTTTCCCCCTGATTCTCCTTCCCCTCCCGCCAAGGTGGTGGGAGGGAGAGTGAGTGAGCAGCTGTGTGGTACTTAGTGGCTGGATGGGGTTAAACCATGATGCCTTTTTATTTTAATTGTGTTCTCAGGAGGGAACCCTGTCCTTTTAAACATGCAGATGAGAACAACTGTTGGCAAAGCAGAATTGCAAAGAGAACTCTTTCTGAGTTTAATATTCCCCTCCTGCTAGACAGGACCAAGGGGACACTTTTTACTGGGCCCTGCAAATGCAAAATGTCCTTGTGCCCATCTCCCCAGCCCAGTCAGGCTGCAGAGAGGAAAACTTCTGCTTTAAAACCAAACAGGCAAAAAGTTGGTGCAGAGACTGGCCTGAAATGTCTGGATGCATTTGTCTCTCTGAGTGATGTGGACAAGAAGCACTGTGAATAGCAAATATGGACTGTCACCTCACAAGATATTAAAGGGCCGACCATTGTGGCTGACTTACATGGCACCTGTCACTCTCATGCAGTCTGACTTCAACAGACAATGCAGTTCTAAAATTAAAGAGAAGTGTTTGAACTAATGGCTCCAAATGATTCTAAAAGCCAGAGGCAAGAACAAGTGATGGGACAGCACATTCTACACAGTGATGGATCCTGGGCTTCCCGTGTAATGAGAAGCTTGTCAAGAATTCCCTTGATTAACCCATCCAGTTTATCAAGGGAAGCCAGTTGATGCAATCTTTTTGGATTTCATAAAGCTTTCAATACTGTCTCTCTCAGGACCCTTCTGGACAAGCTGTCCAGCATGCAGCTGGAAAAACACATCATGTGATGAGTGAGCAGCTGGTTCAGGGGTTGGGCACAAAGGGTTACAGTGAATGGGGTGACATCAGACTGGGGACCTGTCACTAGTGGGGTTCCACAGGGCTCCAGCTTTAGGCGGCCCTGTGCTCTTCAACATCTTCATTAATTACCTGGACACAGGACTGGAAGGGATGCTGAATAAGTTTGTTGATGATACTAAATTTGGAGGAGCCATTCACTCCCTCGAGGGCAGGGAGGCTCTTCAGAGAGACCTTGACAAATTACAGGGCTGGGCAATCACCAGCCATATGAACTTTAACAACAGCAAGTGCTGGATTCTGCACCTGAGATGGGGCATTCCTGATTGCGTGTATAGACTGGGGAATGAGCAACTGGAGAGCAGTGCTGTGGAAAGGGACCTGGGGGTTGTGGTCAGGGGCAAGCTGAACATGAGTCAGCAGTGCCCTGGCAGCCAGGAGGGCCAACCCTTTCCCGGGGTGCATCAGGCAGAGCATCGCCAGCCGGGCAAGGGAGGAGATTGTCCTGCTCTGTTTAGCATAGGGGTGGCCTCACCTTGAGTGCTGGGGGCAGTTTTGGGCACCACAGTAAAGACATAAAGCTGTTGAAGAGCATCCAAAGGAGGGCTACAAAGATAATGAAGGTTCTAGAAGGGAAGCCATACAAGGAGCAGCTGAGGTCACTTGCTTTTATCAGCCTGGAGAAGAGGATGCATTGCAGTCTACAACTTCCTTGTGAGGGGGAGAGAAGGGCAGGCACTGATCTCTGTGGTGACCAGTGACAGGACCTGAGGCAATGGCGTGAAGTTGTGTCGGGGGAGGTTTAGGTTGGATATCAGAAAAGATTCTTCACCCAGAGCCTGGTTGGGTACTGGAACGGACTCACCAGGGAAGTGGTCACAGCACAAAACCTGACAGAACTCAATAAGTGTTTGGACAGTGCTCTCGGGCACATGGTGTGACTTGGGGTATCCTGTGCAGCAGGGCCAGGAGTTGGACTCCATCATTGTGGTTCCCTTTCAATTCAGGATATCCTAGGATCCTTTTAGAACTTCAAGAGTCATAGATATCCCATATATCTTATTTAACCTTGCGCTCTGTCAATGTGAAGCCATTCCCCTGTGTCCTGTCACTACATGTAAAAATTCCCTCTCAACCTTTCTTGTAGGTACCCTTTAGGTACTGGAAAGCTGCTCTAATGTCTCCCTGGAACCTTGTCTTCTCCAGTTGAAGAACCTCAGTTCTCTCATTCTTTCTTCACAGGAGAGACATTTCATCCCTTTAGATGATGGAGAGGTATGTGGCAGCTGCAGAAATAGCCTGGTTAGCAAGTGTGGCTTCTGTTGAGGATGGATTCAGACCCCTAATTCTCTGAGAGTTCAGCTAAGGGATCAGGGACCACTGCTCTACAATGTGTAACTTTTATTTTAGTTGGTAAAGAAATTTTCAAAACCAGAAATGTGTCTCATTCAAAGTAGTTGCAAAGTAGTACTTCCCTTTAGGGTGCATCTTCAGAGGTGATGTACTTAGCGGTAGAAGTTATCAATGACAAGACTTTTCACTGTCTTTAAAAAAATCTGAACAAGCCCATCTCCTTCCAAAGCCCCAAGGGCAGTACATCTTCCAAGAGCTGATGGCATTGCTACTCTTTATTTCTGTCTCACTTCCAATTACTTGTTTCCTGGCAGTCCAGTGGCATCTCTCCTGAGTAGTGCAGCTGGCCAGACATCCCTCCTAATGGAGTAACAGAATAAAAACCTCAGTCAGGGTGTAATTGTGTATTTTGGAGATGGGGAACTTAATGGTATCAATTTTACTGGATGTACATAAATATATGCATACCTTTTTCATATAAAGTGATTCACTGAGATTTGTTCCTTTAAAAATTTTTGTTATTTTTGGTTTTAGAGTTTAACGTTTGACTTCCAGTTGTATTGTCCAGGCAAGTAAGACAGGCAATGATGGCACAAGGGCTGTAGCTGTTGCAGTGGATCTGTAAGTGCAGGTTCTGGTTACAGAACAACCTGGTCCTGCAGCCTCCCATGGTTATTTCTTAGCCTTAGCCTAGATTGTGGTCAGATCTAAACCTTTCTTTTGGGAGTATCTTGCCCAACTCACTTTTTGACTGAAATCTGAATCTCTTCAAAACAGAGATGAAAAAAATCACAGCATAAAAAAATCTATCTTGTGGAAAGAGTAAAATGACGTGTCACCTAATGACTGACTCATCACAAACACCCTCCACTGCTCACATAGTAAAGAACCACAGAAATAAATGTAGTTTATGTTTATATGTAAATACATTTAGCAAATATAGTATGTAAACAGCCATAGCAAGCAAAATCAATCCTTGCAATAAAACCCCGAGAAACATACCCGTATGCACACAATAGAGCTGTACAACTCACAACAAGCTGAAGCCATAAACTCCCTTTCATCTGTCCTACATACCCTGCCGGGGAAGACAAGGCTAAACCTTGAAAACACAAGGATGAACAAAAAAAAATAAAAAATAAAAGAAACCCCCACCCTACCAACGGACTGCAGTGCCTAAACAAAACACAGGACTGTGGGATTCTACACTGCCCTTCTTTTCACGTGCCCGATCGGAACAGATCCCACCGGCGGGTCGTTGAGCCCAGCCTTCTCTGCCCGCACAAGGCTCTCCATGGGGAGAACAGCAGCGGATCCCGGAGGCACGCTCCTGCAGGAGGCAAGCCTGCCCTCTGGTGTTTCCCAGCAGGATAACCAGCCTGCCCATGGCTGCCCAGAGCCCCCGGGAGCTGCGAGCCGGGCATGCCAGCATCAGAACGCTTCCCTCACAGCCCGCCCTTCTCAGGCCAACTCTCCAGCATCGCACAGCTCCATCACAGGGAACCACAGCACCGCAGGCTCCCTAAAAAGGTACACGGGAAAGAGAGGACCAACCGTGCTGACTAACCCACCCTTGCCCCGGTAGCACAGACCACCCTTACCATCGAAATGCTTTAAAGACACACGGCAAGTTGAGGATGGTTGTACCCACATTTGTCTGTGCAGACCACAGGGCTGTTTTCTTCCCCTCCTCCTGACTCTTTTCAGCTGCTTTCATCGTAAATTCCCTCATATATCTCCAAGCAAAAGCAATTGATGTAGTTTTAAGAGGCAGGGAGGAAGAAGCTAGCTCTCTCAAGTCATTTCTTTACACGAGGAGGGCAAGCGGAGACTTCAGGGCAGCCTTTGTTGGCCCTTCATACTTGATTAATTCATATTTACAATGCTTTACTTCATTTGAATGGAGTTTGTTGTGATTTATTTCTAATATATTTTCAGAAATGTAGCTCTGGCCTGCCAACAGACAGAAATTGCATTAAAATAAGTTGTGGTTTGATTACAAGTGTTTATTTACCATTCTTGTCGTAAACAGCTGTTTACATTGTGATGCTTAATAAATCCGCTTTTGGTTAACCATGCATTGGTATGTAAGTAGAGCCTTCCGCCGTGCCCATTTCGACAAACATCGCCAGTGCAGGTAGCTCGGTGTGCAAGCTGCGGGTGCAGGCTGCAGGTTGTGCCCTGGATCCAGGCAGGAAGCCAGCCGGGAGTGGGTGCGGACTCTACGTCTAATGAAGGGCACAGACCCTGCGGAGTGGGGATGAGGGGGAGATCATCCCGAGACTCTGCAGGAGCCGGTGAAAAGAGAGAGATCCCAGACTAAATACCAGCATTGGAATGCGCACAACAGGTCGAGCCGTCCTCGTGTTGGTGCACCACCATTAAAAATGCTCCAAGAGACTAGAGTTCTGGGAAAGTGCTATGGAAAACCTGCGGCCGAGCTGGTGAGGGAAACTGGTCTGAATGGGGGAGTGTGGGATGTGCAGGGAGCCAAGCGGGGCACCCGTCGGGTCACTGGAGCCGCCTGCTGCGAAGGGGCTGCCGTCCCAGCTGCGACAGTCTCCGTATCACCTGGGTTCTTTGAAGCAGGGAGGAGCCGAAGGGTTCGTGTTGAAATGTCCTGAGCAGATTAGTAACAGTTCTAAGGGTGGATTCGAGCCCCTCCGTTGAGGCAGCATTTTGTTCAGATTTGGTGACATTCCTGGGGGTGTGTGGGCGGTGTGGTTGAAGTCCCTCGGAAGGCGCGCGCAGAAAGCGGGGAAGTGGTTCTTGTCCAGTGCCGCAGTGTTATCCCAGGAGCCGCAGTCCCGCGGTGCAGGAGGATCGGCCGCTCTCACCTGGAGCCTGGCAGAGGGATGCCGTCACGGGAACCGCCAATCACAGTGATTCCCTTTCCCGCGGCAGTGATTGCCGGGCGCATTCCCGTATCCCAGGGTTCATTGGTGTGTCCGAACGACCACGCCGGGAGCTAACTGATGGGAGCTTACTACCATACATTTCATCTGGACTAATTAATGAATAGTAAAGGAGGTAAAACTAATTTAATTTTTAAAAAAAAAATCAAAATTATAAAAACGTGTTGTTACTTTAAAAAACAAGTTAGGGGAGGATAATAGGATGAAAGCCAAACTCAAAACTTTCTGAGTGGACAAGAAATGAAGTTCCTCCTAAAAAAAAATCGAAAAAACGAGACGCCTAATCAAAAGTGACAAACAAAAATATGAAATTCTCATGCAAAAGTTGACAGAAGATAAAAATCAGTCTTGAAAGGTTTCCATCATATGTAGGCTTTTTATAATATGACTTGGAACCATGGTTAATTGAGTTTGTGTAAAACAGACACACAGAAAGTCATTCTTCTCAGCCTCTGACCTGACTGTAGAAGAAATGCAGAGGCCCAGTGGCAATGGCGCAAAGAACTCGCACTCCCTGCAGCTCTGAGATAGCAGTTTTTTCACTTGATTTTGGCTAACTTAATTTATTGGTTGCAGAAAGACACTAAGAAGAGATTTCTAAGAGTATGCGGGTAATTAATTTTTGCATTACTTCTGCTCTGTTATGTTGAGGAGTTTTGGGTTTTGTTTTGGGTTTGTTTGTTGGGGTTTTTCCCCCAAACTTGTAGTTCCATGTAGAAAACCCTGACTTTACTAAAGTAACATCAAGGAATCATTTAAATGGAAAATCTCAGCAACCTGTATTTATAATACATTTTAAATAATCTATAACATTTTGCTAAACTTTCAATTTTATTATTGCAAGTTTTTAGGCAGTTACCAAGAAAAATTCATACTAGCTATTCAATTTGGAACAGTCTCGCTTGGTAATGATAGAACACTGCTACCATCTGGCAGCTACTCAGTGTCTGTGTGAAGTGACTGGGTTGTCTAAGTGTCCTTTGAATCACAAGTGTTGCCAAATGAGAGAATGAACCGCAAATCTAATAGGAGGCTCAGCTCAGAAGCCAAAACCTAAATGACCTAGGAATTGTGGAAATGGGAGTAGTAGTGTGGAGAGGAAATCAAGCATGTTACAGATCAAGAGAGAAAAACAAGTAAGAACTAAACTGTGGCCTGTTTCAGCATGAGATCAAAAAAAAAGTGTTTGCTGCATTGAAAAGACTGTAAAAGTGGTTACAATGCCTGAGAACATTCTGTTTTAAACTTTTCCCATAAAGTTAGCCACATTTTGAATGAGATTATTTTATATACCACTTCTGCTCTCAGACACTGACTATTTTGCGCAGACTGACTTGCTCATGAATTGGCACTTGAAAAACTGCTGTACAGCAATTGCTTACACAGAATTATTTTACATTTCTCACTGATATGAATTATTTTTGTCTAGGCCACCAGTATCGTAAGTTAGCTGAATATTTTACTTCTTTAGATCATAATGCTGATTCTGCTTTTAGACTGCATAAATTACTATATTAATAATGTCCTAGGCATTAATAAGTACAAAATGGTCAGTCAGAAACATAAGCAAAATACTGCACAAGCACTGCATATAGACCACGGTTCAAAATTTGTTAATTATATGATGGAATATTTAATTACAATCTTTTATGTGACGCTCAGTATCAGATTCTTTGTGGAAAATTAACATTCAACATCATAAAACAGTTGTAGCATTTAGTGGTCATTCTTTTCGACAACTTACACCAGAACTAACACAGATAAACTGTCTGCAAAAATTCATCACTTCTGGCACATAATGTCTTCCTTTACTTACCAGTTGCTATATTGCTGAAATAGAGTTCTCATGAAAAATGGACTGAAATGACTGTAAGTTCCAGCTTTTTCTGGAGGTGAACACCTAGGATCTGTTAAAAGGTGCTGTGAAGTTTTTCAGGAAGAAGCAGATCGGAGAATATAACATTAGCACACCTGCTGGATGTACTTTACTGCATATATCTGTTTACATTTAAAAATTACGTGAGGGAAAAACCTGTCTGCTGTATATTCTACTGTGTATTTCTCTGAATTCACATGATCTTTCCTCTGGAAGGATAGCACAGGTATTGTATTAAGCTAGTTCCTGCCCCATTTGGAGCCCATTTTACAGACTTGTGGTTAGCTATTTCCCAGCAAGAGACTTATTTTCTCTTCGTTTTCAGTATGCTTTCACTACCAGTGCTAATACTGCTACTACTGCCATCATGCATTGAAACATGGTAACCAAAACACCACTGGTGTACTGTAGAAGCACAGAACAGAAGCTGACTGCACCCCACCAAAGCTCATTATCTAACATAAGAAACAGCTGACTATCAAACAAACTCAGTTATGATCATACAGACCTGTACCCTCTATGATGCAGTGTATCTCTCAAGAACCAGCACAGTGCCTCTGTGTGTCATTCCAAGTTACAAGAAGCATGTGACGAGACCTAACACAGCCACTGAAAATGGGCTGCTTGAGATCTAGAAGATGGTAAATAAAACAACTGTGCGGAAGTGGACAACACACTATGATCAGCATGCTGCCTTCACCCAGGGCACATTGACATCTCCCATGGGATACAAGGTTTCTGAACTTGGAGTGAGATAAACAGAGCTTCATGGAAAAGAGAGTTCTTACTCTTAAGAACTCTCTTAGAGTTCTCTAAGAATCAGCCATTCATGGACTAGGAAGGATACTGAACATAATATGGGTTTGTGGAGGGCCCAAGGAATTCTGCTGGTCTCAATTAAACATGGGAGAACCAAAACTCTCTTCTGACCGACACAATGAACTTCCTATGGCTTGCTAAGATCTCTCAGTTTCTGGGCATTCTGGTGTCAGGAAAGGAAGGGGTCAGTTACTCATGACTCTTGACTATAGTGGTTTCTCCAGCTCTGTGTCTTCTATGAAACATGAAACAATAGGGCTCACGTAGAGCTCATTTTATAAGCTGACACCTTCTTTCCAAAACACCAACAATTTTCAGTTCGTGACATGATATTGAAACAGCTCTGAACTGGCTACTGTAAACGAAATATTTGTATTTTTCTTACCAAATAAAGTTTTATGTAAACACACACCCATGCACCCCCTAAACACACATAACATTAAACTTTATGAGGACTATTCCTGTGTAACTTCTGATAACAATACACTCAATTAAATTTGCAACGTTTGGAGAGCTTCCAAAAGCTTAGAGAATAAGCTAGGTCGTGTATCTAGCTTTACTTTTATTATGGTGATGTACTACAGAATACTATCTGTCTATCTGTCTGACTGTTTTTATCTCCTTTCTCCTTCACCCTTTTACTGTCTACCTTCAATTCCTTCCCAACATTCATTCTTCAGAAAAAGTTAAAGAAGAGCACAAGGCAACAATTCTATCTCTGCCTGCACAATTAAAAGTCAGAAACTTATTCACTTGCATATATCCCAATAAGAAAAAAAGTTATGTAATAGAACTGACCATAAATATTAAATAGAACTGGAAATATTCACATTACGTGTCAAAAAAAGGTCTTACAGAGAGGCATTTGTAGCCCTGTAAGTTATTTGTAGCTTGATTTTAAAAGGGCAATAATATTTGTTACATAATTAAAATAAATGTATTAATCTCAAGAAAAATACTCCAGAGTCAACAGGTGACAGTCATTGTAAAAAAAAAAAGGCATCATTTTGTGTTTAGAAAGCTATAGAAAAAGTGTTTAATATAACACACTTCTGTAGATATAATAATGAAATTAAATAATAAGTGTTGCACCTAATATAGCAGACTGCTTTCAATAAACTATGCTGCACATTCAATCAAGTGAAACGAACTGCCAACACAATAATTTTATATTAACTATAAGTCACATTTAGCTGTAATATTAGAAAATTTTGGCTTAGTTTTCTAGACACTGTAATCAAGAAACACAACTAGATAGATTTTTTGTAAAATATGTTTTTAATGTCAATTCTCTAACGAAATAAAGAAAATCTCTCCAGTAACTGAGAGTGATTATATGAACAGATAAAGATATAAGAGTTAGTGCCAGGGGAATGATAATCAGAAAAGTTAGATGTCATATGACATGAAGGCATGCTAGTGGAGGTATAAAATCAATGGGGACAAAGTCTTTTCCAAGCATTATAAATAGATAACCTGCTATCATGTCACTACATGCATGTTATCATATAACTTTAAAAGGTGCACATCAGTTGTAAGCTCTCCACAGCAAAGAATCTTTTTACTCTGCTTTGAGGGTCTTTCTGAGGGTCATAGAACCCTTCAAAACAGCCTCTAGTTTCATAAAAAAAATTATATGCCACTAAGACATAGATCATTTATTATAAAATAGAATCATACAATAGAGTCGTAGAATAGAATATTTCAAATTGGAGGGGACCCATAAGGATGATTGAGTCCAACTCACTGTTCCTTGCAGGACTATCTAGACCATATGAATAAAAGCATGATCCAAATGCTTCTCTAGTTACTTGTTGCAAAGTAATTAAACTAAACCAACCTAACCTACTGAAAGAAATTACTACAATAGTATTAAAGAATCACAGAAGTACTTTGAAAGCTTGATTCAGAAGGGATGTAGACACTACACGTAATTACACACCATGTGGGTAAGGAGTTGACACTATCAGTATGTTTGGTCATTTCAGTCACCACAAGGTGGTAGCATTTCTGAACATTACTGATAACTTGCTTCCTTGTCTAGTACTTCCATGCACAGATTCCTATAAAACAGCAGTAGTGTGATTTTTAATCACAGAATGGTTGATGTTGGAAGGCTCTGGATGTCTTCTGGTTCAACCCATCAACACCAGCAGAAACTCCTAGAGCCAGCTTCCCAGATAGCTTTTGATTATCTCCAAAGAGGGAGACTCAACACCACTCTGAACAACCTGCAGCAGTTTTTGGTCACCCTGAGAGTAAAAAAAACCCAACATTTTCCTAATGTTATTCAATATTAACATACTAATGTTCAGGACGAACCACCTGTGTTTCAGTATGTACCCACTGCCTCTTGTCCTGTCACTGGGCACTACTGACAATATCGTAGCTCTGCCTTCTGTACACACTGCCTTCAGATATTTGTACACAGTGATGTGGTTTCCCTTTTCTTCTCCAGACTAAACAGTCCCAGCTTGTTCAGCTTTTCCTCACATGAAATAACGATCCACAGAGGTCTTCATGTTGGCCTGGACTCTCCCCAGCACCCACAGCTCTCTCCATGTGCCCACAACTGGACACAGCTCTACAGGTGTGGCATCAACAGTGCTGAGGAAAGGGGAAGGAGAACCTCTCTTGGCCTGCTGGCAAGAACTCCTCCTAACACAGCCCAGGATTATTTTCTAATAATACGCATATTATTAGAGAACTTCCAGAAGCCCAGAGAAAAATCTGGTCACTGATTTGGCTTTGTTTTCACTATGAAAATATATTACAGAACACTGTCTGCCAGTTACTGCCTTCATTCTTACTCATCCTTTTTCTCTCTATATTCAATTCTTTCTCAACATTCAATCTTCAGAAAAAGTTAAAATAAAGGACAGCACAAGACAACAATTCTGTCCCTGGTTTCACAATTAAAAGCCAGTATCTTATTCACTTACATATGTGAACAGCAAATTATGTCCCACCTCACTCCACCTGAAAGTGTTTATCCTTAATGTTTTCTAAATGCCTTAGAAAAGAAATTACATCTCTTTTGTTTACAGGTCTGTTCAAAATTGTAATTTAATTTCTGGTTTAAGAAATAAAAGATATGCTAACAAATTTCTCTCCATCAATGGTGGAGCTCCCAGTATGCTTTTTAAGGCACCATTAACTTTTTTAGCTACCACTACAAATGTCTTGATAAACTAGGAAAGCAATAAGATGTAAAGAACTAAATGCAATAAGGAAGGAATTGTACCAACACAAAAAAAGGGAAAATAACTAACCAGCAAGTTTGTGAGGAGAATGATTCATTGGCTAGAGTGATCAGATCAAAGGACATGACTTCCAAAGTTCACACATGCAAAACAAGGCTGTTTGTTCTCCATCGGGTCACATAAAGCAAGCTCCAAACACAAACCCATTGAGGTTACCCTGGGTATGAAGCACAACGGCCAAGATGATTTGACCTGCACAAAACCTGGTTCTTTCTGCAACGCTAAGAGCTTCCAGGATAGCTTAGAGCACAGAGAGAGGAATTCAGCTGTGTTTGCATTCCTCCCTGGAGATACAACCAAAAACGATGAAAGGTAATTTTAATTACCTCTAGCAGCAACAGCACATGCCACCCACCTAATTAGGCAGGGCAGCTGCCTCTGAAGGTGCCAATCTCTTTCTAGTAATGATAAAATTTTCAAACCTGAGTCCTTTGAGTTGCACCCTAAATAAGATGTATAGACAACAGTGAAGTAAGAACCCTCAAAAAGGACTTAATTTTCACATGGGTCCCCCTTCACTTTGCCCCGGGCCTGCGAAGGCAGAGCATGAACACACACTTTTGTGAGCAGCAGAGCCTGCTGCAGCATAGAAGTATCTCTGGGTGAAGAGCTCTCAAAGCCCGAACAGTGAACCAAACAATACTTTCAAGGTGACCTCTTCAAAGATGGCAAGGCAGCTGGGTGCTGTGAAACACCTTCACACTAGCAGAAACTCGTAGATTGCTGAGGAGGCTGTGAATAGATGTTATTGGAAGTTGTTTCAAAAAGTTAAGCTCAGATATGCCCTAAGCTTCCACCCAGTGTATAGCTTGTTATGGAATTACTTGAGAACATTTTACTGTACTTCAAAAAAGCAGTCATCCAGCCATGATCAGCATTCACAGGAAACCACATATCTTCACACAGGACACAGGGACTGGTTGCATATGTTGTTCTCACAAGCTGTATGCACTGGTGAAATAAATATCAGGTATACTCTACTCACTGTTGAATTTCTTTTAAAGTGAAGACATACTGGATAACTTCTTTTGGCCTCTCCTCACTCTATGTTTTGTATTTTTGTTCAAAAACAGGATGAATTTTATCTCAGGACTAAAAGTAATCTCCTCTGTATGCATCAATAAGGTCTAGGTGACCTGCCAAAACTCAAGATATGTAAGGTTGTTGTGGTAAGAATAGAAACAGATGGCAAAGTCCGGTATTTTTCCATACACTTTCATCTGCTTCACAGTTCAAAGCCTTCAGTCACCTCCCACTGTTAACCTTTCTTTCATGTTTTTTCTTTCTCCTTCGGTACTTTCCATAATGATATCAGACTTCGGCATCTTGTCTGGTTTTTTTGCATTGTTTCTTTCTTGTATCAGCAAACACCCAGTTTAAAACAGTATCGGTAACATCTCTTCATTTGTTATTTCCAACTCCTGCATAGATGACTTTGCTTTTGTTTCAGAAGAAGACATGCATTCAATTTTGAAAATGATATTACTTAAGAAACTTATTTGCATAAAGGAAATTCATCAGGGACTGCACAACAGCCTTCAACAAATTGAAATAATTGAAACTTACTGTTTAAAGCAGAGTCAAACTATCATTATTACAATTAATGCCAAATGTCATAATAAGAATTTTTAGTACTGAAAAGCTTTTAAATATATAATTTATTAACCCATGTCATAGATGGTGTGAAACAACAGCGTCCTATCAAATAAGAAGACCCTTAAAGCAATTGGGCGACTGAAAATTTTGTATGCAGACCACAACGTTTGTGGCAATAAGAAAAAAGTCCTATAAAAGCATTAACAATTTCAACAATAAATAGGGAGGGTATTAATTTCTCGTTTCCAAGTCTGGAAGCCTGTTAGCTGCAAAGATACCAGAACATTTATTTGTTGATAATGCTGCCTCTTTTTTTAAGATCTGAAGGAGGTTATACTTACGTGTTTTTGCCATGCCAGGAGCACAAAAATATCACCTCTGGAGAGAAGTTCAGAAGTTTGTTAATATCTGAATACATGAGCTACAGCAGCATTTAAATAAATGTCTATAAATACCACAAATGATTCAGCCTATCAGCTTGATGCTGCCTTATGCATCAGTGAGAAGGACAGGAAGATATAGCCTTGATTTGAATATAAGCAAACTATTTGGCAAAGACATGCCTCATCATTCCTATCATGAAAATTTTGAAATTTATACTTTTGAGATTTAGAGCTTGTTATTGCTACTGGTCATTTTTTCCATTATGACACCTCAGTGATGATCAGGTTCTGCAGTCTGTTCTGCTCAGCAGCTGAGTACATTTCCTACCATCAGTGTTCCTGCCCAAGCTGGTGTCATGCACAGAACAGCCTTGCAGCCTCCAGAGAATCTTTGTATTCGGGCTGATGGGCAGCACCACAAATTCATTATTCTACTTTTCCCTGTACATGATTTAACTCACTACCTATGAATAAATCTGTTCTTTTTTGAGTTGAAAAGCAGGACAAATATTCAAAATATTCTCTGGGAGATCAACTCAAAAAGAGACTATTACATAAGGGAGTGAAGTTGTTAAAATTAAAAACAGTCCTCCCACTTACTCTTCTAGAAGAAACTAAAGCGGAAGTTTCTCGATATCCAGCCATAAATATCTGGATTCTTGACAGCTAAGGGGCACAGGAACCTGAAAACCTTGCACACCCAGAAACCTGAGAAGTTTTTAACCTGTGGAGATATTAGGGAGTGCGGGAGCTCCAAGCCTCAAGCAGGTAAACAAACTGCCAGAAAATCGGCTAGTGTCATAAAGGGTCAGGGACAACTGGAGGGTTGCATGGGATTCCAATCCCCATTCTGTGTGCTGATTTAAAAATATTCCAGTGGCTTCATGTGGCACGGCTAATTTTATCTGCCATTGCAGTGTTCCCTTTGGCCCCAAAGCAATTTTTATCCTGTTTTCTTCGCTTGGACTAGATTAACTATAAAATTTTTACACATGTCAAAGAAGTTTGACATCTTCCAAAGTTTTCTACAAATAGGGTTTTAATTAAAAGAACAGTTACAGAAATCAAACAAGAGAATTTCGTAACTGTTGGAGTATTATACAAAATGTGCTATTTAAAGTCAAAAGCAACAGGAATACAAGGTGGTTTCAAAACTTTAAAGAAAAAATGTATCTTAGAAGAAGAAAAATATATCTATACTGAGAAGAAAAAACCTAAAAGGTTCCTTTGCATCTTGACAAAAAAATATTATGTGCTGTTCAGAAGTGTACCAATAAGGCAGATTTTACCACATGCATCATGATTCAGCTTTGACACTCAACACCAAAGGAAGCTGCTGGAAGTATATTAATGTCCTTCACACACAGCAGAGAGGAATAGGGGTGAGCAAATTTCAGTCCAAGTGTTCTGACCTGTTGGTACCTAAATATACTGAAACAGTATAAATCAAAGATTTAAAAATTTTAACATGAGGGATCATCTTTCCTTAATTGCAGATAGGCTAATCCCAAATAGACATAAAGAAAAAAATTTCAAACTAAAGTGTTTGATATTTCTTTACTTTACTAAAGCTTCTATTCAAGAATCCTATTTATGCTATCTTCAGAGGTCCTACAGATATATCAAAATTCTGAAACCCCTCAAGTCAAAGAGAAAGGTAAATGTGAGTTTTAAACTGATCCATGTTTCTCGGTATGTGGACTTAACACCTCAAAAATTAAAAAAACAAGGGGATATTTTAAATATTAGAGTGTGGTTAATTTTGGATTAGGATATTTTTAGTGTTTGTTTTAACAACTTTTTTGTTGTTTTTCCTTGAGTTTTGTTTTTGCTTGGAGGATTTATTTGAATTTTATCAAATTCAATGTAACTCACCAAAGATTTCTTTCAAAAGCCTTGAAGGAATATATTTTAATTAAATAATGTTGGCATTCTGTATTGTAAACAACTACATATACAGTCATTTTAAAACTAGATCACCCTGGAATGTGGAACAATGAGTGAAGCAAAGTGTTTATAAAGTGACTCATAGCGTTTTAAATACTAGAAATCTGATAGCAACATGGCTCCTATTACTTTTTTTACTATGCAGGTATATTGTCATATTCACTTATCCTTCACATAGGAATTAAAAAATTTCCCAAAAACATTTTTGGAAAGCATAACTTTCATCAAGTTTAGAAATTCTTCCAAAATAACTAAATTTATTTCAAGTTTTTTCTTGACCATTATAATAATAACAATTGCCATATGAATTTATGGGCCCATTTAATAAGGGATATTGTTACTGTCTTTGGTATTGTCTGCATCTTAGAGCTCACACGTTTCTGCATATGGTGACAGCTGTAGCTCCTGAAATAAAAGTGCTGAAGAAATGTAGATTACATTCTAAAACAATCTCCAGCACAGGCTGCTTCTTACTTTGAGACACACAATATCTTACAGTCCTGACTTTGAATTATAAACAGAATTGCAAGAATTAGCAGTACAAAACTTCCTACATTTACAAAAACTACTGTTATTTACTGGTACAAAGCAGACTATATGAAACTCTCGCTTTGTATGGAAGTCTATTTTGCTACGTAATTTTTACTTCCTGTTAGGTGGACATCTACACTGCCACATGAATATGAACAATACACATGCATTTCATGTAAATTACAATATAGGGAATCCATATCCAAAAATCCCAATGCTTTTACTTCAGGACATAAAGAAATAGAAAGCCAAAACCATAGGATGGATCTACTTACCTCAATAAGAAGATCAGGAAAACAAGAAAATAATAATGAGGAAAAACCATCGATATAAATAAACTAGGAGTCTCTCCACCCTGTGCCAAAAAATTTAAATGTATGGTATTGACAAGGAACAATAAAAATGAACAGAGTACCACTTCTGTTACAAAACCACCTAATCATTTTATAGTTTGCCTGAGATATTTTTCAGAAGGAAGAGAAACAACAGTGTGGCAAAGAAGTTAAGGAATTTCAGAGACAGAGATACTTACACAGCCTTACGGTGGGGTTTGTGAGAAACATGAAAGGGATGACGATATGTAGGATTTACTGCTTCTGAGTGTTAGAGACAGTAAATGAACATTTGGAGTCTGCCTGTTGGGAGAAGGAAGAGAAAATTATTTTATTTAGCAATAGGTCCTTATATGATCTTCTGCCACAGCTGTCAAATGGCTGTTCTGCACACATGGCAGTATTTAGCAATTTTGACCGACAGTACTTTTAAAAAATTACTATGCTCTGTGTTGAAAAACAGTTTAAAAGTAACTGAACTATTCATTGTGGAAGCCTTAGCAGAGAAGCCTATTAAATGGCTGATCCTTTACCTAGCTTATATTTAGCAATACATCAGACATAATTTTTCTGGTTTTGAAACGTCAAGAAGATGGTTCTTGAATTTTTACAAAGAATTGCTATGGAAAATTTTCTCAAAATACATAACTAACCAGTAGTTTCTGAATATGGTATTTGCAAAGCACACAAATTAAGTAATTTTGTTATTAAATAAACAAAAAGAAAGATGGAGTAATCAAATTGTGAGTACACTCAAAACTCCTTTAGAAAAGAATTTTTAGCAACTTCCAGACACCTTTTTCACTTTCCATGGTAAGAGACTAAAATGAGTAATAAGGCTCTAAAGCCCTTCTGAAAAATTCATGCAAACAAATACTTTATTTTTGAAGTATATAGGCATAGTAAAGACTTCTGAACTTTAACTTCAGGAAAACAAATCATCAGTATGAAAGTTGGAATAACTATCAGGCCTCATGACAAAACTATGGCATGTTGACAAAACTCCTTACCACCACTGCACTTCCTTGACTTCTCACAATGCAAAGAGCATATACCCACCCTTTGGAAAGCAATGCAATGCTAAGTGACAGGGCACAGAAAAGGGGACAGGATGTGCAGCATGCATCGGCCTCTCTATCCTTCCTAGTGCCCCTTCTCCCTTGTTTATCTTCATGCTTTCTTTCCCCCACTGTCAGAAGTTGTCTCAAAAAAAAAAGTTAAAAAACCCCCAAATCTTACAGAAGAGAACACATGATAAAAGAGAGTTATTGACCATGCCTGAGCCTGTGCTGTCTAGGCAGACTGCTGTAGTCACTGCCATCACAAAGTTGAAACTCCACTGCAGTTTGTGTTTTTTCTTGCTCCAGCTAGGCAATTGTCTGCTTTGATTATTACACAAACTAACCAGGCAAAAACTTTCCTGCCTTGGCATTCTGTAAGCAATTGCAAAAGCAACTTGTAAGCTCATTTCCCCAGGCTGTTAGTTTTTAGTTATCATGGTTGGCAGACAGATGGAAACGTAGGAAGGCATACAAACAGCAAACTATTCCAGTGAGACCATTTTGGCTGGTCATTTTCGTACATCATTCCATGACCAGCTGACCTTGTGAAATCTTCCAGAATTCCTTTTGCTTTCGGTGGAAAGTAGAGCTAACTACCTTATGTTAAAGCCATTTTCAATGCTGTCGACACAGTGGTACCTGGGCAAACAGTATTCTAGTGGAGAGAAGACAAAATGTGATTATCTTGACATTTATTACTACCTCACTGACTAAGACTCATGCTGCAGGTGGTCTGTTAACACCATTGAGACAGGACTATGAAGCTGCAAATAGCCAATTGGCCAATTATTATTAGGTGGTTAAGGGACTAATGTACAACACAGGCTACTAATGTAGATTTCAGCAAGTCATTTACAAAAAAAATGGCCCCTGCACACAGACATATCCTTCAAAATTTCTTTTTCAACACACTAGCACGAAAACATTTTGCAACAAGATCATTCATATAGATATAAAAAGTTATTCAACTCCATCCAAAAGAAGTTTTTGGCAAGAAAGTCCCTTTCAGAAATAAAAGCATAGCTATTTACTCACATAATACTGATTTTAAAACGTGCCTATACTTGACTTGTGGTAACCAGTTTCTTTTTTCTTTTATTACCAGACTAGTATTTGAAGATACCTACATACTTACCTCTTCATTTTTAAGATAACCACTTAATAACGTAGACACACCCCAGGCAGTTAGAAACTAAGAAAACGGCCAATTTGTCTGAAATGTTCATGACTTAAAGCTTACAAACACCGTAAAATTACACATACAAAAGATATTTTCTTTGCATGTGGTATGACTATATCACATAAATGTAAAGTTAATGATATTACAGTGTCTGATTGAGGCATGTTATTTGTTCCTTGTTAACTTTTCCCTCACATTTGTTCTACATTAGCCTCATGAGGCTTATCAGTCAAGATGATTGAATATGACAGATCTCATCTGCAGTTTATATGACAAGTTACCTGAAAGAACATAAAAGGGTTTTTTTTTCAGAAATGCTTTTCAGAAAACTGCTAGAGACATGAGGCTCCTCCAGCTTCTTAGAACCTGCAAGAATCAAGTAACAGACAGTGATGTAAATTCAGCCTAATGGCCCTGACCAGCAATCAGTTGGGATGTTCTCCCCTTGACCCAAAGGCTCCAAAATGTCTGTTTAAGCTCAGGGCTGGGCAGCCGTTCTTACCTGAGCTGAGTTGCCCTGCCCTGTAGATGGACATTGTTGTATCATTGTCTTTAGTCCTACCTCTGGCCTCATCTCCCATCCCGGGCCTGATTCATTACCATGCTTGGTGTGTCCAGGTGCAGCCACACTGCCTTCTGGTCAGGGAGGGTACTACTGCCTGTGTTGGGGACATCCTCAGCACCTGTTTTGTCCCCCAGCTTCTTGAGTAGGCCTGCTGTTGCTGCTTGGTGACACTGACTGTGTGAAATGGAGCCACAGGAATAGGAAATACGGGTTTCCTCTCCATCATCTCTTGAAGTAAGCTGCCTTGTGAAGAGAGAAAGGGGAATACCAGGAAAAAAAGGAGAGCACAAAGAGCATGTCAAACATTGCTTTAAGCAAACAAAATTCATATGTGCCAGAAACTCTTCTTAGTTGTACAACCACACACCAACTTAATCCAGCAGGCGTAATACAAGATCACTTTGATTTTCAGTCACAGTGAACAGGATCTACGTAGAAGATGCTTGAGGAATGAGTCTCTTGCACCACAAAATGACTCTGGTTTCAGTATTCAGTAATGCTGAAACATGTGCAGAGAAGTACAAGTACCTGTAACTCTTTAATACCTAAAATTCTTTTCTCTCTCTCCTGTTTTAAGCTGCTTCTTGGGATTTCAAGAGAGTCTTTTGCACTCTTCATTTCCATAGGAAATGAAGGAAAAGGAATATGTGAAGAGAAATCTAAGAAAATCAGCAAAAGTTTTTGCTACTGAATTTAAAGAAGTCAGTATTTTAGCATATAGCCCAGTTATACCAAATGACAAAGTATTTCTGAAAATGTTGTTCCATATAGAAGATCTAAATTCTTAAAGTGTAGAGACAGTACCAGAAATGGGACTACAAGTACAGAGAAGTACTTCCAGCAAAAGGTCACAGGAAAGAACTGTTAATATCAGCGAACATTGATAATACTATTGTCACAGTCATCAGATAAAATTTCTAATGTAATCAAAGCACAAAATAATGAAAGCACAAATAAGGGGCAGATGTTCTCTGGCATACTGTTTAACCATGACGAAAACATGAAAGCTTGGAAAACAGAGGCAAGTTGAAAACTATCTTGCGCGTGCCCGAAGGCACAAAAGGCAAACACCCTATTCTAATCCTTTGAAAGATGAGTACAGCAGCCCTTTCACCTAGAAATTCAGCATGATAATAAAAAGACTGAATACTTCCAACTGGTAGTTATTCAAATCATCCTGATCCGAAAAATGCTTTTTAAAAAAATTTTTCTTTTAAATTAAAATTGGTTTCCCTAGCACACACCCACAAAGCAGAAGTAAACAATGGAAATAGTAGGCATCTAGCTCAGATTTGATTTCTTACAGCCAGTTACACATTGTTGAAGTTTTGCTCAAGATTTTAATGCGTCTACTCCATGCTGCTTTGACACAGGCCAACATGCCAGATTTCCCTGACAATCACTGGAAGACTTCTTCTAGACTCCTCTGTTACCCTATTCCAAGCCGGTTAAGATTGTGTAAAAGTATGCTTTTGTTATTTGACATCTCTTGAAAACCAAATTGGGATACTATGCTCTCCAGTGGTACTGAAGAGCAGCCCACTGAAGTGGACTGAACCCCAAGTCTATCTTTTCTGGATAGACTCACTTGTGAACTCATTCCATCAGCAGTCAACAAAGTTGTTCTAGGAATGAGAAAATTTGAATATTTCAACATGGTTTCTTGGAAGCTTCTGGATAAATTTTACTGGGGTACTAATGGATATGGCTCCTAGTATGAACACAGTTTCATGAATTCAGGGAAACTACAAATTTACCCATAGAGCCTATTCAAAGCTAACTAAAATTAAAAATAAAATGTGAGTTTTTTTAAATGATCTATTACATTAATAGTAAAGCTTTCTATTAATAAAATTTCATCTACCAGAGATGATATTTCTCTACATCTTTGAAAGGTTGACACAATGTAGTGTTGACAT
Organism: Ptilonorhynchus violaceus; assembly: GCA_013397565.1. Taxonomy (NCBI): domain Eukaryota; kingdom Metazoa; phylum Chordata; class Aves; order Passeriformes; family Ptilonorhynchidae; genus Ptilonorhynchus; species Ptilonorhynchus violaceus. The sequence goes on from VZRJ01001801.1 coordinate 126,328, forward strand.
GCTGTAATGAGTCATTATTGAGATGACACGTCATGTAATGTAAATTTCAAATGAATGTCCTCACAGAACTACAGAATAAAGAAGCATTCCAAAATATTATAAAAAACAATTTTCATTTCCTATGGATTTCAATCCTAAATGCTTTCCTATGATGAAAAACTTCCACAGTGTCTCATCTGTGCCTTGACAACAGCTTTAGACTTTACCTCCTCAGGTTCCTGTAGTAACCCTGGTATGACTACACCATCCATTCCCCAAATTTCCATGGGACATTATTAATCAAGAGGCAGTTTTGTGTGGCTGTTTCAGCATTATGACTTGCTTACTGGCCATTCAGATATCAAATTCTGGTTTGTTAATCACTTGTTTAATTTTAGATATAAAATTTTAGAATTTGCTAGACATAAGTTTCACAACTAACCTGTGGAAATTAATAGACACAATTAGGTAGATATTATTGTTTTACTTTAATGGGAATGGAATTGAAGAATGAGACGTGAAGAGCTGGAAATTGCATTTTCAAGGAATTTTTATTTTTATACAGATCTTCTACATCATATATTATTATTTTTTAAAATATAAAAAAGGAAGAATTCAATAGCTGTGGAAAATCTGCAAGATGATATTCAGAATATGAAGCTGTTTTCTTCCTCTTCCGTATTATAGCATGCTGACAATCTGAAAAGACAGGAATCTATTTTTTAAGTCATAGACTTTTTTTTCATCTAGGAATTTCTATTTCACCTCTTTCTGCTGTAAATTTCAAAACTTCTGTTCCAGATGAAAAGTTACTACTTTAAAATTACTTTAATAAGTGTGCTGGTTTGACTGTAAACCAGCAGGGGAAATTAACCCCATACAAACACCTTGAGAGAGATTTTAGGTCAGAATTACAATTTTGATAGAAAGGTAGAAATAAATGCAGTAATATAGAAGCACCAGCTTAAACCGACAAAGTCACGGTACAACCTGGTAGTGGTTGCAGTTCTGTAGAAGGTCTGAAACTCTGGGTATCCAGTGGTCTTGGTGTCTAGTGGTGAAGGTCTGGTCATCTGGGTGTCCAGTGGTCTGGTCCTCCGGTTGTCCAGTGGTCAACATCTTGTTGTCTGGGTGTCCGGTGGTGATCTCTCTCCATCCCCAACCCTGNCCGGGGAAATTATCACAGTTGAGATAAGAAACACTACCCCACCTCACATGATCTGCCTCTCTTCAGCCAATGCCTCAGGGACCAGGTGTGTAACCAGCTGCTGTGAACGACCCATCTTATCAAGGAATTATGTGGGTAGTGCTAGAATACATCCTTTTTTGGTTAACTCAGGACAATAAGCAATTGGAAAATAGCTGACACTTCAGAATTTATACTATTATTTTCCCTGACGGGACCCAAAAACTCCATACATCTAAAATAGCTTATTTAAAACAGCTTTTGTCC
>VZRJ01001801.1:131022-179284 GCA_013397565.1 Ptilonorhynchus violaceus
AGGCTGAGGCGGGCGCCGGGCGCCGTCGGAGCTCCCTGCCTCCCTCTCTCCTGAGCGGGTGTAGGCGCGGGCGTCCCGCTGGGGAGGAGGAGAGGGCGGGAAGAGCTCAGCCCGTGCCGGCCTTCGCCTCCGCGCCCTGCCCTGCCTTGTGCCCAGCGGCCCGGCTGCGGGGAGATGCGTGGCTGGGACGACCTTTACCCGCTCCCAGTGCCGCCCTCCTGGGTGCCGGGGGCTGCCGTCGGGATTCTTTCCTTGCACTTCATCCAGAAGCTCCTATTTCCTTACTTCTGGGCCGACCTGAGATACCTGCTCAAAGTGTTGACCTATGGGCTGAGAGTGGAGATGTACCGGCTGCAAGGGAGGGTTGTCACCATCCTGGACAAGTTTGTGAAGCTGGCAGAGAAGCAGCCCCACAAACCGTTCCTCATCTACGAAGGGACAGTTCACACCTACCGGGATGTGGACCGGAGGAGTAACAGGATAGCGCAGGTCTTCCTGCAGCACGAGGCTCTGAAGAAGGGAGACACGGTGGCCTTGCTGATGGGGAACGAGCCGGACTTCATCCACGTGTGGTTTGGACTGGCCAAGCTGGGCTGTGTGGTGGCGTTCCTCAACTTCAATGTCCGCTTCAGATCACTCCTGCACTGTGTCAGTAGCTGTGAGCCCAAGATACTGGTTGTGGGAGCAGGTAGGATGTACTCCTCATTCCTACATCCAAAGCTTTTAATGTCACATCTCCCACATGTCTGGCCCTCCAGCTCCTTTATTGGAAACCTGATTTGCAGATGTTCACAGAATGAAAGAAACACAGGGCCGGAAGGGAGTTCAAGATACTATAAAGCTTCAGCCTCTCAGGCAGAAGCGAACATCCATTTAACCTTTTCTTAAAAAATATGCATTGCAGGAGAGCTTTCAACATCTAAGTACAGCCTGTTGCAAATGTTTAATTGCTTCAGTAGTAGCTTAGAGTGTCTCTGAAAACATTAAATTACTATTAAGAGTAATTTTCCATTCCTTCTCAAATAGTGGAGTTTAATCTTATTTAAGTCATGTACTTTATTTTCTTATGCTGTCTCCCCATCTTTCTGCTTACCAAACACACTGCAAAACTGGAAGATCTAAGCTCGGATTGTACAACCTCTGCTGCTCAACTGTTCGCAGCAGTACCATAGTTTTCCGGGAATAAAGTTTTGGGAGTAGTGCACAGAGGATGTTGATTCATAATAACCAACTTACTGTTGGTGTTGGATTGTACAAGGGATTGCTGTGTTTCAATAGGGATAGTAGTGTAAGTTTCCAGAGTATTACATTTTTATTAAATGCTTCAAAATAATTTAAGATCTTCTTGTAGGCATCCTGGGTGTTGTATGTTCGAATCGGGCTTCAATTAGATAGATATATAAACTGAAGACAGATCCAAAACACGAACTTGCCACAGCATTTGTGATCAAGTGAACCTGCAATGCTCAAAGATCACACAGAACCTTGACACTTGGTTGGAGGAAATATATCAAAATATTGCATATTAATGTTGTCCTGCCTCTCTAAAATGATTGTTTTAAGTCTACTTTGCCTTATTTCTGTTTCACAACTTCTTGCATTACTCTTGTTACACAGGTGTGGGGTTTTGCACCCATGACACCTAAATGTTGCAATTTTCTTCCATCTGTTCTTTGCTGCTACAAGTTTGTGCTTTCAAAAACATATTTAACATTTTTCTTGCATATTTTTAAGTTATAAATCTTATCACTTTGATTCTATATAATATACTGGCTTAAGATGATTAGTAATTAAAACAAGGCAATGAAACAAAAGCATTAAATATAATCCAAATGCATGATAACAGGGCGTCTGAACTGACAGTTTTTCATTTTGCCTTCTTACTTAATGTAAAAAAAAATCTTGGTTAGCCCCTTCTTATGAATATGTGCTTTTGAGTGTATGGACTGAGGAATGGATTTAATATTTAGGAACTTCCTGCTCATTGACTGTGGCAAAGGAGAAACTTTGGATCAAATCTTGTATCTAAGAGAAGTTTTTATTTAAATAAGAGGTTAACTAATGAATGGGAGAAGCATTTGCAAAACAGGACCAGGGACTGTTTCTCTGCTCTTCATTTGCCACCAGCAGCTGATAGTAAGAGCAACTGTGTTGAACTAGATTGTTCTGGGAGTGTGCCTCTGCTCACAAGAGAAGAGCTATGTGCAGACAGGTGGTACAACGGAGATACCAACAAATTAGTCTCTCCATTGCTGTTTCACATTTTGGTCTTCTTATTTTATTAATGGCTTTTAGTCTCTCCTGTAAGTCTGTCAGTCCCTTGAGCCTTCTCAGTATTTTTCTTCAGGACTTGGAGGCTCTTTTTTATGTGTATCTGTGAAAGAAGTTGCTAGGTCCTTGGCTGTTGACCAGATCATATGGGAGCCTCTCCAAAGGAATCCAGATTTAGCAACTGAAGGTTTATACACAGCCCAGTGACTGTGAGGACTAACTCATACCACTCTTGAAAGAAACATATTGTACCTAATTATTATAGATAATAATTTCCCCCTAATGTTTATAAAAATTGCAGAGCAATATTTAACACTGGTGTTACACAGTCAGTTACATAATTCTTAGAGGTCTATTGAACATCTTTTCATCCAGTGTTAGTGTGAGTTTCAAGAGATTCTTTCCTTATCAATAGACATTATTTGAGCATTTTGCTCTTGTGGCACCATTTTCACAGGAATGTGGATAGCTTGAACATAGTATCATTTTTTTCAAAATATTTACACTAAACTAAATCAACCTGTGGTGTAATATCTACCATTACCATAGACAGGCATCATGTTTGCCAACTAAGATTTTTTTTTTTAATCAGGGTGTAGTGTGTAATGGCAGAATTCCTGGATAGCGGAGCTCTACTTTTTAAAAGTATGTAGGTTTTTCACTCTCACACACAAATAGAGGTTGACTTAGAAATTCTGTTTCTTGCAATAGTTACAAAACTATATTTTCAGTATTTTGGATGACCTTTGATCTTGTTCATACACCGCAGCACAGCAGAAATCGTCCCCTTAACAATTTGGCTGTTCACTGCCTGTGCTCAGCAAGACCGAATTTGCTCTCGAAATTCTTGTCTGTAATAGCACATGAAAACAGGAACCTCTGTTATGTCTTACTATATATCTACTTGATGTTAAGGTTTCATTTGTGCTGAAGGGAGCTTTCCACCTTTAGCTGCTATCTGAAACAATTGCCACAGATAATTGTTTATGGCTAAATCTTCCCTGCTTGGAATGGCCTCCCTTTATGTGACATGATTGCATCTTGAAGCTTTTTTTGGTACCTGTTGTCATTTTCAAAAATGCTTTAATTTTTTACAAATGTGATACCTCTATACAGGTAGAATGGATACTATTAATGGTTGCATTTTCTTCCATTCCTTGTTCCATTTTTCATATTCCCTCTTGTAAGATCACTCTCATGTGCCACTTTTTACTCATCACTTTTGCTGTGTTGCCTGCATATTTTTCAAACATCGTGGTTTGGTAACCCCATCCAATTAGAATTATCTCGTCTTTGTTTCAGCACTTGGAATCAGGCTTTCTTCAGGTCTGACAATTCTCTCATATTTGGATTGCTTTTTCTAACTTTAGATGAGAGTGTTTCAGTAGTATTTTAAGTTTTGTGGGTTTGATTTTGACTTAATGTGTTCTGTGAACTCTGCAATTAAATGTTTTACTCTTAAGCCTCATATATATTATAAAAATTTCAAATTTCTTCCTCTTGTTCATTTCTTATATGAAATGGCTGACTCTAAAAGGCTCTTTTGGTTTTTTATGATACCAATGTTCTTTAAATTCATTTAGTGCAATCAAGGAAATTTTTTTCTCTTCTCATCCAGCCTGTGGCTAAAAGGCAAATACAGATTCTATGATTTGCCAATATTTAGTCCATCTGTTCCTTTCCAGTAATTCCATTTGCCCGTGTGTCAGAGAGCTTTTTTACTCTTAACTACTCTCATTTGTCTGCTATGTTGCTGGAGTATTTAGCTCTTGCTCTAATTTGTTGCTTAACCTTCTCACACTTCCATTCTCAGAAACACTGTCTCCCACCACTCCCATTTTGGGGAATGTTTCTTGAAAGAGATTCAAAAGCTGGAGTTTAAAACTGCATTTTTAATAAAACAGTGGTTAACTAATTTGTAAGTAAATGAGGAACTTGTGAAAGAGAAAGAAAGAAATTGTATCGTCTTCTCTTTCAAAAAGTATTCATCCTTACTACCTTTGTTAGCGGATTATGCCACCCTTAGTTGTTTAAAAGCTGCTGGTTAAACAGAGGCAGTAAGGTACTGCTTAAAATGAAGACATCTTTTAACGCACTGTGTCCGTTCTGGGGAATATTTCTGTTGATTGAAGTCTTGCTTGAAGCGGGGATTACATTGCATTGTTTGTATCATTTTATCTATCGCTGTGCAACAGCAATGCTATGGAACAAGACTTATAGTCTGGTGACCCACCAGAAATGAACAAATGGAATTTATTTGCATTTCTAGTGTGTTCCTACTGGGAAGAGGTCAGCTCAGAGTAGAACATCCCAGATTGCCATCATGACTTCTGATGCAAGGATTCAGCTGTTAAAGGATTGCTTTCTAAACTCCATGAGATTGATTTACATCAGTCCTGATAACAAAGGCTGTTAAGCAGGTGTACGTGCCACATGGACACGTGTGGGCAGCCTGCTCTATGTGGGTCTGCTTGAGCAGGGAGATCGGACCAAGATGAGCTCCAGAAGCCCCTTTTATTCCCAGTCATCCTGTGATTTTACAGTTCTGCACAGAGGTACATCTCCCAGCTATATAGCTTTTTTCTGGCCAGGATTCTTTACTCTTGAGGCACTAACAGTGCTTTCTGCTGCTGCTGAATGTATTCTGAACTAGACAGAAGCATGTCTACATCCTGGAGAAAGAGAGTTAACAAAGTATTTTTTAATATTTGTAAATTAAGGTCGTACGATGTTACAAGTAGAATTATCATCTCTTGTGTTAGTCACAAAGTGAAAAAAAGAATGGAGTCTATCAAAGCTACCTTTTCTTATCCATTTGGAATAAAAATCTGTTTGGACCTAAACATTTAGGACAAGGGAACCATGGAAGACCTGTGGAAGACACTCTTACCTGCTCTGTTAGACACCATATCTCTTTGATCACTTGCTCTTAGTCTGTCCCAGTCTGTCCCTTAGACCACTTGTCCCAGATGGTCTTTGAGTGGGAAAAAGGGCCAACTGTGATTTGCAAGGTGGTTTATGTTTTATTACCTTTACTGCCTTCAGTGGTGCTTCAAGATACCAGCACTGATCTTGAGCCACAGCTGACTTTTCTATTATTATTACTTTGTGAGAAGCTGTGCTGAGTCACTTGGGGGATCAAGTACAAGTAACAATTATTTTCTGAGGCCAGACAGTGTGGGGAAGTGTTTGGACTTGCTATAACTTCCTGAGCATATCAGCCAGGGGACACATCAAAGTTATGCAAGAACCATTTCATAGAGTTTTCTTTCTGAATAACTTTCTGTTCAGTACAAACTGATCTCATAATCTAATGTATTCCTTTCATCAGTGTGGGACTGTGTCCTTGCCAACAGCCTGCTTTATTTCTTTGCTAGAAAATAACATAAAAAACCTTTGTGCAACTTGAAGCCTAGGACAGTAGTTGAAAACATATTTTCCTTGCTTTCTCAAAAGATGTAACTGAGTTATGTATTCATGTGAGGATAAAGTAACAGTTTCACAAACTTTTGTTGAATAATGCTTTAACAATAAGAGGAGAAGAAAAGCGAAAAAAAAGAAAGTGGAAGGGTATATCCATCCTGATCAATTCGAGATATTTTTTCCCGGTAGGAACCAAATAATTAGTAAGTGGTGAATATTTGTATACAAACAATGTAAACAACACACAAGGAACTTGCCAGACTTTGTATGAGCAGACATTTCTTCCAAAACAAGTAGCCCAAACCCTGGATATACTTACATAGTGTAAAAAGTAAACAAGTACTTGAGAGAAACCCCAAGTTTAAATAGCTGAATTGCTTTACTGTAATTACTTTCCTGTATGATGAAGTGCACATACAAAGTACCTCTAGAAATAATCAAATTATAGCTCTTCCAAGAGGGCTGTGTCTTCGTGACAGGTGGAAAAGTTGATATGTAAAGACTAGAGAGACGTACACAATGTTTGGCACAGAAGTTTTTTGTTTGTGGAACAAAATGTTAGTTGACTATCATTAGAATTATTATTTGGAAATATGTTAGTACAACTGAGAGTCATCTTCAAACACCCCATCTCCTGCGTGTTCCAGAAGTAACTTTCAGTTTCTGGCACTTTGAATACAGCTGTTTTAAATTACCTTTTTTTATTCAGGAAATCATTTGTTGTTTCTGCTGTTCTCTGCTACCTACTGAGAAATTTCTTTCATGATAAAGTTTAATTACAAGCTGTGCAGATACTGGTCCAAGTACTAGATTCCTGAGCGCAGAAGAAAAATTCTACTGTGTAACCATTTAATAGTTCAATATTAGTAAAAAACTCCAAAGCCATACGTTTTAAAAGCAAGTGTTTAGAGAATTAATAAACTGTGTGTATGTTTAATTTGAAGATTAATCTTAACTATTTTGGGTAAATATGTTTCAGTCTTCTAAAAGGGAGCTGTGTCCTCATGTCATTCTTGAACCTTAGATGATTGTGTCTTTAGGGTTGAAATCAATAGTTGCCGTCTTTCTTCCTTTGATACAAGAAAAGGGGGGAAAAGAAAAAGGAGAGGCAAGTCCTCCTCTTTTTGACAGACTTGCATTGTAGATGGAGCCAGTGCACTAATAAAGAATGACAGAGAATGCCATATTCTTTTACTGTTTTTGAGAACAAAAATAGAACTCCAGTTACTTTTAACACCTCTGTTTCTTTTGCTAGGTTCTCAGTCTAACTTGCACCTACACAAGCTATCCTTAGTATATTTAAGAGACATTTATGCCTAATAGGAAGACAAAAAGTACTATAAGAAGATAATATGTATGTAGTTATTCTATCCCACTTGATTTATTAATAGCTGTTAGAAATAGTAGGGTTGTATTTTTCTGTTTATTGCTTGAAAAATATACCATAATTCTGTTATAGGACAGCAAGACAGAAATAATATGCCAATGAACCTTGACATTCAGTGCATCGGGTCTCCTGCAGTTAATACTACTGTTCTTAACATTATTTTTTATTCACATTTTCTCACTCTGTTGCTATATATAATGGAACGGGACTGTACTCCAGTGATTCAAACAGGAGGCTATCTATCTTTCAGATTTTAAGAAGTTTTGGGTGATTCCTTCCTGAAATTACTCTGCAGTACAAAGGAGTTAGAACACAAAAATTTCAATGTTGCACTGTAGCAGATCTATTTGCTAAGTGTTCATAAAATATATAAAACTTGTAGTCATTAGGCTTTAGATTTGTAAAACCTCTTTAGTTGGTGATAGTAGGCTATATATCTGTAATAATAATACAGATTAGTATGTTATTAACTAAAATATCTACATCAGTGTGTCGTTAGGAAAGTAGTTTTCTGAAACATTAAAAATCTTCAGTTGTTTTGGTGTAAAATTTATGCATTCCATGAATGGTATCCATATTTAATATTTGTGAAATGAGTTTGACATCAAGATTTCAAATGCTGGCCCTAGCAATGCCTCATTGTGAGGTTCTGGGTGATTCATGTCAGCTCGTTTGTTTATTCATCTATAAAAACTGAGATAATAAAATAAATTTATACCCACAGGAATATTTGCAAGATTAATTCCTTAGACTGAGATGTATCAAAGCACTGAAGTGTAAATGTTCTTGCTGTTGAGGGCATCTAAGAAAAGCTCTACTGTAATTACTAGTTATGTATGTATTTGCTTTACATCTTCAACTGATTTCTTCAAGATTTATTTCAAGTTGAAACTTTCATTTTCTTTCTATTATAAAAAGTAAAACTTTAAGAGGAAAAATACTTTAGTTTTGTGAAGACATAGTGTAAGTAACATTATTTCATGTTATTTTTTAAGATTTGCTTGGGACACTGGAGGAGATTCTTCCTAAACTTCAAAAAGATGTTAGTGTTTGGATAATGGCCAAAGACTCCGCTTTTCCAAGTGTGCATACCCTTTTAGACAAAATAGAAGGTGCATCTGAAGACCCTGTTCCAGTTAATCGATGCTCTGCCAACAACCTCAAGTCAGCTGTTCTATATATATTTACTTCAGGAACAACAGGTACAGGTTTGCTAACGAGTCTATATTTTCCTTCAGCTTTCATCTAGAAACTTGATTTTTCAGAAACTCTAATCTCTTAATAGCAGAATGTCATGCTTCTCATCTAGAAGTAGTATTATAGAAAAAACCCCACGTATTTCTAGTTAGTGACTATTACACTAGTGGGTTTCTCTTCTTTATTTTTTCCTGCCACATTGTACAAGTACTATGAAAGTCTTTACCTCTTATTACTTCACAGCTAAAGTGTTTATAAAACATTGCTTTTTTGGTCAGTTTACAATCATAATAGATAGTATTTTGAGATCACGTACCACTGCCTAGCTACAATTCTTAGGATTTTACCTAGAACTTTAAAAAACAATCTTGAAACAAGCAAATAGACATTTGTTTTTTTTTTTCATTAAGTCATGTTTTATGCAGGTCACTGTAGAGACAGAAAATAGGATTAAGTTACTAGCCTTTTAGTTTAGAAACAGATGTCTGAATTGTGCTCCAGCAGCTAAGAAGCTAAGACTTAAAAAAACCTGATCACTGACATGAGAAGCAGCATGATGTTTTTAAGGTGAGCAGATTGGCATTCTCATTAATATTTAGTCACATGAAGATTTAAAATGCATATGTGGTTTATGGCTTTATTCCTTCATACAAATAATAATTTATTTTCTTCAGATTCTCAGGAAAAATTCAGAAATAAGAACATCAGTCTAGAGTAAAAAAAATAGGAAGTTATAAATATTGTCAAGAGGTGAGGTTATGTTTGTAATACTACTAATAAAAAAGTTGAACTTCCTGGTTAGGCATATGGAGTTAAAATTAGCTTAAAAATATTGGAGAGTTACCCAGATGGCATGATTTTTTTCTTACAATTGCAGTCAGAATATCTTTGTGAAGTCTTAAATTTCAGTTATGTAGGATTGAAAATATTTTTGAATCTTTGTATGTAATGCATTAATTTACATTGAATTTCTATTATATGCCATGTAACTAAAACTGTAAGGTTTTTTTAGTGTGAAGAGTACGGAATAACTAATTCTGAGTAACTGAGCATTTTCACACATTTTGATAAAGTGATGAGTGATAAACTTAGTTAAAAGAGAGGAGGATTTTGCACAGTCTGTAGTAGGCTCTCTGTAAAGGCAGAAGTACTCAACACTGTAGAAGACTTCTTGCTCTTAGCAGTTCATTGGCAGCACAGGCTTATTGCCTTTTCTCTTTAGTGTGATGGGCTTTGGAGTAGCCTTGAGGTGTAGCTAGAATCTCCACCAATTACACGTCCAGCTAACAGCTCTAGCTGTCTTCAAATGAACAACAGCTGTGCTAGAACAGGTGAGAAAACTTTATGAACCATTACATTTTTTGAAAAATTGAACAGTTCTCGCTGTTCATCATCAGCCTGACTCAAATTTGTTTGTCTGTGTGAGAACATATATAATGCAAGATCACATCCCCTACTCCAAATACTGGGTACCAGAGAAGTAGCCCAAGAAACCCTTTCCTGTGAGTCTCCGTGTTGCTGAACAGAAATGCTGTGCTGAACCTGAAGAAACTCATTTTCAAGAACTTAACTGGAGTGGACTTCTCACTGTTTTCTTTTGTTTGTTTTTTTTTTTTTTAAATTCCCCATAGTCTTCACAGAGTTCTAAAACAAATAGGAAGATGTAGATGTATGATTCTTAGATAAGCACCCATTATGTGATCTACTTTGTGTAGATCCCATACCTTTCTAATTTACCGTACAGTCACTATGACTCTTGCCTGAGCAAGATCTGGTGTGATGCCTCTTTATGTTAAAGGAAGTCTATATGTAGAGTAAATGTTTTTGTCCCTTCTTGCTCTATATAATTTGATAATAGCAAACAGTTGAGCTTCTTCATGTTTCCACTTGCTTGAATGGATGTGACATCAGACTAAATAGCAAGAGATGTGGTTACAAACTGGCTTATCTTTATGTGTACAGAACAAATATGCAATCCTATGTTAAACAGCAATTGTCTATTTATGGCCTTCTAAACAGATGGTTGAAAATTTGGTTACAGAAGAAAGAATTGATTTTTTTATGATAGAGACTTTATACAGGGAAAAAAAAGTTGGGTTCTGTATAAGAGAAGCTTTATGCATTATTTTTTGGTTTTGTTACAGGTCTTCCAAAGGCAGCAGTCATTAGTCATTTGCAGGTTCTTAAAGGAGCTGCTGGACTGTGGGCTTTTGGTGCTACTGCAGAAGACATCATTTATATTACTCTGCCGCTTTATCACAGTGCAGCATCTCTTCTTGGAATTGGTGGATGCATTGAACTGGGTAAGGCTTGTTTGATTTTGTGGTTAATAGAGAATTAATTAGTATAAAAAGGTATAAAACACACTTAGGCTCACTGCCCCTGGGGGAGCTCATGCTTTGCTGAAATTAAATGAATAGTCTTTTTTGGAATAGCTGTATATCTTGGGTAGAGGGGGAGTTTTGTAATAAAAAAGGATCTCTATGAGCTCTCTTTGTGGAGAAGAATTGGTTAGAGTAATTTGTTCCAAAAATGTTTTTTCTTTCTTTTATATTTAGGTAAAAAGGAAGTTAAGGACATATACCATATTTTGGCAGTGTGTGTGGTGCATTAGTGTGTGCACAGACTAAGCATTGTAGAGTAAAATAGAACTAAAATGTATTTTGGTGAACTTAAAAGAATTGAAAAATACATTTATAGTAAACATTCCGCTTTTCAATGTATCTTTAGACGACATATAGCTTGTTTTTCCATTTAATTTCTGTACTGTTTTAACATGGACAATAAAATACATGTATTACTGAGACAATGTAGGTGTCCTCAATGACTCTCTTATAAAACATTTATCTGGAACTCCATGGCAAATATTTCCTGTTTCCTTATGCACCAAGTACAAGTCAGAGCAAGGAAAAGATCATTGTATTATGGATTAATTCTGTCTGAATCTGCATTGATGAATAATTTCTTGAGAAATCAGGCTTCAGTGATACCTAAATGGTTTGCTAATCAAGCTGAATTTTCTGGATGTTTTCAATTAAACACTTGAACGAAGGAGTTCAACAAGAGTACACCACCAACAATGAGAAGCTGTCTTCTTGTTTTTAAGCTCTAATCTATTGCTTTACTGTCTCAGTGAGGAGGATGGTTTCCTCTCCCTCTTTGTCTACCAGGTTTGAACACACGTCTTCAAATAAAACAGCTTAAACACCACATAGTTCTCTGAGCAAGGCTGTCTTAGTTCCTCAGATGTTCTGTTTTGTAGATAAGCTGCCACATAGAGAAATTGCTTAATTTCCTTTTCAACTGTTTCTGTAAAGGTGCCACCTGTGTCTTAAAAAAGAAGTTCTCAGCTAGTCAGTTTTGGAGTGACTGCAGAAGGTACAATGTGACTGTCATCCAGTACATTGGAGAACTTTGCCGTTACCTTTGCAATCAGCCAGTGGTAAGTGGAATCAAAGTGAAGCCTATTTGTCTGTCAGTGATATGTGCACTTGTTGTTCTTAATGTGGGTATGTTAAAAAGGAAGTTAAACTGTATTGGACATGTCCCTCTGACCTTCTTTTTATGTGAGGCTCTGCAAATATTTGGTGATCTGTAAATGCTTAATAAAAATAATGGTTTGAATCATGAAGATGTACCAAAGGTATTATAAGGAAAGACTTTGAGACTAAAACTGATTCAGTATCATTTGTTGAAAAAACTTTACTTTACAGAATTTCACAAGGCAAGTTCAGAAAACCAGGATTACTTTTCTGAATTTTCGAAACTTGGTTTCTTGGCACCTAAGTGTGTCAGAGGCCTCACATTTTGTATGTCATGTTTTGGCTTGGGGAATGTGCATATTCTGAGATCATCTAAAACCATATTTTAAAATTTGGAAGGGGCTTGGTCTAGGTTAGCAGCTTTTAGTTCAGCGTGAAACATTTCCCTTTTGTTCCAATGAGAAAACTATTCCAAACAACAAAGTTAGTTTTGTTAGAGTGACATTAGTCAGTGGTGTGATGGTTTGGTGACATGGTATCAAGTACAAAGTATGCTGAACCTGTGTTTTACCTAGTAGAGCTGACTCAGGTTAACAGAATTAACTCTTGATCTGGCTATTTTCTCGTGTATTTCTGTATCTACTGGTTGATGATAGAGAGCCCAAGATGTTTAGGCTAAGCTAAATGCCTAAAATTTGTTGGAATTAATTCAGGATGTTGGAATAGCATAGATGGAATTAATATAACCTGTTGGATAGCAAACCCAACTGACTTTCTATCCTCAAGTGCTTGTGCTAAATGTGTCAAAATGAACATTTATAAAACATTCATCGTCCACTATAAACTAAAATTCCTCTTACTAATGCTGGCAACTTCTACCCATTTATGAGCTGTGAGTTGTCCTATTGTGTTTCAATAATAAATCCTAAATGTTACCTCATTCATTATCTTACCTGGTTAAACATGTTAATAAATGACTTTGCACAACTATGATTAGAAACAGCTTTTATTTTGAATATTAAATAAAAATAAATAACAACTGCAAAGTGCCTGTATAACATTAAGCAAAAAGAATTATATCCTCCTTTAATTTAACAAAATATTTAGGAGAACAGAAAGAAATTTATGAAAATGTACAGAAGTTTGATGCAATGCAATTGGTATCTCTTTGAACAACCTCCCTTTGCCACTATCATAATTTCATTTTGTTATTTCAAAAAAATAATCAGTGGTTTATTTCTTTTTTGGTGAATTTTATTAAAATGACTCATGTCTTAGGAGAAGGTACCAGTAATTCAAAGTATTTAATCTGAAAATTGTTAACATCCTCCCTAAGCAGTATTCTAAAATGAGAGAATACAAATCACTCTTGTTTTTCAACACAGTAATAATTTGCATTAATATCTTGATTTGCTGACCAAAAAATGGAAAAGGTAATTGGATTGCTTTTCCCTCAGGAAGATTTTCAAAAGTATGTTTAACGAATGTAGTTGTGGGTCATAGATCCTACTGCACTATTCATGCATGGCTTAGTAAAGTGGAAGCTCTTGAATTAAAGGGAGCATGGCTGATGGCCCGGTGAGCACCAGTGGTGGTGGTGGGAAACCAGAATAGCGATACTTTCTCTATCTGATTTTTTTTTTTGTTATGTTTTGGTTTTTTGTTTGTTTGTTTTTAGTTTTTATTGGTTTGGGGGGGGTAACTTTATAGTAAACAAAAAATTACAGGATAACAAAAAATCAAGTTAAAGATCATAACAAAAATCAAGACATAGGGGAGGCATAGTTTTTATAAATTGTGATTTTTCTTCGTTGTGGGCTAACTTGATTTCTGCAAAGTAATTTCTCTTCTGTCTGAAACTTCACAATTTTTGCCGTGTTTGCAGTCTGAGATATTAATTGTTCCCCTTTTCTGTTCTCTGACTGTACAGGAAAGCATTTTTTCCCATCCCTTTTTATCTTAAAGCGAGAATGATAGATTAATAGACTTCATTTCTGAAATGAACTCTTTCATTTTTAAATCCTTATCAAGCCCTCATGAAGTTAAAGCAATTTTAAATTGTGCAAATAAAGTTATTTATACCATCATTAACTATTTATACTGCATACAATGGTTATACAATCATTAACTATATAACTATTCTATTTGTTAATGTATGTGCATACTTTCTAGGAGCTGGCATATCTAAACTCTTTCTTCTGTGAGGTTAGAGGGTTTTTTTTTTTGTTTTTGCTTGCTTGCTAAGCCTTCTCAAAAAAATTAAAATTATAACACAAATCAGTTTGACAGCTAGGTACTTGAAGAAAAATATTAAGTATCTGTCATGTTGAAACTGGAAGAGAAACGTGTTCACACAAAGAAGAGGAAGGTTTTAAAATATGTTGTGCAATTCACTCTTAGTTTTCAAGTAAGTAAAATAACTTGCTAAGTTGGATTCTCTATGTAAGTTTCATTAATGTAGATGTACTATATGTGCTAGCAGCATGAGAAAGATACGACAAGTTTTAAAGTTCTTTGAAAATATTATGTGGGCAGTGTTCTCAAGATTAGAGTGCTACAAAGCCCTTCTAATCAACACAGATTAAAACCATAACAATTACCTTATTTTCTTAATTTGTTTCTTTAACACTAAACTTGAAATAAATGGTGTATTTCTTACAGTTGGAGTCCACACTGTGGCCTCTTCTTTCATAGATTTTGAATTGAACTTTGGGCAAGTCTTTGTGGTAGCACATAGACTCTTGGCTGAGCTTTCCTTATTGGTTTTGTCTTGTTTGATTGTTCTGCCTCCCACTCACATCTGCAACAGCTCTTGAAGACTCCTGCAACAGAATTTTTCTGAGGTTATTCTGCATCCAGTTTGGTTTAGTAATCTGTTGTATGTAAAGAACATTTGTTAGAAAAGGAAGTTGTCTTTTTGCCTTAGGTACAAGTACAAAGACCTGGCATTATGTGATGTTCACAGATTTTACTGGGCTCCTAAGTGAGTAATCCTCATGCCTGCCCTCTTCTAAATACTTTTGCTGCAGTGTTTTGATTATAGTGAAAATGCAGTAACCAGCATTGATGGGTAATACCCATCAGTAGCTACAAAATGGTTCCTGCTCTAAGATACTAGTATACTAATCCAGTGAAAAAGGAATATTCAGAAAATTAATAATTTGGTCTTGCTGGCTGACATTGCTCAAAGTCTCTATTAACAGTGGTCTACGAAAAGTATGGCTTAGCAGAGCTCCCTATATCCTCTTTGAGCAAAAGCCTCGGAAATACTGCTCCACTAATCTGTGGATATATTTTCCTTAGAAGCTTGCAACTAATTTAAATTTTAACATCTAAAGTGTAAACAAAATCTTTCAAAGGCAGTTACAGATTTATTTCAAAGTTGACGTAGCGATCTATTTAAATAATGCATTGTATCCTGAAGCTTTTGGAAAGATAGAGATGCTAATGCAGCATCTCTTTCCTGCTTTTCTGTAAAGAAGACCTGAATCTTGAAATGTTTTACAACAGAGGGTAGAAATCAGTTTTCTCAATCATTATAACCTGTCTTCTACTTTCATAAGCTGTGGTACAGTATGACAGTATTTGTAGGATTTATGATTCCTTGCATGAAATAGGTACACTCTCTATTAAAACCAGAGTTCACTTCTACTTGTATTCAAAGTCTGTTTCACAAATAATCAAATAATTGCTTGGAATTTCCCATTTAGTATGTGTCTGGTTTTATGTCCACTTGGTATTGAGCTGGTGTTATCCTTTGGCATCAGTAACATTTCTTTTTTCATTAGGGTTACCTAAGTGTATAAGACCGTATATATCAGCTTTCAGACTTTGTTTTGTTAAGCTGAGTCAAGGCAGTCTGTCTACTAGATACAGTTTGGCCAAGGGTTCTTTGGATGGGATTAAGCGCTCTGAAGTGACTTCAGAAAAGATGCTTAAGGATTTATTTGTTAAAACTCTTCAGTGTTAGAACAATAGTATTTCAGAAGGAGAAAACAAGTGCTACTGGGATAAGGAAATAGAGTGAACATTTATTTCCCTGCAGTTGACTCAAGTGTTGTGGAAAGGTGTGTAAGATTGGGGTTTATGTAGTTGGATAGCACTGTCTCACCTAGAAGCAGGTTTCTTTGAAGGAAGGGAATTTAACAGTCACATAAGCAAGGAAAAATTAGTCAGCAGGCTCTTTTCTACAATGTAGTTTTGACTTGTAATCACATTTTATTCCTCATTAAGGTTTAGCTCAATTTATGTTCAGTTCTGGAAATTGTTCTTTCTGATCTCTTTAAGATGTGGAGTGGAAATTTGACAAGCCCCTTGCAGGTTTTTGGCGTAGACATTTTATGGAAAACCCAAACCAGTAATGTGACACAGTTACAAACCAACCACATCTGTACCTTCTATGTGAAGGCTCGTAAGAATCTCTACATGTCATTACAACTTAATTTACTGGGGGGGAATTTTGCAATTTATTTATTCTTCTAGTAACCTGTCCTTTAAAAAAAATCTGAAACCATTTGCATATGTCATAAGAAGACATCATTCTTAATCCAAGGTGTTATTGATTTGCTACAGTATTAACAGTGCCTAAAATGAAATTGAACACTGTTTGTACATGCTGTTAGAGAAAACAGAACTTTTAGATGAAGAGCATACTCAGCACATCTGAAATTGAGGCTTAGAAAGGGCCATGAGATTTGGAAGCTTGTATTTTTTTCCCTCTAGACTGTATCTGTTGACCTTATTAAAAATAGACTGTATGTCACAGCAAACTTTGTGCTTTCAACTGCCATAACTACAACAACAATATTATTTTAGAGAAGTAGCTGTAAAAACAGATTATAAACCCACCTGGTTTTTCTACTGCCTTCTGATACTTAAATGTACTGGCATACATTTGGATGTGGATTCCACCCACAGATGATCCTGTGTCTGTTTTCTCGTTCTTCCCACTAAAAATGGTAAAGGTTTTCAGATGTGCTTCATGGAAAAGATCTTTTGTAATGCCTTAGAAAGCATTAGTTTTCCATATCCAAAACAGCACTGAAGGCTAGTTGCAACGTCAACTACTGGTTCTAGCATGGTGGCTCAAGACTTTTCTGAGACTTTAAGAAGTAATACAACTTGACCAATTTCCCTCCTTGCAGCTTTCAGTTTTTCCTAGACTCGTCTTTTGGTTTAAACTAGTGGAGACATGAAGAAAATGTCCTGATATTGAAACCTGGAAATCACAATCATGCTTTCACAAAGGGAAGCTTCCTATTGTTCATATGTGTGTGATATGAAGAGCAAGAAATAATCTGTGTGCTTTAATTCTCTGAATTGACCTTTGAAAAGTTTTGTGTAATTTGTTTTGATTTGTGTGCTCCTGGACAATCACCAAAAATACAACAATCTACTTCATATTGCTGTGTCTGGTCACACAGACAAAAGTGATTTTTTCTTGGTAGATGTTTTCTGAGGAAACAGATAAACAAAACATTTCCTATTAGAAGAGCTAAAGGAAGAAAGCTTCTTTTAGAATATAATCCTAATAGAGTATCAGGAGATTGATTCATAAAAATGGGATGAGAGTGACCTGTACTAAATAGCAATCAACCAGCTTCTCAACTGGAAAGATGTGTCCTTTTCCTACTATTTGTCTTCTTTCATGTGGTGCATGTCTTCATACCCTTCTTGTTTTATTTTATTTGTACTTTTAAATTTGGGTATGTGTTTTCCTCAAAAAATTTAGTTGCAGTTTATAATTAGGCGTTACTAAATAATGAACATGGATGTGCGTCTTGAAAAATGTTTTACATCTCTAACAGTAAGATATCTCCCATCTTATAGTCTACTAAACTACCTGATGCCCCCTTTTCAGGATTACTGTGACAATAGAGGACTGGTGAATGTATTGTTACATACGTACCTTGTAAATACTTAAATGCAAATATTGTGTCATCTGTTTTATAATATTTTGTATATGACAGATGTTTGCATTTCTCAGCCCTGAGATTGCTTTCAGTTTCATCAAGGCCTTAATACAGAGAACACTTCATGCCTCCTTTGCTTCAATTATCTTTGCTTCTCTCCACTTGGGTTTTCCTTATGCAGAAATAGTAAAAGTAGGACAATGAACTTGTTTTCTTGTATTTTTTTAAAGCAGCTGCTAAGCACATTTTTATATAGCTGCAATCATGAATCCTTCCTGCACCAGTTAGTATACTGTTGATAGCACTCTAAAAGGCATTTATCAACAACTTAATCACATAGATAGTCCAAGTAGTTTATTAAGAACACTTAAGAAGGAAAGACTGGCAGATGAAAAATCCCAGGTATGTGGTATTTAATGTAATAAGGCAGATCTTGACTTGTCAAATAATTAATATACAAAAGAAACAAGCACGTGAAGTGGAGACATAGTGTGTGAAACTGATTTATGATGTGTGCAGATGTTTGCTGCACAGTTCAAAGATCCTGGCAAAATGATTGGAAAAAATTCCAGGTATACAGTAAGAACAATTCTTGCTTATTAATGCATTGCTTTCCATGAAAGAGGCATTGAAAAAATGCTTCACCTTGTATTAGAAATAAGTGGATGTAAACTGAACCCCCATTTTATTTCAGAATCTCTGAATTAATAAAATCACACTGCAGAAAAATAAATAGACATTTTTAGATACCTTGGAAAAATGTTACAACATTCTGATATTCTAAAATCTCTTGTCCCAACTATCTGTAGAGTGCTATTAATCACATTCAGAAACACAAATTGTGATTGAATTATCACAAGACATCCAATTTGAACTTATTTGTGATAGCTGACCAGGGCAAGGCACTGGGTCCTTTGTAAATGAGACACTGTGAGGCAATACAGCTTTTAGTGTAGGAAGTGTTAATTTGGTACTGTGTTTTTGCGGCAGGCTATGAATATGCATGCACACAATTGCTGCATACCAAGTGTTGCAGGGCAGCTGACTGACATGGCTGACATGCCGCAGCTTGTTCAAGTGTCAGGAATGGCACAGGGATAGCAGAGCTTTTCTCCCAGTAAAGAGATGTACTAGGTGACTCCTTGGAATTCCTTCTACTCCTGTAGAAGGAGTATTTATTGTACCAAAGGGAAGCTAGTTGATGAAATGCCGTCTGAATATGGCAGAAATTCAAAGCATGAATATTGGTCTTGTCAGTTTAAAGCCCAATTTCCTGCATAGTTATGTTATTTCTTTTTTCATTAGGACACCCTAAGCATTCATCACTCAACCATGTTTTTGTAATTTGTTGGAATTATCATCTCTTTTCCTTCCCTTGCAGCATTTTATTTACTGCATAACTATTCAGCCACAGTGCCCATGGATACTAACATGCCTGCTCTAAGAGTTGGACTTTGTCAGTGATCTGAACAATAATATATGTGATGAAGTTTGATGTTAAACATATATTACACATAAAGCTAACATGAATTAATGTCATGTGTTAGTTATAAAAAAGATAAAAATAGGTAAAATATAGCTGTATTCATTTACTCACATGTAAAAATAATGTGAGTAAAACTCATTGCTTGAAGTTTCTCTCATTGTAATAGTTTTCTTTATATTTATTAAACCTGCTGGGAGATTAAATTACATATAATTTTCATTCTTACAGCTGAAAGACTGCTAGATGCATGACAGTTTTAATGTCTTCACCAGAAAGTCCTACAGTACTCTTCAGGGAATCTTGTATCAGTAGATGAATACAACTATGGTGGAGCTGACTAAATCACAAATAAAGCAGTTGCAGCAATGCAGTCTAACAGTACATCTACGTTAGTCGTGAAGAAGTGAATTACTGCCTTCCTTTTTAAGAAAATCAGCTTTCTGTGATGAGTTCTTGATGACATCATATACCTTCTTTCTATTTTTGCAAAAGGGCTGAATGCCGTGAGAGCATCCCTTCCTAAAGTGAGATGGTCATGCATTGGATTGTTGATGTTGATGATAGGTATTAATATTGCAGGCAAAGAAGGATGCTGACCTGTTGAGTCTACTCTGCATCTTTTCCACTAGAGAAACACTTTATGCTGTATTAATATAAACCAGCCAAAGTAACCTAAGGAATTGAAATTATTGCACTTATAAATAATGTGGTATTTGTTCTTTTGGGATGAAAGACTCACTTAATTACTGTGAATATGTATATATACACATGTTTGTCTCTTCTGTTCATTGTGGAACAAAAGATTTCCTTGAAAGTATCTCTTGAGCTATTTTTTCATATCTTAGCAGAGGCAGTGTATTTGAATAATTCAGTGGCATCAGCAAGAGATAACTGCAGTTCAGCTGTGGACATGTCCACTTCAGTTTAACATTGAAATTCCAAGGAAAATAACCCACTTTGAAGTTTAAAGTTGAGCTGACAGGAGTATTCTAAAAATGGTGGACAATTTTCTGGGGAGGGAAAAAAAGTGTTAAAAGCTTTCCTGATTCATTTCAAAGTAACAATGGAACATTTCATCTTAAAAAATAAGAATACTTTTGCTGTTCATTGACAGTATAATGACTATGTGTAATAAAACAGACATTATTATTATTTCAAGTATGTGGAAACCTACACTGCTGCATTGTGATATTGTGTCTGAAAGTTGAAAAAACAAACCACTGCAAAAATTACATCAGTGGGCAATTTTTAGACACTTTGTTCCAGGCTATGTCCATGTCAGATTCATAGTGCTATGTAATGCAGCACTTCTTAATAATGACTTAGCATGAAGTCAGTGAAGTATGTGCTTGTGTGTTGTCAGGGTTTGGACAAACTTAGGAGGAAGGCTCGCAGAGCCTCCTCTGCAAAAGATAGGGGTTCTAAAACTCCCTTCTCCCCCGAATAAGAATTTCTTGGAGGAAAGTGAAAAAAGACTGTTTATTTAACAAAACCCAGCTGCTGGGTTGGGGGGAGGGGGGTGCACACAGGCACCAGGGGAAGGGAAAGGAAAATAAAAGAAAATTAATAATTTAGATAATAAACCTCTTGTGGTGAAGACAACCTGGATGAATTCAGAGTCCTNCTCCAATATGAGTCAAAGCAGTGCCAAAAACTCACAGGAAAAAAAAGGTAAAAGTAAAAAAAGTGTTCTCTTCACCTTCAGCTATAGGAAAAATGAGTGCCGAGAGTTCTCTCCTGAAAACCACAACACAGCTAGTGATAAGAACCAGGAATCTAAACACCTTCGAAGAAAACCAAAACACAATGCCTGGCTTCTTGAGCCAGCTGAAAGACACAGAGTTAATATTTTTGCATTAAGCAGGTGATTTATAGCATCATAAAGTCACCCCAAGACGTGTTTAGTAATTACTTTCACGTCTAAAGATAGGAGAGGAGAGGGGAAAAGGCAAGAATTGGGTTGTTGTAAAAACAGAATTGTTAGTGACCAAGGGAGGCTGGTGAGTGATGTAGTTTTGAGGTAAAGATGCAGGATAATGCCTCAGATTGTAATCTGCCAACAGCTATCTGCATCTAGTGAAATAAGTGCATTCCTTGCTGAATCATTCCAGCAAGAGAATTTACTTTGCAGAAGGAAGACTCTAAAGTTGAATAAATAAATTTTTATCTTTCTGTGAGTTACTGGTTTTGAAGAGGGAAGAAAAAAACTTAGTTGGTCTTTGTGATTTAGAGGAGCTTGAAATTTCATTGTGCCTGCAATTTTTTGTTAGAGAAGTAAGAATTCACATCCTCATGAAAAATTTAATTTCTCCAAGACACAAGCCTCTGAGGAACACTGCTGTCTATGTACTCAGTAGCAGCTTTACTGGTTTTAACATCCAAATTATTTAAAAGATTCCTATTTCACTCAGCTGACCAGATCTCTTCACAAAAATAATTTGCTGTGCTTTTATGTGAGATTAAAGGTGCTAAAATGAATTTTTACTATAAAGCCATAACTAATTAATACTGGTTTAGACTGGGGGAGAAGGGTGGAACCGTAATAGAAGACCATAGAGAACCATAATAGAGACTCTCTATTTTCTGTAGTCTATGTATGTGAATGTTGTGTGTGGTAACAAATTGTACTTGTGTTTATTTTGTGCTCTCTCACTTCTGGAGTATTCTGTATTGCAACTTGAAATGATTAAAAAGGGAGTCTTATTTAAAACTAGGCGAGATTAAAAAAAAATAAACCAAAGCAAACCAAAACAGTTTGGATGTTTTGCCTTCTAGTACTTCAACTTCAGTATGATTGTATTTTAAGAGTGGTCCATGAAATCTCAATGTTTGGGAATCTATTAATAAAATTAGAACATCTTACCGAACTGGATACATACTGGATCACAACTGTTTGTTGTGATAAACATGAGAGCTGACAATGGTGAAGACTCAAGTTAGGTAAGAAATAATGAATTCCAGTAACTGAACAAAACCTTGCAAGTCTTAATACTGAAAAAAAACCAGAAGATGACTCATATGCAATATGTGGGAAGGAACAGATATTATGAGTGTGTGAAATCTGATTGTTTCCTCATAATCAGTCTGAAGACAGAAGAAAGTAACTATTTATCTCTTCTGATTTTAATCCCATGATAGAAATAATTCCTGCCTTTCTCTGTTCTTCCCAGTTTTTAAATTCCTCTGGGGAGAAACAAACTGAGACAATGCAACTTTTAAAATATAGAAGTGTTTATATAATTTATTGTAGTTATTATTCTGGAAATAATTTGTTTGTTCAACAAGACAAGAGGTTTTAGATTGTAGTGGACTACATTGCAGCTGTCTACCAGCTATGCCAGCTTTCTTTAACTTCTTGATTGTTATTTTTTCTTCTTTTTGTTTTTTTTGCTGGATGTATTATGAAGCAGGTACACTTGTCCCACATTATATGCAAGAATCAAATGCAGGTATCAGTATATTATATTTTGATTTTTTTTCTTTTTTTAACAGAAGGAAGGAGAAAAAAATCACAAAGTCCGACTAGCAGTTGGAAATGGAGTAAGAAATGATGTATGGAGGGAATTTTTAGACAGATTTGGTGCTGTTAAGATCTGTGAGTTCTATGGTGCTACTGAAGGAAACATTTGTTTCATGAACCACACAGGAAAAATTGGATCCGTTGGACGCACCAATTTCTTTTATAAGGTGACTATTTACATTTTACTTATTTAATAGCAGTGCTGAAAAATTGTTTTTCTTAGTTTGATTCTGGGACATAGGACTACAGTCATAAGTCCAAGATAAATTTTCTGTCTTGGTTATTTCAAGTTAGTTGATGCTCTGTAAAATCTTGGCACCCAACCCAGTTATAGTTTCAGTAGTAACACCAAGATTTTTCTTAGAGTTCACAAGAGTCTAAAAGGTCTCGGCTCTGTTCTGAAGTTTTGAGTAATTTGACAGTTGCCAAGTATAGTTTTATATCTCTACTACATTAGAGGACAAAAGAAAAAGCTGGATTTATTTTAATACACGAGAACTCATCATCTGTGAAATGAGCACACAAATGTCCTATTCTGACATTTACTGTTCTACAAATTATAGAGATGTGTTTATATAGTATATTTATATTGCATATTGCTATGTAAATATTGGGCATAAATGGGAATTAATATAATTAAAATACAGTAGCATATAGACATATGTAAATATAATAGATATTTTATACCTAGGTGCAATTAAACATAATTAACTCAAACTCCATCCAGTCTGTATAATTATTCAGGAATTTCAAAGATAACACAATACATATATAATCAGTGTTGAGTAATTGTGATAGAGAATACTTGACAAGATAATTAATTTTAAAATGCTCCTATACCTTTCTTTATCTACCATCTGCTATATGCATTTGCTGTGTTCTAGGTTACTAAAACTAGAAAAAAAACCCTTTTGTACTTCATCTGCTTTGAAAATGACAGTCATATGTCTTGGGGAAGAGGATTAGATATTAGATTACATATTATTTATATCACACATTATGACTTTTCCTTCACCCTTCTGAGGAAATGAAGAATAATTTCTTTCTGCTTGAAATTCACAGATAGACTTTTTTCTTTTTTATCCTATTAATAAAATCTTTTAAATTTTTTCAAAGTCCATAAGTAATACGTGTCCCAAGCTTTAGCTAATAATATGTATGACATCTACTAAGCCTTTTTGCAAGGAGACCACATTTTTATCATTACGTTGTTGTTTGTGCCAGTTTTTACTCTTCTTGAAATAAATAGTACTTCATGCGTTGCCTAGAATTTTAGATTGACTGATACCTATCTATATATACAAGTCCTGTTGACTTAAATGACATTTGTGCTGCTGAGGAGAACTGGTAGCAAAACATCCTGACCAAATTTTTTGTAGAGAATGATGTAAAACCATTGTTTGAAAATACAACAGAGATACCTTCTGATAATCTGTAAATAGGTTTCTAGGCAGCATGTATTCCAGGGTCTGCAACTTCAATACTCCATCACCACATTACAATCACCACAGACTGCTTTACAAGCTGGGGCCGGAGGAATTCTTCACTTCTGGTACAGGAACTCAGACTGCAGGGAGGAATCTGGAAACACTCAGAAAAGCATCACAAGAGCTAGTGTGTTGCTCAGAAACCACTGAGAGCTCAGGAGTTTAGGCAGATGACTCCACTGATTCTCCATCCTACATGTCTGATACTCTGTAGCAGGCACAGTGGCCATCCCATGCTGATGGTACCTCCAGAAGGCTACAGAACCACAACAGGAAATCAGGAACCTGGAATTTAGGGAGTAGTAGGTGAACCAGGAACCTTAGAGCTGATGTTAATTTTTGTTTCAGACTTTTCTAAGACAGATGCCTTTTAATCTTACGAGATTTTACATGTGTTCCAAACCTGAGTAAACTTGCTCGTAGTATTGCAGAATTTTTGTCAGAATTTTGTCCTAAGTCATTAACCTTGTGGAAATACCCTGTAAAGTCTACACCAGATAAAGGATTAGACTTGAAACTACCTATATATTTGTTTAATTATATGTATTTTTAAGTAGTGTGGGGATTTTGCATGTGGCATGAAATACATATTTTAATGCCATAGATAAGTTCATTTTTACTTATTTTGGGCATTTGTTGAGAAGGGTTTTTTTAATACATTTTGCAAGTTGCAGATCACTAAACAATGCATTCTGAAGTGTAACTCTTGTTTGTTTTACTTCAGTTGAAATGAAATCCACTACAGAGCTAGTGATACGTAAAGGAGAGCAGCATTATTTCTGATTTGCTGAGTGATCTGAAGTTGGAGAAAAGGTCTGTCTCCTGCTGTAAACCAGTGTCACAGACAAGACTCAGCCAACCAATCCCTAATGTTTGTTGTTTTTTCAGAGAAACGCTACAACAGCTTTTGAAACATTCTGTTGACACATGGGAAATATGAGATACCCTTTAACACACTTTCTAGGGATTTTTTAAACAGCTGTTTCTTAAACTGGGAATAGAAAGAAGGAGAACTGAGAAAGTGGGAAAAAGAGGCTCGTTTGTTCATGTATGTGATACTAAAGAGAAGGAAGAAACTTGCTCTCTTCCCAACAGCATAATTGCACAGTTGCAACAAAGTAAATGCAGTACAAAGCCGTGTAGATAGAGATATTGAGAGTACAGAGAGAATAATAGCAGAAAAGTTTAAAGTATAACATTTTTAGCAGGGAAAAGGAAAAGAAATAGGAGTGCTTTCCTGCTGTAGGTAATGACAATGGCATAGTTTGTAAAGGTGAAATACAGATAAAAGTTACAGCTTTAAGAGACAAACTGAGTTCTCAGAATGAGCAAAGTAACTTCTCTGCCAGTAACTACTAAGGGTTGGGGACAAATGCTTGTGATAAATATTAAAGTTCTATAGAACACATTCATTTTCATAAAAATACAGGAACACATAAGGTAATAGGGAGAAACAGACGAATGTTACAGCAGTTGCCAGAAGTCACTGTATTTAAGATGTTAACTAAAAGCAGTGCTTTTGTTTGCACTCGGTTTTTTTCACACTGTGTTCTTTATATAAGAGGGATTGGTTCATGTGCTTGAAAGCGTCCCTGTGGTATATGAATAAATCTTTCAATAAAGATGCTTATACAGAGTCAATGAACAGAAAAGTAGAAGCCTCTGAATAGCTTTTCAGCTGGTAAAACTTAAAATGTTTTACAAAAAAGATAGCGTATTGGTTAACAGAGTAATATAATAAATTACTGTTTAATCTTTACATCTGACATTAGCTACTGCTAATAATCTATTTTGTTATATATGACATACATTATGTGTGTATTTATATAAATGTGATATGGGAAAAATCTCTAAGACCCTCAGTTGTGTCTATCAAATATATATATAAAAATCTCCTTCTTACACTGAAATAAATTCTGAGTAATGGCAGACAAGAAGGGAGCTTGGGACTAATGAGATACAAGGAAGCTTATAAGAAGGGCTAAAAATAACCCATGGCACGTTCACCTGAAAAGTATTATGTAAAAAAAAAATCCAAACTTTATTTGTAAATGTAATTTTTCATTATTTTAAGCATACATATTCAAACTATCACAGGAATCTAAATCTCTTACTCAACCACACGGATGAAAATCAGCTTTGAGCTGAGAAACACCTCAGCTGTTAAATCTTGTAACAAATCTTAAATAATTTAAAAAAATAAAATGTCTTTCACACAGCCATGCAGAATTAGTATAATGCACCTTTTTCATGCAGACTTGTGGCAGAAGATAAATGTTTTCGTTTAAAAGTAAACAAAGCTAATTTTAAGCAAATTTTAAGACCCTGGAAAACTGGATTCACAGGAAGAATATTGATTTGTAAATCTAAGCAATGGAGGCTCCTAAGTTCATTGGCCAATGAAAATTAATGTTGTTTCTTCTCCTTTGACTAATTTTGAGCTAAAACAATCTAAGGTACTACAAATGTATTCCAAAGTATTGTATTATTATATGTGGTGATTCAGTTAATAGCAAACATAGCATAAAAGATTTTTTTATTGGTTTTGTTTACTTTGGCTAACAAAGCTATGTGGAGGACCTATGCATCTGCTCTTTACAGCATAAATAAAGCATTACAAATATATTTTAAAAACCGTCTCTAAGATATGATGGTACTGTGCTTCATCATTTTTTTTCTTACATTTCAGTTTTTAAAGGTGCTTGAAACTAAATCTAGTACATGTAATGCTTTGTTTTATAAACAGATATTCTCCCAGAGAATTCAATAATACCACATCTCCTAAAACAATAAAAAGCTTGTGATCTCTGTTTTCTGATAAAGCTTCTCTGAGCATTCACTGTAATTTGAAACTTCAGGAATGTCAAAACTATTTTCAAAACAATATTTAAATTCACATATTTCCAATCAATGGAAAAAAAAAAAAGGAGGTGAGGGAAGCTCTTACTAGATAACATCTAGGCAGCATAGTAATAGACAATAATGTTGCATATTAACTAAGTTTCAGCTAGCTAAATGATGCTTTTTGTTTTCTACATTTATGTCATCTTCATGGAGTAGAATGTAGATTAAAATGATGAATGTTGTATGCAGTACTCTGTGAAAATAATATGGTAATGCTTCAACAGCTCAGGTTCCCTTCCCATTAAAATTTAAATAATGATGTGAACCAAATATCAGTCTGTGCGCAGACTAAATACTTTGCTGTGGAGCTTTCATTTTCTAGTATTTAATATGAAAAGCAAGCTGCTTAGAATCATGGAATGATTTAGCTTGGAAAAGACTTGCACAGACACAGCTGTTGGCGCAGACTCTGTATGGTTTCATTATGCATACATAATGTGCATACATATGCATACAAGATGTGGTATTTTCTTTTAATTATGTATTTGCATGACTATTATTTCAAAAACATAACTGGAATAGACCTCATTAAAACTCTGAAGTTGCAGGCACTAAAAGATGTATACAGCAGCATAGTATAGTTAAATATAGTAATAGTCTCAACAGTTTGTAGATTATCTCAGATACTAAATTACAGTTTCTGAGTTTTTATAACAACTTAAAATAATTCTTCATTCTTTCAGAGTTTAGTAGCTGTATCTTGTCAAAATACTACTCTGTATGGTGCATTCATTATTTTAAGCTATTCTAATCAGACACAAAAACAGAATAACATTTCATTTATACCATTTATTATTACCATTCTTATTATTTATATTATTCATTGTATCTGGTCATATGAAACCTATTAAAGTAATAAATATCAATGTAAAAAAAAAAGTGAAAGAGTAGCATAGCTGTAGACAGCCAAAAGAAAAGACCATAAGAAAAAAAAAACACTCCCGTTCTATTACTCAGGAATAATCAATTCTTTTCTAACTGAGGAAAACTTTTTGGCTGTCAAATTCTTGACTCTGGTAAATGGTTTAGTCTGAGGTAATAAAAATAATTGGCCTTCACTTCATTAATATAGTGTCCCATTCTTCAATCATTACTTTATTTTGCAAGCTATGACCTTTGTCCTTTGATCAACTGTTAAAAATATCTTTTTGTTTCAGACTTAGGGTAGAAGAAAAAGACCATGCTGAACATTGAAAGGTCTCAGTGAAAGTTTCATCCGTATGAGACGGAAATTGTGGAATTCAAGTTGAAATTTATTCAGACTAATTTGAAAACAAAATTATTTAACATAGTTTCAACAACATTACAAACTAGGATAAAGTAATTATGCAACTCTTCATCCAAATTAGTGGCACAAAAGGAAAGAGGTTTATGTTTTAACATCCTACCCTTTACTTCAGTCAGTTTCATAAAACGCCCCTTAAGTTATATTGCATTTCTTTATTGTGAAGAGTGCAGGTGTATATTAATATTTTATAAAGTTGTTTTTCCCCTATTGCCAAGATTTCTCTGGAGACGATAAGTACATATCCTTTGTTTCACTAGTGTTAAAGATTGCTGATACATTTCTTTATGAGAAGGCAACAGAATCCCAAGCTGGGCAAATTGTCTCTTTAGAATAATAACTGCAAACACAGTGGTCCAAGTAGTATCAGACATATGGTATCTGTCAGTGTCTCTTAAAGGTCCAGTTTGGATTTATAGCACAGTAGAAAAATTAAGCAAAATAAGAGTCAAAATGCCGTATATTTAAGGGGAAAAAAAAGGTATTGCAATTTCTAGTTTTCATAAGAGTGTCTTGTCCTCTCCTTTAGCTTGCTTGGAGCCACAGGATTATGTACGCGTAAGCTGCTGCTCACTTTCCAGCACCATACACCAGCCTGAAAAAGCGTGAGGGAAGAACTGAGGCTAGTTAAGCAAGAGTAAAGAACAGGAAGCAGGTTTCCTTTCTCAACAGGAAGCATGTTTTCCTTTGTGAGGCCTTTCCTTTGCTGGCTGTTTTCACTGCCAGAAGGCCCCAAGAACACTTCATATCAGCCACCATCGTTAATTGTCATGTCATCGTTACCTTAATCATGTAGTGATAATGTGAATCCCATAACTTATTTGTAAGAAATTAACAAAAGGACAGTTCTATGTCTTCATTTATAAGAATGTTTTGATGTTGCTTCCCTCCAGTAAATGGCGTAAGTTTACACTCGGAGTATTTTCAGTTTTAAATAAAACTGCATTCTCCTTTCACATGAGCAAGACTGGAGAACAGGTTTCCCTACTTGTATTTGCTGCCACCAGATGTCACTGTGAGACGAATAACTGATGACTTCTTCCCTTTTTTAGCTTTTTTTCCCATTTGATTTAATCAAGTATGATTTCCAAAAAGATGAACCAATTAGAAATAAGCATGGTTGGTGTGAAAAAGTTAAGAAAGGTAAGTATGTTTTTTAATAGGATATTACGGCCTATTGATTTTAATACAAATACTTCAGAGAATGTTTTTAAGGAGCCTTGTTATTGTGTTAGTGCAGTTTACCAAATCAACTATTACTCTTTGCTCTGAAAAAAGGCAATATGATTTTTAATCTAAGATAAAACAGCATTAAACATACCAGTGCTGATATCAGAAGAACTCAGGAGATCCTTGGATGTATTCACAGAAGAGTAACGTTCAAAAGTGATGCTACAATATTATCTTTGAATATGTACATAGTGACATCTGTGTTTTTTAAAGGAGGTTAACATAGGGAAATGGTTGCCTAAGAGATGCACAGGAAAGACTGATGGATTAGAGCAAATGCTTTTTGGTGAGAGATTAAGTGTTTCTGACTAAGTGGTGTGTTTCTGACTAAGTGATATGATTCAGCTTAATAATTAAAAAAAAACCCCAACAACAAAACAAAACTAAAATTGCTTGATTATAGCTGTCTTAAAAATACTTATTGAATATCCAGTATCTCATGATTACACAATTTTTCAAAGTGTTTATCAGATACTGGAGCATCTGTTGAGCTGTGGGAAGGTAACAGCTAAAACTGAAGCAAGAAAAACGCATATTAAAGGTCAGGCAGACAGCTTTAGTAGGGAGCTGAAGCAGATTTTTCAAAGGTGTTACAAGATTCTCTAGCAGTTGTTGGGCACTTTGAAGAAAATACGTCCCCAAAACATGAGATTTTACAGGAATTTATCTCGAGGGATGCCAGACTGACCTGTGAAACGAACACATGCTCTAGTTAGATACTTGGTCTAATTTTTTTCCAACTACAACACTCAGTCTAATAAAAAGTATTATCTCTGTCTATAGTCTTTGTCTTACCCATGTCTTATTTCTTCAGAGCATCATGGCTGAAGTGATACTACCAGTGAACTAAATACTGCCACTTTAAACACTACCAATTTATGGAAAAAAAGGCACAACTCTTTTATAAGGAGGGAGTATTAAATTAAAAATTGTGCCTGCTTTTGGAAGCATTTTGATATATTTTCATATTTATAATTTTTGTCTCTGCTACAAAGTAATGTAACTCTTAAGCTTTATTGTTCAGAACTTTCTCCCAAAAAGGTTATTTCATACAATTATTCTATGTTCCACAAACTAACAGCTTGATACCCTACACACATAACAGGATAATCCTTTCCCTGTCTCTCTCTTCTTTTTGAGGGAAAAAAAATTGTATCTAAACTTTTATATTTTACTCCAAAAAGTAAAATGGTGATGATCTATCACTTTAATGAATTTCCTTAAGAAATCACAGAATCACAGAATATTCTGAGTTGGAAGGGACCCACAAGGATCATCGAGTCAAACTCTCAGTGAATGGCCCATACTGGGATTAAAGTCACAACCTTGATGTTATTAACACCAGGCTCCAACCAACGGAGCTAATTTCAGTGTTCTCAGAACTTCTGAAAGGAAACTAAATAGAGACTTAATACCTGGGTTGACCACCTACTTTTGATTAACACTAGTTTTTCAGTAGAAAGCTGATGAAGCTGAGACTCATCATCGGAAATTCAGTAACATGGGGAGTGGGGCATAATATTAACTTGAATTGTGAACTTTGAGAGGATAATAAACCTACTAGTGATCTTACAATTGATAGATGAGTATTCTGGGAGAAGACTGGTGAATCATCAGGAAGAAATGCAAGTGACTGTGAAATTGAGTGGTCAATATTGTAAGTAATATTAATGTCAAGTACAAAAATGTCCAATGATATTTTAGGTTTATATTCTTTCAACTTCTCTATATAGGTGAGGCTGGTCTTCTCATTTCCAAAGTCAATGCGAAGAACCCCTTCTTTGGTTACGCTGGCAATAAAAGACACACAGAAAAGAAATTACTCTGTGAGGTATTTAAAAAGGGAGATCTTTATTTTAATACTGGAGACCTAATGGTTCAAGACCATGACAATTTTCTATATTTTTGGGACAGGATTGGAGATACCTTCAGGTATAATTATTGTTTCTTTTCACATGTCTTCATTAAAGATATGCAGAATTGAATAATGTGGTTATATTTGGTTTTGACCGGAAACATTACTATTCTGGTGTAGTTATAATTTTTATGATAGGGGCTTAATTTTGTCACAAGTGTTCCTTGATTAATAGTCCTGTGGAGCTGAATGGCTCATTTTCAGAATGTTCTGTAGGAATTCCAGCTGTTTGAGCACTCCTTTCAATAAGCATATAACTAGTGATGGATTTGCTGTGAGCAAGGAAGTCAGATACTAATGTGGAGAAAAATGTATCAAATAGTAGAGACTGATCACATTTGATACATCTAAATACAGGTAAAAAAACTGGAAACAATTGTATTGATCTTCAATGTCTGTTACAGTGTTCTAATACAATGTCCCCTACACTTCTAATACCGGTGAGGTTTGAATTGCAACATTGTCTTCTGGTGATCAAATCAATATTCCACTCTGACAAGTGTGAACAAATTTGACGTGGTTTTAGTCTGAAATGAATGGAGTTCCTACTAAAGTTAAGTTTTTTAAAGAGGAGGGGTCATGAGATTAAATTATTTTTTCATGTATTTTAGATGGAAAGGGGAAAATGTTGCCACTACAGAAGTTTCTGATGTCATTGTAATGTTGGACTTCATACAAGAAGCAAATGTGTATGGTGTATCTGTGCCAGGTAAAAGCTTTAGTTATATGTTTTTCTTCTCCCAGGTTAGTTGTTAACGCTTACAACTCTTTTTATTTCATGTTTTAAACCTATGAATCATGTCTGATTGAGTCATCTGTTTATAATAAAATGTAGATGCATCTAAAATGTAGATGCAAGTAATGAAAATACCAGCAGATTGTGGATCATGCATTTTTGTCTGTATGCAATGAGGAGTATTTTTGAAAAGTTATCGTGCATGAATTTGTAATAGCTACATAATCTAAATTAAAGTATAAAGATTTATTAAATTCACATCTGTGGAAAATCTAGACATCCATGTGTCAAAATAAAATGCCAACAAGGTAATACTAAAGTAACTCTAAAGGAAAATATATGAAGATGTTCTTCTGCTTTATTTCACTTTTCACTTAGCCTCATAAAAGAACTGTATACAGTTACATTGCAATATCAAGGAGAAAGTGAAAAAGAGTACAAAGAGAAAAATAAATTCTTAAGAAAGAAAACACATTCATTTCTTTTAATAGGGGTTTGTTTGTTATTTTTCATGAGATCATATGGGCTTGATTCTCATTCATGCTAAATATTTTCTAAAAATGTGTGCTAAGTCTCACTGGGATAAAAATAAGTTTCTATACAAGAGACTGTATGGTGCTGTGCTTTGCATTGGTAGCTAAAACAGTGTTGATAACGTAACAGTGCTTGGCTACCACTGACAAAAGCCTGCACAATACCAAGGCTTTCTCCATGCAACAAATATGCTGGGGATGGCAAAAATTTGGGAGCAGATGTAGATGGGACAGTGGGCTGAAACTGAACAAAGGGATATTCCATATCATATGATGCCATGCTTAGTTATTAAAGCTGGAGGAAAGGAAGCGGACATGACATTTGTGGTTGTGGTGTTTGTCTTCCTAAACAAACACTGCATGTTCTGAGTAAGGCTCTGCCCTGCAGGAAGTAGCTGGACATCTGCCTGATGATGGAAAATATTGAATTTGGTTCAGTAATCAAAAATCCTGGTTTTGCTTTGCTTGTACATGTATTGCTTTCCCTTTTAAACTGCCATTACCTTAATACTTGAGTCTTGCTTTCCTTCTCTTCCCATTCCATCCCATGGAAGAAGGGAGTGAGCATGAAGCTGGCTGGATGTTTGGTTGTCAGCAAGGATAAACCCACCACAAAATGATAAAGGAGTTTAAAATGTGAAAAAGTGTCACTTACTTGTATTTTAAAGCCATACAAGAAAGATGATAAAACAAAGACTAGACAGTCTAGACTAGAAAATCAGACTATAAAATATGAGAACTGCTTATTTGCTGTACACCAACTCCCTGTTTACCTACTCAGTTTATGTGACTATCTTGATAATTCCACTTAAACGAATCAAGTTCCTTACAGATTTTGTAGCATTAGCAAAAAATCAAACCAAACCAAACCAAAGATAAGGTTGGCAGAACATCTCTGCTGTTACTACTAGCTGATAGTTAAAATGTGCAGTTATTTTTGATTGCTGAAGTTCATTGCTTTTACATTTTACCCATTTTGTTCTTTCTCAAAGACCCACAGTGCTCTCTCTTTCAAGACAAACTAGTAAGAACTTTTAATCTCTCTCTGTTAATTCAGATCCACAATTTTGAGAAAAGATCCTGGCAAGAGAAAGAGACTAAAACTGAAATGAAGACCTAATTGGCTAATCCACGAAAGAGGTTCATCCCTCTTGGTTTTGAGAGAGGAATGTTGTTGATGTTTATCCACATTTATTGATTATATCGAGCATGGGACTCCATTTACTCTTACCCGCCACACTCGTTTACAGCATTATCACTTAATTGATCACTTGAGTGATCTCCAAGTACATAACATGTACTTGGAGATCACATAAAATATGAATGAGATCTTGCAGCTTTACTGCAACTCAGAATATATGACTGTCGGTTTGTTAATGCACTACAGTACTTTTTTGTAAGGTTTACCACTACAATGTCAACTTTATTCATGTTACAAAATTCTCATCTCACCTCCTTTCTCTCAGATCATGAAGGAAAAGCAGGAATGGCTTCTCTTATTTTAAAGCATAATGCATCATTAGACTTGGAGCAAATGTATAAGCAAGTAGTGACCTATTTACCAAGTTATGCTTGTCCCCTTTTCTTAAGAATCCAGGTAAGCTGCATTACTGCACTGTGCATACAAATATCTACATCATTTAAACACAGAGATGGCTAAGTGAATAACAAGAAGTGCTTGTTCGTATAGTTTTAGACCTCGTCCTATTTGCTGTCTTCATTAATGGAGTCCTGGAAAAGGGATTACACAAAAAGTCAATACATTTTCGGATTATGTTTAAATGGGAGAAATTGTACAAATAAGCAAGGACAGAGATCATACAAAAGGATTTGGGGATGTTAGAAGCATGAGCATGGTGAAAGAAAAGATTCAGGTTAAAAAATCTGAACAATTGCATCTGGGGAAAATAATCTAAAATCCATTTTATTCAGTGAAAATGAGAGAAGAAAGAAGTAGAGCTAAAGCAGGAGACAGTGATTGTGCACAATAAAATGAATGTTATTTTCTGTGTAATATAATGACAAATGTTCAAGCATTTGAAAAGATACTAGGTAAATTGAAAAGATGAATTAAAAATGTATGTTACTGTTGCCACCATGGTAATCATCACAGTCATCCTTATTTGTGCACTACTTTTCTCTAGTAACTGTCCAGTTTGGGGAAAAAACAGTCCCTCCCCCAAAGAGTAAAAAATGTAAATGTAATACAGTGGACTACATAGGGCTAGGAAAAAATGTGAGAGTATCAAAAGCATACAATATTGATAATCACAAAGTCTGATGAGCATTTCCATTTCTGGTGTTTTGCAAACATCGTGATAAAGACAAACAGAAAAATGTTTTTGAAGATGTTTATGAAGGAGTCCCTTAAGTCTGAGGAGCAGATAAGAAAATAGCCATTGTTTAAAGAGAGAAGATAAGTTATGGAAGCTGGTTGCCTAGGCCACCCAGAGAATACTGAATACTGTTTCAGAATAAAGAGGGGAAACTGTGAAAGACCTTGAAAGTGAAATATGTGTGTGTATATCTATCAATCTATCTCATAAGTCCAGGAAGATGTCTTTTGCAGCAGCATTCTGATATGAGCAAGCAAGATTAGACTTGAGAATGTTGCCGTAGTCAGTTTATGAAATTACAACAACCTGGTCTAGATTTACTCCTGTGCAGATGTACAAAAAAGCCTTTATACTGCACAGAATCTGAATCTTGGATATTGCATTGATATCAAGTATTTGGAATTTCAATTAAAATTCAAATGCCTGCATTACAAATGAATTGCTGTTGGTACAGCTGTCATAAACCAGGAATCAAGGTGGAGGGTAGAACTTCAAGGAAAAAAAATTAAAAACATATTAAGCTTTATCTGATGTATAATCATACCTTAGAAGATGTGACAACATTTCTTAGACCAACCAGAGCAAGTACATAAAATATGTAGGTATACCTGGAGTAGATACAATGGTTCTTTGACATTTTTGTTGAACATAATAATTTTTTGTATTCAGAGATTGTTTGCATATGTATAAAAATATAAAGACAGAAGAGAAGATGATGGAAAGAGATCATCAAGTTGGACTGAGTAGAGGTAGCTAGAGTAGAGAAGAGAGTCTCAGTAGAGATGTCTCCCACTACTTTTCCAAGGGACACCATAGCACTAAAGCAGTCTGAAAACGTGTGGTCAAAATCCATCTTCCTTTGGACCTGGCTGAATATGAGCATGGCTGATTTAGTATGTGATTCTTTCAACCCCTTTTTTAAGGTGACAGTAGTCATGAATACATTGAATTTCCTGAGTTTTATTGTTAAGGAGTTCTTGATAATTGTTTTTACTCACAGATGCTTTATGATGTGTAGTTTCCTTTTATAATGCGCACAGTGGAGAAGATCAGTTGTCTTGGGCATGCTGGGGCTACTAATGAGATGCTGCACAGGCATGCAGAAAGAAGTGGGCTCTAGCTTTTCTCAGCCACATCTCTTGTGTTGGTCTGTAGCAGCACACAAGTTCTAGTTTTTCAGAGCAATGAGAATAAACTTACCAATATCAAGTAAGATTCCGAAAAACAAATGTGAATGTGTGCAAAAGAAAAGTAACTTCTCTTTTGAATAATGTGTCTTTCTCTCTGTTACAGGAAAAAATGGAAATGACAGGAACATTCAAACAGCAAAAATTTCGACTGGTGGATGAAGGTTTTAATCCATCTACAATTACTGATCCTCTTTATTTTTTAGATAATTCTAAGAAAGCATATGTCTTGTTAACCAAAGAATTACATGAGCTGATCTTATCTGGGAAAATTAAGCTTTAATTGGCCAAATAATAGGCTATTAAGGAACAGCCTATACATGCTATTATTGTATGAGAAAACAATAAAATTCGTTAACAATATTCATAGATAGTTATCCAGAATAATGTTTTTTATACTTGATATTTACATTCAGAATGTCTTATATCTTTACTCACTAGATCATTATTTTTCACTAATCACTTTTTACCTCTTGAGACAAATTTCTAAGTAAATAACTTGTAAAACGTAACCAAAATCTATGTTATATTAACTTTGGAATATAAATGGTGAATCTGATACTTTTTCTTAGTTCTAAATAAACAATGATGATACATGGTATGATACTTGGTGAAAAAAGAGTCAACATACAAAGATACTGTGTCACATGTTGTGTCTAAAGGGAGACAATATGCCAGTAACATTTTTTTTCCTGTATTTTACATACATCTGAATGTATATTTTAGGAAGTAAAGACTTAACAGTGGTTGGAAGGAAAAAACAACTTTTGTGCAGAGGACTTTTCTGATGGAACATAACAGAAAGGGAAGCAGAAGAAAGTCCTCCAAACAAACCCAAATACTGACATCACTGCTGAGATTTTTTTCTGTCATAATCCATTCTCTTTCATTTGTTAAACTGGCTGTTTGGAGTGTCAAAGTCTGAAGACAAAGCAAAGTTTTGTGAAATATTTAGCAGCAGATCAACAATAGGCAGAGAAAATCTGCACACTTAATGGGGAAAATAATTTATATAGTATAAAAAGAATTATTGCAGCACTTTATGTCATGCATATTGACTAACAAATACCTTCCATACTCTTATTAGTGACTGACAGAGATCATTATTTTATGAGTATAGAATATAGCTGAAATATTAAAATTCTAAATTGTATGTTCTAATTGTTGCTTTTTATAAGTTTTAAAGTAAAATATAAGATTATTTAAACCAAATACCATACTGTCTCAATTTGGTTTAAGTCTGATTGCACAAAGTCTATTTTCTAGCCTCTTTTGATATTTTATGTGTACAGTGCCCTCTTCTAATGGATTGTGATGATCATTTTGATCAGCCAGAAGCCGCATCAGAGAATCCTGACAGGGTGTTCCCAACACTGGGCATCTTAAGTCTCTCTCCCATCACAAAAGGGGTATGAAACTAGGTTCTCATAAAAGAGGAGAATGTAACACACTTTTAAAATAACTATCTTTTCTTGTGTCTTTCTACTTTTTTTATCTAAAAAAATGTTAGCACCATGTCAATTCTTGAATCTCAGATTATCACTTTCATTGATTTTCTTTAAAAACACAAACCAAGGATGCAGTAAAAAATATATGGGATCATAGCTTGCCTATATTTTTGAATACAATATTCCTTATGGCACTGCCAGTATAAATAAGCAAATTTACAATTTTGCAATTTACAAAGCAGTGAGACCTAGCAATACTTACACCAACATCATGCTTTATGGTAGATGTTAATGTAAACTGCATAATGGGGAGTGAAGAGAACTGGTCCATAAGGATGGAAGAGGGTCACTGTAGTCTAGCACCACCAGAGCAGTCCCACTTTTTCTGTTTCTTTAGGCAGTGCCCAAATGGCTGGCTGTGGCTGAAAGCTGGGGCAAGGGCTGTTTGCCTCTCACTCAGACAGATGGAAGTGCCATTATCTGGTCAAGGACTGCCCATTTAAGAATGAGGTATTTACTATAAAGTTAAACCCAGCTTTGCATGTTAGGCTGAAATTTTGAGCAAAGGATTGGTTGTTGAAATCAAAACTACTGTAACTCTTACATGTAAGTGTATGCTTCAGGACCCCTTTTATTACAACAATAAAAATTACATCCTTTCTATGAAAAATAATCTATTTTTTTCTAAAATATGGCACCCTGAGATCCACAGTTGCATGTTAATTCAATAGAATATTGAAGAATTTAATGAAATCAATTACTTAGCTTTTGTAACATATTTAGCAGTTTTAAAATTTATTTTCCTTTATAATACTTGATATTATATATGACTAATGAAAAGGTTCTACCACTTAAAAGCAACAGAAATGGGGGGGGGGGCATTTTCTAATGAAAAAAGAGGAAAACGCTTTTCCATTAAAAGAAGAAAAAAGGAGAAACAAAAACTTGCTCATGAGTGTCACCATTTGGTCACTTATTTTATAAAGTATCTGAGATGAAGCAGATTGTTCTGTGAACAGTGGCTGGATCAGAGAAAGCACCAGAGGAAGAACACTGAATGTGTGCTACCTTTCACGCTCTGTCCGCTACTGGGTCAGCCAGTTGGTGTTTCCGAGCTCTTGGGTACATTTTCAGCAGCAGTGGGACTCTTCCAACATAGCTGCTTTGGGCAGCCTACAAGTGTTTGCTTCCCAGCGACCACTAGTGAAATACAGAATTCCAGCTACTCCCCTATTCTCCTTAGTGGAACCAAGACAGCCTGGGCAATCTGCCTGTTTTCAAAGGCGAGTAAAATCCTTCTGTTCCATGCGCTACCACAAGAAATAGGATGCCTGTGAGATCGAGAAAATAATAAAGGGAAAATGTACAGAACCGTAGGCCCTGTGTTTCCTAAGGGGAAAACAATATATTACTCTCAATCCAGTAGTTTTCTTGCTTTTATCCAGTAGGTTGGGTGCTAGCAGATGCACTGAAGCATGTTGCAGCAAAATGTCACATTTCTCATGGACACCTAAGTTCTTGAACCAGCACTGCAGTTAGGCTGATGGTGTTCATGTCAAACATCATAAAGGGTCTTCCTTTGAGAATATTAAAATATTAAGAAAAAATATTAGGACTAACCTGTTTGTTTCCTACCTGATCACAGACCAACGTTTAGACTGGCTGAGGTCTGAGGACTTGGGTGTCGCTGCAAAATTATGGCCCAGTATTTGTCTGGGAAACTTAATTTCATGTAATGGGGGTAAAGAAGCAGAGGAGGAGTGGCTGGGGGGCAGAGGAGGAGTGGCTGGGGGGGGGATGGAGAGCTGCCCTGCTAACCTCATATATTAGAAATAGAGGTGTGAGAAAGATTAAAATAAAGGAAGGTAATTATTTTTGAGATTTAGCATATATATCTTAAAGTTTTCCTCTGCATTTAAGGAAGGTCAATGATGAAAGAAATGTTTATTAAAAAAAAAAAAAAGAAAAATAAGAGATTGGAGTTATCATTTAGAAAAAGTAAAATTTTGAGAGGGTAAACACATATCCACTCTCTTGTCCTAGTGAATCTGGTACAGTTAGTACAGTTATAGTCTGGATTGTTTTCATAAGTCTTTCTCAGGATCCCCAGAAAGCAGTAAAAAAATAAAAGGTTCCTAAGCAGATCATGGCCTGAATTTTATTCTCCTCATGCAAGGCAGATAAATAGAGCTTTTTAGGAGACTTCTCATGCCTATAACAGCCACTGTAAAGAATGTATTTCAGTCAAACCACAAATTTCCTGCAGATGGCATACAGAAAACATCTAGTGTTGATTTTGCACCTTTTTTTTTCTGAAGAAAAAAAAAAGAGGTAAAGGGAGGAGGAGCAGTCTTTCCTGCATTTTTTAAATATAAAAATACTGGATGGCTATGGGAGAAAAGACAAAAAAGTCACCCTAAAAAAAGTGATGTTTCATTTTCAGTAGCCTGTCCCAGATAACAATGCAACTAGTAATTTGATGTGCATTATCACAGCAGAAATAGTAAGACACATACCAGTATATATGAAACTTATTCATTAAGTCAAACTAATTTCAAGCAAATAATGTCTTTCTGTTTAATATTTGCTACTGCAAAAATTAGATGCAAAGGTTCAGTAGAGAGCCAAAGAAAGTTGCACATGAATAGCAGCAATTTCAGAAATAATTTAGTGTGATGTGTATTGTTAGCAGTGCTGTCAATATCTGACAGCATAATTGTGGCAATTAATTTGGCCATATGGGTAACATCAGATCATCCGATTATATCCTGATATTCAGGACATAATATCTTACACATTGTAGCCTTAATTAGGACAAATAGATTATATTATTTATGCCATGATAATTGTAAATAATCTAGGTTATTATCAGAGTGAAATGCAATTCCTGTGTCACTAACAAGTCCATGAGTCTGAGAATCTTGTACCAAAACAGACTTCACTGAGTTTCTCCAAAGACTGCAATAAGCACAGCTCAAATCAAATGGTCAGGAATTGCTTTTGCAATACAACAAAGCAGTCCTTGTTGCTGCCTTGCAGTAGGAGGTACACTGACCTATTTCCATTTGGAGCCGTTCTCGCACCATGAGGTATGCACACTTCCTGTTATTCCAGAGTCCTGCATGACAAGTGGGAGTTTTTGCAATATGTCAGCTGGACCACATACACATATTTATAAATATAAAGGGCACTTAGACTGGCAGAAACCCACTTGTTATTGTGTCTCCTTTTCTTCAAGGAACTGATACTGCTACGCTGACAAAAATAATGTTTCTTGCAAGTATGTATGGACCGTGTTACCAGTATAGGACTGGCCAAGTCTGGTAAGAAGCTTTTTGTGGTGGTTCTGGGTTTAGAACTCAACCAAATATCTCAGTTCACTTGAAAACCAACAAATCAACCAACCAACCAACCAACCCCCCAAACCCAAGACCCGC
The DNA here is from genome assembly GCA_013397565.1 of Ptilonorhynchus violaceus. NCBI lineage: Eukaryota > Metazoa > Chordata > Aves > Passeriformes > Ptilonorhynchidae > Ptilonorhynchus > Ptilonorhynchus violaceus. The sequence continues at coordinate 172,199 of VZRJ01001801.1, forward strand.
TTTATAGAAAATTGAGATTATTTGAAGTATATTTTGCAAGAAAGAAGTGAATGCCTTGATGGGAATTCTACTATGAAAAGAGTCCTTCTCATCCAATACAAACTGCTGAGTACAGATAAGCAGAATTGTCAGTCTTTCACAGTGCTTATTCTATGGAAAAGCATAAATTTGGTTTTAGAATACTGTCTAAAAATGTCAATTTGATCCAAACCCACACAATTTATATCAGTATACAGTTATTTGTCTCATAGAATTCATTACTTATCTGTTTTTGCCAGGCTTTTGTGCATCATTGTTAACCATATGTGGCCAAAATATGTGGGAACAGGGGCCTCCATGGAATGGTGGATGACAGAAAAACTAACTGATGGCTTCGTGAGTAATGACAACTAGAATGCTATCTGTGATTCAGGAAAAAACATGTTATAGTGATTAGCACAATTTCCATTAATTTTTCTATTTATTCTGTCTTTCTTGTTCATTCTTTTCTCTTTGCTAACGACAAAACATACTTGTATTCCTAATTTTTTTTAAAATGCTTATGGTAATTTAGGACATCACTAATGCTGAAACTAGTCATGGCACATTAGAATTTGTTGAATCCAATAAAACGTATTGATTTTAGTAATCTCAACCCAGTTTTATATTAGATATATGAAATTTTACTCAGGTGGGTTTAAAACAACTTTGGACTCGTTAAATTCGTGGTGTCACTGAAGGCATAGAAATTAAACATGTGGGCTTTACCAGCTAGCTACTTTTGAAACTCTAGAAAATTACTTAAATTTTTCTCCAAACACAGGACGTAATCACAGTAATTTTAAAAAAGTATACTGAATGCCAATATAATTAAATAAATTATAGCTAACTGTGAGATCATTAAAAAGTTACCTAGCTACCCAATTATTTCCAAACTTTTTTTTTCTGAAGTAAATTCTACTAGGCAGCTTACAGTACCTTTCTAAAAACACGTGTCTTCTATTATATGCTAATAATTTTCTCGACTGGGTGGGCTGCACTTTAGTGGTAATAGATTTGATCAATACTACTCCTTTTTTTTTTTTTTTCCCTTTTCTCTCTCTCTCTCTCTTTTCTTTTTTCTTTTTTTTTTTTTCTGGGACATGCTTTTTTCACAGCTTTTGCAGTTTAGGCAGAAACACTTGTGTTATACCAGTCCTAGCTTATGAGAAACTGGGAAGACAGATTAATTTTTGCCAGACTGTAGTCCCCATGTATTAAGATTCAATTTTACTGGTATGGAAAAGCATGAAGATAGATCTCTGGGGAGGAACGCCTGATCATTAGCTCACTCTGACAGATTCTTGTCCTGAAGGTATGTAGGACTAGAATGCTACTCTCAGATCTTACTCTAGTTACATTTGAACGATAAGACTTCTCAGTACCTTAAGAAAATTCATGGACAGCAAAATCAACATGAACATCAAAATTGTCTTCTTACATTTACCTTTTTTTATGAAGGAAAACTACCAGCTATCAACTTTAGTGGGTGTATAAGGAGCTAATGATGTCATTTATTCAAATGTCAAAATTAAAAGGTATTTATTTACTTGTCACCTTCTGAAAAACACCATGTAGTTTGCCTTCCACTTCACTAACATTAACAATGAAATTCAATACTTCTAGAGTACAATTCAATTGTGGTTTTAATTAAATTAATACCATGTGTGTGGCTGAAAAAGACACCTCTTAAATATCTCCATCAGCTGCATTTCATGGTGCAAACTTCTGAAAAATTTTCCTCAACTTTTAAAAATAAAGTTTTTAAATAAACCCCAAATTGGCAATAAACACTATCTATCCCAAATGAGACACTGCAATTTAGGGATTTTGAATGGATTAAACCAATCAGTGAGAGTGAGATACAGGGAGAAAAGATTAGGTTTTAAACACCTTACTCTCTTCTGGTAGAGACTTGCAATTATCCCTGGCTATGTAAATTTTCATAAGAAAGTGGGACTAAGTCCTTAGCCTGTGAAATTTTTTTTTTAAAAAAGCAAAAACCAAAACTTTAGCTATGAAAATGTGGACTGTACTTCAGATTTGTGAGTGGATCCTTACCTCTGTAATAACCAAAATGACAATCTTGGATACACAGAGTCTGAGAGACTATAATTTTGAAAAAGTCTAGATTAAAATTCTAAGGGTAAGGCCCATTTTGAAGTCCTAACACTCAGAGCCCTTCCACTCGTAACCCTGTAACCTTCTACCTTTACCATATTTTTTATTGTTTTAAGCACATAGATATATATGTGCTTAAATAGATATATATATATATCTTTACATACATTTATCAGTCTGGAGAAGAACAGCCTCTGGGTAGATCTTATATAAAAGCCTTCAAGTAGCTGAACAAGGCTACAGGAAGTCTGGAGAGGGACTTTTTACAAGGGCATGGAGTGATAGGACAAGAGGGAATGGCTTTTATCTGGAGAAGGGCAGATTTAAATTGGATGTTAGGAAGAAATTTTTTACTTTGAGGGTGGTGAGACACTGGCAAAGGTAGCTCAGAGAAGCTGTGGACACCCCATCCCTGGAAGTGTTCAGGGCTAGGCTGGATGGGGTTCTGAGTAACCTGGTCTGCTGCAAGGTGTCCCTGCCCATGGCAGGTGGTGGGAAGTAGATGACCTTTAAGGTCCCTTCGAATGCAAACCATTCTATGATTGTGTGATACTAAACATGAGAGATCTAAGTTCCTGCTTCATTTGCAGCCGTCATGCTCCAGGAGGAATGTTGCTCATTTCACAGCTGAGTAACTGAAGGAAATGGAGTTGCTGCAGGCTTTGTTTCAGTGCCTAGCTCAAGAGCTCAAATATTGAGTGAAATTCACAGGACACCAGGACAGAGCCTTAAAAAATGTGAGGGAAGAGCTATATGCCTGTGAATAAGATCCACTAAAGTCAGCTCAAAAAACAAGAACTGCCTAAACTGACTAGTAGGGAACAGTGAGAAGAGGATTATGTCTTAAATCCATCTCCTGCCAGCATGTAGACATCTAATTCTCATTTGCTGGGAGCGCAGAGATATTTAAGCTCTCACCTAGAATTACACAAAACCATTTTTTTTGCAAGTGCTTGTAATTCTACAGATTGCCACGAAAAATGTAGCAATATACATTCAGCATCCATGCATTTCATTAGAATCCTAAAGAGAGGAAATTATTTATTGATGATGTGAAAGCTCTGCAGTCAGTTATATATTTCTGCAGTAATAAAGCCATATTCTATCAGAAGATAAGAAGAACCTCTTTTGGAATATTAAAAGTATAAGTCCATTTCCATTTTGCTGCCCACAAAAATCCAATTTTTGTGAAGAGAAGCTTACATCTACCCAAATGCCTGTAATCTGCCATTAACAAAGAGGTTTTGTTGGGAAATTTGCAGATCAAAACAATATTAAGTATAATTCATCATTGTCTACGTTTGGTTTTGCCCTATCTCTGCTATAGGAATCCCTATGCCATTTTTCAGGTTTATTCTGAACTAGTTTGAGGTTGTAAGTTTTTTCCAGATGTACAGATTATTTTTAAAGACCTTCCTCTTGTGCTATGTTAAAACTAAATTTCTTTAGAGAAATGTGGCATACATAAAGCAAATTTTTGTGAAATATTTTTGAGATCACTCACTTTGTTCAGCTAGCTCATAAAATGTAACAGTCCTGAACTAATGTGTTGATCCTAAAGTCTGTATTTTTCTTGAACCTCTCTATGTGACATTCAGTACAAGATCTTCTTAGACAACTTTTGACCTGGTCAAGATAATCTCTCCCTTGCTTTGGTACATAAAGACCAGTGTCAGAAAAGGACTTTCTAAAAACTGTTTCTAGACAAAACAGTTTCAAGGACTGATTGAGGACAATCAAGGAACTACCAATAGCTTTTTATTTACGCAGCCAGGCAGTGGATGACAATTACCCTCATGTTAACTGCACTGTACATGTTTTGTTGGCAATTTCCACAATTATGTTCAGAACCTGTACATTCAGGCATATTCAGAATTTAACTGGAAATCCTTCTTTCTGCATTCCATAAATCACAGTATCTTGCCTTCTGTCACCACCATCCTGTTTCTATCTAAAAAATAAATATTTTAAGTATAGGAGCTGTCAGTACATTAAAATTGTGCAGTGAAATCAACTGAAGCAATACACAAGATAGCACTGTTGCACTTAATCAAAGGCCTGTTGCATTCAATAAAATACTAAAACAAAAAATGTGTCATTCATTTTGATGATCTTCTATTGTAAAAATAGTCCTACATATATGTTTCTTAATCTGCAAGAGAATTACATATTTGCTGTGACGTTAAGACTGGAGTCACTCAGAAGCAGTTATATTAAAAAATTATGTCTAGTTTCCAAAACTGCAGCTTTTAAAAATCTTAGTACAAGTTTTTTGAACAAATAGAATTTGTGTCATAACTGCTAATTCACACATCTGTGTGCTGGTCATTGCAGGTGCTGATCATTGCAGATTCTCACTGCAAATTCTCACATTACACCGAGCAACACAGACAGTTCAAACCTTGTATTCGGCACTAGAGTTCTGCTTTCCCTTTCCTTTTTTAAACCCCAAACAACCCATGTAGTCATTCCACTTTGAAGTAACCCCCAAAGATTATTAAAAAAATGGAAAGGATTTCAGCTATTGAAACTCTTAGTAACACTGAGGATGCTGTTCAGTTGAACCCACTGAAACACACAGAGGAAGTAATATTATCCCTGCGTATTCATTGCGTCATTCTTTGTTAATAAGATCCTGTCCAAATTAATGATTTTTTAGTCTTAAATTTCAAGGAATACTCATTTTACAGCCCATCACTGAACAGTCACAGAAACTGTATTTCTAGTTGTAGAAATCCCTGCAAATACAAAGAGCTTTAAGAAAAGGAGAAAACAACCTTTTTTTTTTTTTTTTNTACAGCAATAAAGCCTGACTCCAGAAACCGTGTTGCAACTACTAAAGGTCTCATACACATTTATGTATGTGTTTGCAAAAGAGGTCAATTGCCAGGCAGCTTCGCTTGTATGAATGTGATCTATTAATTGTGCAGGTGGCGGCAGACCCGGAGTGACGATGAGGCTATTCATCCTGGTCTCTCCAAGAGACTTACAATAGACGATAGCTAAAAATATCTGTGCTCTGGACCTCTTCTTTCTCCTATGTTCTGTTATTCCATTAAAAAACCAGTTACTTTTAAGGAAACAGGAGGCAAAGGATAATTCTTTTGTTAATGCAAAATCACTCATGGATTAAGGAGTCCTGGAATTAAAACCTCTGAATCTCCTGAGAAATGAAAACCACATTCTGCTAATGCAGAAGTTTGTCAGGCAGATGCTCCAAATGATAGTAATCAAGTTAGAAAGCTTTTGAAAGAGCTCTTGAGTTAGTAAATTACATCCTCAAAATAAAATATTTAGAACTGGGAAAATGAGGATGGGGGTCACTGATTTAAAAATAGATAAAACAGAGATAAATGCCAACAGTAAAAGGACAGAAAATATTTCTTTTCTTCTTAAAAATCTCTGACAGTTTCCTCTGTTTTACAATTGGCTTATACACCTCATAACCATGGAGCTACACTTTACAATGTAGGTCAAAGCCTGCCAAAGAGGAAAGCATGTCAAAAGAAAATGCAAAGGCACAATGTGGTAGAAGCACCTTGTTGATTCGGGTAGCTATTTGCTCTGAGAAAGGAGCAGAGGGCAAGAATTCTATTGTATATGAATTAATATTACAGAGTTTAGATCTAAATAATTGTGCTGGTTTTGGCTGGGGTAGAATTTATTGTCCTCACAGTGCCATATATGGGGCTGTGTTTTGGATTTGTGCTGAACACAGGGCTGATGATACAGAGATGGTTTTGTTATTGCTGAGCAGGGCTTACACAGAGCCAAGGCCTTTTCTGCTTTTTGCACTGCCACAATGGCGAAGAAGTTTGGGAGTGCGTGCGAGGTTGGGAGAAGACACAGCCAGGACAAGTGACCCCAACTGACCAAAGGGATATTTCATATCATACCCCATATATATACACCACACCACATGATGCTCAATATATAAAGTGGGGGGAAGAAGGAGGAAGGGAAGGTTTGGAGTGATGGAATTTGTCTTTGCAAGTAACTGTCACGTGTGATGGGGCCTTGCTCTTTTGGGGATTGCTGAACAGCTGCCTGGCCATGGGAAGTCCTGAATGAATTCGTTGTTTTGCTTGGCTTATTTGTATTGCTTTTGCTTTCCCAATTAAACTGGCTATATCTCAACCCACTGGCTTTATCTCAACCCAAGAGTCTTCTAGCTTTTATCCTCACAATTGTCTCCTCAGTCCTGCTGCTGAGTGAGCAGCTGTGTGGGGCTGGGTTGCTGGCTGGGGTGAAATCATGACAGTAATCTATTTGTACTTTAAAAGGTTAAAGGCTAATTTGTTCACCTGATGAGGTATCTGCCAAATCTTTCATGCTTTATATCTGCCAAATCAAATCATGCTTTATACTTCATGCTACGCAATTACAGACCTCATGTCAAAACCTTGTATGCACCAACAGGCTCTTCAAGCTCCTTCCCCAGGGGTCTGGCACCCAGCTGCATGGGAAGAGAAGCATGCTGCCTCATAAGGCCCTTCCTGCCTTTGATAGGCAGCTGCTTCTATCCTCAGACCTTTGAGTGATCTTTGACTGATGTTACAGCTGTCACCGAGCCTGGACAGATACCTTGCTGATTCAAAGCATGAAACCAGACAAAGAAGGCAAGAGACCAGCATGGCTTAGTAGGAAACTGCCGGTCAAAATAAAGGGAAAGAAATAAATGCATAGGCAGTAGAAACAAGGACAAATGTAACCTGGGAAGAGTATAGGCATGAAGTTGGTTGTGTAGGATTGGCTGAGGAAGGTGAGGAAGACCAAGGCAAAGCCGGAACTGAACCTGGCAAGGAATGCAAAGAATAACAGGAAGGGCTTTGACAGGTACCTTAACGAGAAAAGGAAGGTCAAAGAAGGTGAACCCCCCTGTTAAACAATGCTGGAAGCAAGGTATGAGGAGAAGGATGAGGTACTCAACAACTTTTTTGCCTCAGT